>VDFB02271358.1:828710366-828993612 GCA_007258455.2 Sequoia sempervirens | reverse complement strand
ATAAGTCATTCAAGTTTGTAACATGCCAATATATGCATAACAGATTTCAAAGAGAGAAGCAACTAAATAACTAGCAATGAATAAGAGAATTCTGCCTTCAACAATATTCAAATTTTCAATACAATTGAGTTTCATTTTTACAAGATTAAATATCAAAAACATAAAGTATTTGCTCAGACCTGGGTGAGTAGCATAAGGCAGATTTAAAGACTCCAAAGTGCAATGAACAGCAGTGATGTTCTTGGCTCGAAACTCACTTTTTAAAGCACCAAACACTCAATCAAAGACCTCAATACACAACAACCAGGCGCCTTTGCTTGAGCAAGTCACAAACTGAAATTTCTTGCAGCAACAAGGCGTCCCCCATGAAAAGTTTGATCCTCCCTGGAAAATTCAATACTTGTTAAAAAATTACAAACTTATACTCTTTAGAATTGGCTGGGGATAAGTCTTTTAATGCACCAATACCCATTTTGATTTCTCAATCCATCTTAGAGCTATGAGCAAAAACATGGGTTCAGGTCCAAAAAAGCATTGCCCAAAAATTGATACAAATCACACCAAAACCTTCCTTAATTCACACCAAACTGAGAAACTAAACAAACCACACCAAAACTCAAAAATACTGATAAATTTTCATTTTCAATCACCAAAAATCGAACTCTGTGAAGCTCCTTATGATCCCTATTGTAGAATCACTCACTGATTAGGGTGGATATTTCACCACCGAAACCAACCCAAACAAAGAGGGTTTTTGTCCTCAGTTCACAGCCCAAGCAATCTGGAAGAAATCCAACAACATTTCGTTATGTTGCCAAAGTTAAGATAATGCAAATGAGAGCCAAAAAGGTGTCATAAAGAAATTAGGGCGATGGACTTGAAAAGCCTCTCAAATTTCTCGTAAAACCCACGCCCTTCTTGCCATTGGAAAATAAAACATTTTAAATTATTTTTTCCTCTCCTCTCTAGGCGTCCCTCTTCATGGAGAAATAAAATATTAATAAAGCATTTTTAAAAACAACTTAAGTTGCACGCCTAGGCCCAAGGTACTTTTTTGAATGACCACTCACCCCCTCAACTTAAGTTTATAAAATTACTTTATAAAACAACTTAAGTGACTGAATAAAACAATTATTAAATACTGCAACCTTAGGCTCTTCAAACCAACTGAGAAATAATACTGTTGTGTACATATTGGCCTGGGACCAACTCCCCAAAAAAGACTTACTATAAATAGCACTACTAAAAATAGTAAGTGTACACCAAACACCAAACTGAGCAAAACTGAAGACCACTGAAGAGTACTATGACCAATTGAAGATTGTAGACATTAGAAACCAGCCACTGCTATAAATAGAAACCCCTATGAAACCCAACACTGAACTCCAATGCTGGTCACTAAGTCTCCTAACCACATCAACTAGCCGACGGGAACTCTGGAATAGGCTAATTGAACACTACATTGCTCAAGAGCGAGAAGGGGACATTACATATTTGATTATGTTTTAAAGTATAAAGAAAATTATTAAAAAGAAACTGGAGAAGGGGGTTGCTTTTGGAGGGAAAGCACTTTTAAATTTGAGTTGCCATAATTTCTCATTGACTCTTTATAATCTCATTTTAAGTCTCATTTGTACATGTTGAAGTTGGTTGCATAACAAGATGCTGCTGGATTTTCTCCAAAGGTCTACAGTTTCATGTTGCGGACGAAAACTGTCTTAATTCAAGAGTTGGTTTCGGTGGTTAGAGATCCACCCTAGTCAGTTGGGTGTGATTCCACTCAGGGGTCACTTTGGTGCTTCACAGATATTCTAGCTTTCAGCATTTTGATATTGAAAGATGAAGATTTTTGAATATGTTTGAAGTGTTGCTTATTGGGTTTGGTGTGAATGAACTTGGCTATGAAGGTTCTGGTTATGGCATTGAGTTTCAAGGAGGATTTTGAGGGTTTTGAGCAGTTTACAGTGATTTTTTGAGCAATACATTCCCAGGACAGAATCTGGTTATTTGTTCATAACTCCAATTTGGCTTGAGATATCTTTTTGGGTATTGTTTCATTTGAAGCTCCTTATCCTGGCGCCCCACAACATATATTTATTTGCATTTATCAGAAAAGGATTGAATTATTAGGACAAATTGCCCCAACTAAGTATGGCGCCCAATTTGGTGTTTTCTGATTGATTAGACCTGCTGTTGTAATGATCAGAATCTGCACTTTAAAGAGGTATGAGGAGCATCAGTTTGTGACAAGTTTACAGGAGTTTGAAGGGCTTACTTGTTGGAGTTGAATATTGCAACCTGGAGGTGTTTACCAGCTGTTTGAAGACTAATTTCCAGGTCTGAAATAAATATTTCTGAGTCTGATATAAGTTTGTGTAAGTCTGATTTTGAAAGCTAAATCTGAAAATTCTGATATGATGTTCAATGAAATATATTACTAAAAGTTGTATCTTTTGCAAGTCTTTATTTCTAGTTCCTTTTCATGTTTGAGTTATCTTTATCATGAATGCAAAACAATGAATGGCATATGAAAAAACAAACGAACATCAACAAACACTTACAATCAGCAATCAGAAAGAAACAAAAAAACAAACTAGGGCATTCATTACAAGATTCATGACTGGATGTATGGTAGATTTGTGAGCAGTTGATAGGGCAGATCTAAGAAGTTGCAAATAAAATTATTATATTGTTCTCGCGGAGGTTGGAGCCTCCTATTAGAAGAGACTGACATCTCTTGCTAGGTTGGTGCTTAATGGTGGGGATTGGAGTCTCCAGTGGGTTAATGCCTACGAAATTTGTAAGATTAATACTTGTCATGGTTTTCTCCCGTAAGGGTTTCCATGTAAAATCGTGCGCCTCTTATGTGTGTTCTTAATTGCTAGATCTTGCATGTATGGTATTGCTATGAATGATTAAGTTTGGAAGTAATATTGTTGTGATTAATTAAGTTATGAAAAGTAAAATTTTGATCTATATTGATTCGCCCCCCCTCCCCTCTCTCAATATAAGTGTGTTTTATAAATTTCATGATTTGACTAGCCTAACTATTCCTATGCTATCAATTCACTCACTCACTACTACTTCTATGCTACCAGTTCAAAAACATCCTCCCTCTCTGAATTCGCTTGTCCTCAAGCAAGACAAAGCTAGGTGAGCTAAAATGTCAACCAACTTCCTCTAGCGACAAAAGACCCACTAGAAACACCTCATCCTCCACACTTAGTGCCTTTGTCCAAGGCTCAGACTCTACCTTGTCATCGTGGTACATTTCAATCAGATGTACTTGTCCCTTTTCCAAGCACCTTTGTATTGGATCCCAAAGCCTTTGCTCTTTAGCCTCATGTGCCATTTACTACTTCCTTTCTCCCTAAGTTGATATCTAATTTCACTATCACTAACATGCAATACTAATATTTGTTTTGTTTTTTCAAACCTCCCATAGGTTGACCAAATCTTAGCTTTGATACCACTATAAAGCCCCAAACTAAATGCATATAGGACAAAAAAGACCTAGAAATATTCCACCCACAAATTTTTTTTTTATTTTTCTAAATTTTATTCAAATACATCCAAAGCATTGAACTACAGTCACTAATACATCTTACTAGGCATACCTAGTATGTGAATTTGACACCTAACTTTGTAGTTTGTAGCCAATCCGAATGCCTAAATGATTCTGGACACTCAGCAATCTGCAAATTTGAACGCCTTGATAGTTGATGTCACTCTGTATGATCCGGCTATTACTCTGCACCACAGACTACTTCCTGGGGATTTTCGTCCACAAGGCTTCTGCTCTCTATTCTTGTGTGACATTTTATGCTTCCTTTGTTCCCCAAGATTATATATGATATATCACTTATAAACCCAAAATAAAGCTTCCTTTCCCCAAGATTTGTGTTTTTTTTTTTTGTAAAGACCCAAAATAAAGCATACATAATAACAAACCCAAATATACCCAGAAATACTATGGAGAATTTTATTTTTTCAATATTTTATTAAAACGTACACATACAACTTAAAATTCACTGATCTGATACAACTTGGAATTTTGACATGCTGTTCTAATACACATATGAATCTGAAACACTTTTCAAGTTTCTGAGTCACTTTAAATTTGATCTACTCCTTGATGGTTTCCATCCCCAAGATAGTCTGATTTGCCACGTTTGAAGGGTTCCATCTCCACAAGATAGTCTGATTTGCCACGTTTGAAGGGTTCCATCTCCAAATGCCATCAGCTAGCTGTGACAGCATCACAAGCCTGAGAATAAAGTTGGATTTTGTTTTCAAATTTCTTAAATGTCTTCTCTTCCCTCCCAATGCTGCCTATGTACTTCATGCTTCCTTAATCATAGGCAATCCAATTTTCAATTGATGTCAGTCTGACTAACAAGTTTCTTCCCCAATCAATGACAATTAACTGAGAAATACATCCATTTCTAACTGACCCTAACTGACTCATCTGCCTTATTTCTTTATTTAACTGACCCTAACTATCCCTACACTGCCAGTTCACTCACTCAGTGCTATTCCTATACTGCCAGTTCGCCCAAAAGCTGTTCCTATGCTGCCAATTCAAAAAGGGGACATTACAGAACTAGCTTATGGCTTGTTCCTAATCAGATATAGCAATTTCCTTGTTTCAAATTACTGCTGCAATTAATATAAATTAGAAAGGACACTTGACAGTGATATAAACAGGATGCCAAACATATTCGAATAATTTGTTTTTCCTATTCCTAAAAACCAAATTTGTTCAGAAAACACAAAAAAATAAAAAATCTCTTTTCACCTTTGCATTCATCTGTTTAAAACCTGGAGTTGGGCCCTGTTAAACAATATGGATCTTTCAGAAACTAAATCCTTTGCAAACTAAGACACTTGGTTTGGCAGCCTTTGACAAATTTCTTTATCAGAATTTAAAATTATTGTATTCCTCCCCCTCACCGTGAATGAATTCCTACAGATAATTCTCACTTGCAAATTCATCAAAGAATCATAGTGTCATGGTGAAAGATATTTGTTTCTTACATTAGACAACAGATCCTCCACAAACAACAGAAAAAACATTTAGGAGCCATAATTTACCCCCATGTTCTCTCCACATTGTCATATACCATTACAATATCGAATGTTACCAACTTGTTGAAAAAGTATTATCTAACACTGATGGACTACAAACATTTTAAACTTGTTGAAAAAGTATAATTTAACACTAATGGACTACAAACATTTCAAACTTACACTTTTACACTAATTTTGAAGTCATCAAATAAATTGTCTTTGAATTAAAAGATTTGATATTTCTGTGCCATTGTGCTTTTTCTATTGTAACTCAAGTATACAATTGTCAGTAGAATGTACTTTTGAGACCCATTGATCTAGTTGTGTCACTAGGGGCAGTAATATACGATATATTTATTTCTTTCTTCCTAGATAAAACAAATGTTGACCCAAACATCCATGTATTCTTTCCTAACAAATGAACTGATTTAAAACACATACATTGAATCTCAGTTAAATACATCAGTCAATTACCTTTTTCAAAAGCCTCAACCTGGGTTGGATATCTGCTTCAATGTCAAATAGAATGACTGGAGGATAGCAAAGTATTACCAGCCCAGTATAACATTTTGGTACCCCAATAGATTCAAAGAAATCTATCAAGGGATTCATATGATCATTAACATCACAAACAAGTATTTTTGGAAATGATTCTATAAGCCGTGGTAAGACATCATCTCCAGAATCCAATATAGCTAATCCTCCAAGACGAGCTTCCATCTATGAGAAGTTCAAAACACATTCAGAAGCACCAAGTAATCGAGCTAAATAATAATATCTCAAAATGCATAGCATGTTTAAAATCATTATCAGAAATGCACCAAACCATCTTGATCCAGGATAGGGGAAAAAAATATGCACACCATAAGACTATGCAATTCAAGCCTAATGATTCAAGGGAATGAATAAAATGCTTTATAATATTATGGGAACAACAAAAAGAGTATACAAAATTTGATACAAACCTTTTCAAAAAATGATAAACATTGCTGAAGATCATCATCTGCAGAAACGGACAACCGCATCATCATGCGTCGGACCATAGCACTAATAGTCCTCTTATGAAAATTTATTGAGGAGAACAATTCCTTTAAAAAACTGACCTGGAAATTGCAAACACAAGACCAATACCTATCACTACAACCAAAATCCATCTATAATATGAAAACAATATAGAGAAACAAGAAAACATGAACCTTATAGTGACTAACAGCTTTACTTTCAAAATAACGGATGAAATTTAGTTTCTGAAGTTATGGGCATTGACCAACAAGCTAACATAGAAGATTGGCAAAAAAATCTATTCAAGACCTTTCCCAGGCCAGCAACTTCACACTGGTGAGCAATTGGCCAGGATGATGCCAACCAAGACAAATAAAGCACCAAAGTCACTACCAAGACCCATGGGGTTTCAGCTGTCTAGTTTTGTTTGATACTAGGTGTTGTTGTTTGATATTTTCCTAGAAAATTGGACTATACTGTTCCTGTTGCTATTTTCTCCATTTAAAAAGGGTTTTAACCCTGCTTTTATAACTGATATGTTCTATTCATACTCTTAGCCAAAACTCCTTTCTTTTGTTCATTTAAAGCACTTGGATTTTGCAAATGTTTTACTTTTAATATGATATTCCATTTCTACTATCAAAAAATGTAGTTCCAACTTTCTTCAATAAATGTATTAGAATACAACCCATAACAACCCAAGAAATGCATTTGCTCTTATCCATACAGCTGGATGCAATAATAGTCATCAAAGAGATGCTAATGCACCATAGAATCAATGAGACCCCTCTCCAATGGATTTTGTGAAATTAAATTTTTGTGGCTCACTCTTCCTAGGAGAACTAATAATGAGGCTGAAAGTGAAGCACTAGTCACAAGCATGGCAGCTGCAGTGGCCAAAGGGATTCACAATCTTATTGTGGGAGGGGATTCCCCAATATTGATTAACACCTTGCACAAAGGTTCCTGCCCTAATTGGAACCTAAGTGTTATGTAGAAGCAGCCTTGGAGTCGGGCTCTACTTTTACACGTGTAAATTATCAACAGTGTAGACGCAATTTCTATAGAGTGGCAGAATTTATGTAATTTTGATGTTGAAAAGAACCTCCTAAAGCCCTATATAGCCATTTTTCTAATTTTTTAAGAGTGTAGATAAAAATTTAAAATAAATGCCTCGATGAATGCTATTTGTTTAGTTTTTAAGGCTTTTTTGGCCCTTTGTAAAATCCCACCCTTATTTATTTCCAAAACTTCACAACTTGCACCCGTTAGCGTTAGCCCAAAATGCAATGATAGACAACTTGAAGCAACCCTTCACTTTCTGATCACCCAGATCCCGGAGAGGGCAAGGTGAGAGCATACGGTGTAAGGGGATCTGAATGTAATAATATTGCGGGAAGTAAACAAGGAAAGCTATTGGCAGCAAGCCAACCAATAGGGAAAGTAAGTACTTGACTGCAAAGCCAGCCACTTCCACTTTTTAGCAGGCTACAAGAAAGTAAATGAAAGCAAAGCACTTGGCAGCATAGCCAACCACTTCCACTTTTTAGTGGGCTACAAGAAATGAAGGTAAACTCGACCACTTATTCAACGGGAATGAAGTACCAAATAACTAAAAGTAAAAGGCTGATTGGTACTACCAAATCAGCGTTACAATGATAGTCTGATACAAGATTCAATGATGAGAACCACTCGAATGATAGCTTATTACAACATAGATCAATCCTTGCAACATACAATCAGTTAGGCATCATAAAACAAGCAACTATCATGAATATACCAGGTCTGATATGAAGTAACAGCAATCTGATTTTCTAGACAGCGAATCCAATTCACCAACCAGCACCCCATCAAATGCTCATAACTCTCAAACTACTCATCGAAATGACCTCAAACCACAAGAAAATGAAAGAGCAGACCTGCAAAAAATAGCAACCCTGCATTGAACTGCTGCCAAGACCACTGCCAAAAATAGCACTTACTAAAAACAGCATACTGCTAAAAATAGTAAGTATGTCCAAACTCAAAATAAGCACATTCTGAGATGCAGCTGTGACTTACTAAAAATAGCAGTGACTGCCCACCAAGGTGTTAAATGCCCAAGATACTGAGAAGGGGGGTGTTACACCCCAAATTGTGAAGTTACTATTTACCATTCCTAAATAGGGTAAATGTGAATGTAATGTGAATTCTGGAGATGAATTAATGGTGTGTGTACCTTGTTATCAATATGAATGTTATCTCATTTGATGTGGTTTCATTTGATGTTGTCTCAATTGATGTTATTCATTGTGAAATATTGCATAAATGAGAATAGATGGTTATTGAATTGTGAATACTCTAACTTTTGAAATGTTTATGTATACTGCTTATGTTATGAACATATGACTTCTAAAAGCGTTTGTCAGTGGATGCAGATATATGAACCATTGCTCTAGGCGGAGGGGAAGTATCACTCGGGAGAGGAGCTTGGTCGGGTAACCGGTAAAGTAAACTATTTGAGCATACACACACATCACCTTAGATTGAGTGAACTGAGTAAGTTTGTGTGGGTTATAGGTAAGTCATCCTTAGCTTGTATGTTTGCATTAGGAGTCTTGTTTTACTTCTGCATGCTATGCAAGTGATGTTTATCTATTTGGTTTTTGTGATCTGTTTTGTGACCTTACGATGATATGGATAGGTCGGATGAAGGTGGAAGTATGTCTATATGTATGCACGTACGTGGTAGGAGGATCTATCAACACATGTATGCATATGTATAGAGATACCACACGTACACACCTATCAATATGATGGTAACGTAAATGGATGTAAGTGAATCGGAAGTAGACATATATACATATATATAGTTGTTGTCCCTAATTTTTGACTTGCTAAAAATTGGGATAACCTATTAAAATTTTGATAAAATTTGAATATTTTCTCTTCTAAGGCACGTTTTACGAGGTGCAAAGGTTAGAAAATTTCAATTTTGGGTCTATAGTCCTTTTGCTAACATTTTTCACTCACTCTCGTCTGTTTTCGTGAAATTCTGAGTCATTTTTAGTGTGTTTTTGGTCAATTTCGGGTTTTTGGGGCATCACTGCAAGTAGGGGTTTTGGTTTCTTATTACAAGTAAGTGATAGGAACTTTTTGCTCTTATTACAAGTTACTTTTTGTTTTAATTTTAAGTTGTAGGAACTTTTTGTTCACTTTACAAGTTACTTTTTCAAGTTACTTGCAATGACTTAAAAAAGTTCCGATTTCACTTAAAGTCACTTGCAATGACTTGAAAAAGTTCCTATTTCTTTTTATTTTTAAAAAGTTACTTGCAATGACTTAAAAAAGTTCCGATTTCACTTAAAGTTACTTGCAATGACTTAAAAAAGTTCCGATTTCACTTAAAGTCACTTGCAATGACTTTTAAAAGTTCCTATTTGAGTTAAAGTAACTTGCAATGAGTTCTAAAAGTTCCTATTTTAACTTAAATCACTTGCAAAGTGTATCTAAAAACCCGATTTGCAAGTAAAGGGCATTTTTAAAGTTATTTGTTATTTTGTTCACTTGCAATGAGCATCAAAAAACCCGAAATGCTTGCAATGAAGTTTTACAAGTTATTTTTCACTTGCGATGAGCATCAAAAAACCCGAAATGCTTGTAATGAAGTTTTACAAGTTATTTTTCACTTGCGATGAGCATCAAAAAACCCGAAATGCTTGCAATGAAGTTTTACAAGTTAGTTTTCACTTGCAATGAGCATCAAAAAACCCGAAATTAGTTTTGCAAGTATTTTTGTGGATTTTTAACTTGCTCTTGCTCATATGCACCCCGATTGGAGAGATTTTTGGCATGAAGAACACTTGGCAAGGTCTGCAACTTTATTAAATCCCCCATTTTTGCTCTACCATTGCCACGTTTTTGCAGATTTGAGTTTGCTCAAGGCACCTAGGGTTTTATTTATTTATTTATTTTTCTTTATTTTGGCTTGTAAACTCTTGTTGCAGGGATGTTCTTTGTTTCTTTTTATTTTTCTATTTTGTTGCTTTAAATCTTTTGTTCTTGGGTTGCCTTTCTATGGAGATTGAGATTGCATATTATAAAAAAAACGTGTATGGCTGAAAACGTGTTTTTCCACTTCATACGCCCTTCATTCATTTCTCTTTCATACGCCATCATTATTCATTCGCCCTTCATTCATAAAAACGTTTTTCTCTCTCTTTCATTCGCCTTCCCATTCGCTTTTCATTCATTTGCCTTCATTTCATATTCATTTGCCATTACCATTTTTCTTCATCATCATTATCATTTTCTGCAAAAATGATGCCCTTGGTTGAAAATCGGGTTTTCATAATCTGATTACAAGTAGGAGATTTTGACCAAGGTTACAAGTTAAAATGAAAACTTGCAATGACCTCTCATTTTTCCTACCTTGCACTTTTTAACTTGCAATATGTCCCAAAAATCCCGATTACACTTTGCACTCGTTGTCAGCCTTCCAAAACCCGAAATTGGTCCAAAATGCATTCAAAAACACTTGAAAATGAGTCTTTGAGATCCAATCACAAGTGCAAAACTTGTATTTTCCCATACACATATGAAGTTGCATGTTCATTCTCCACAAATGCAAGTCAATGTTCTTGTTTTTTCCACACATGTAATGCTGTTACCAAAACCCGAAATTGAGCTTCGACCTCACTTTTGCAGCCCCTTTGTCTCATTCTCGTTAGTCCTGCTTGCGCACATGACCTACCAAATCAATAATATAAGGCAGGGGCCTTATTTTTCAAACAAATTCCAAGGCTAGAGAATGATACAAAGAAAGAGCAACAACATGACGAAGCTACACAAGGAGTTGAATAAGTGACATGATTGAGCATAGAATGCTTTCAAGACAGAGATGGAAGAATATTTTCCAAACAGCAGCATGAAGACCCACTCAAGGATGATGTAGTTAGAGTCGTGTCTTGGACACTTAGAATAATTTCAATTATGCATTTGTAATTTTGTTTTGACAAATTACATGTAAAGTCAGAAATTGTAATGGCAAGTGGCCATGCTACTCGCATTACTCAAGATTGTAATTACAAGTAATTAAGTTACAAGTCAAATTACAATAGGACTTGTAATTTGGAATAAGTCAATTGCAAGTAGTTGGTGGTTGAGAGAATTTCTCAAGTTAGTTGGGATCCTCCCACCTTTTTCTCATGACCTCTCTCCTATAAATACTTGAGGGGGTCCTTTGTAATTTTTATCTTTTTGGCAAGCAAGAAAACTCTGCAGAATTTTGTACTCATAAAGACTTTGAGCTTTATAGTTATAAGTTTATCTTTTTCAAATAATATCAAAGAGTTACAGATTTCAGACTTTGTGTTGAAATCCTACTTTGCATCCATTGTGTTCTTATGTCATTTTGGAGCATTACTTTGTGATTATTTGAAGATTGTGGAAGATTGCTAGGGAGAGCTTCAATTGAAATATTTTCGGACGTTGTGCTGTAAATGTTGAAGATTGAATTCATAATTTAGAAGTTAAGAAGAATTGCAAGTCTTTGTGCTCGTAATGATTCCCATTCATGGTAGTTAATAGATACCTCATACTTGCAGACTTTGTGCTATTTTATGCCGTGTATTATCATTAGAATTATCTTTTAAAAGGATAGATAGGATTGCAGATTTTCAAGACTTTGCGCTTGAGATTGTTTTCCCATCTCGAAGGAAGTGACGGAAGTCTTTGAGCTTTCAGGAAACTTCATTTCCTTTCTACTAATTTTATTGCAAACTGCTGTAAGAGTTTATTTAAAAGTTAATCCTGCTTTTTCTGTAAAGAGAAAAGAGTTTAATCTTTCATAAAACAAGAGGAAAGATTGTTGTTCCATCCATATTTGTTTTAATTAGTTAGATAGGGGGAGTCTTCCCTTAAATAGGAGAGTTTAACTCACACACTGTGTTGAAATCACCATTTTGTCAAACCTCCTAAGTTTACAAAATATTCAACCAACAATAGTATATACACATATCCATATGTATATACATATCGATACAAGCGTACGTTGGCAGATGGATATGCTCATACGGATGCATCGATATGGTATACCTACACATACGTGTACATAGAGGTATATACAGGTATATATATGTATATATGCACACATCCTGTATTATGTGGATATTAATAATATTATTTTATATATATATATGTTAAAGATTATATATGTTATATATATTTATGTACTTGGGTATTTAAATATATATATATATACATATATAAATATGTTTTATATATCTAAAACTATAATTATATATATAAAATAAAATATATAATTAAACTATTGAATCAAATTATTGAATCGAACTATGGAAATCGAATTAATATTCTTATCATTTGAACTTTGGGAAAATGAATTATTTCCTATTTGATTAAATATTCATCATTTGAACATTAGAAATCAAATATTTCTGAATTGATATAGTTTATATCTCTTAAACTTTGGAAATTGAATTATGAAGTAAATCGAAATGTTTTCCATCGACTTGGGTTAAGCCATGCCGATATGGCAAAAATATTTGAAATGGAAGCAAACACAAAACTTCAGGAAGTCACGCGCCCTAAGAAAACACGCACAGAGGAGTTTATAATCTACAAAAGAAGCGACCAAGTCTCCTATCCATACGTGTTCAACCGTGGCAATTGTTTGACGAGATTTGAATGCTTGGAATAAGGAATCTGTGGCTTTCTAGAACTCCACCCTGCATTATCATTGATATCGATATTGGACACTTTGAAACAATGACGACTCAGTCTGAAAGGTAGGCTATGTGTTTTGGAATTAACAAATGACTTTTTCTTTGACCTGCCATACTATGAATTTGGCGCCACATCTGAGAACAAATTTTGTAGGTGTCGATTGGCATAATTTCTCCATGTGCTTTGGAATTAGTCTTCACATTGCTAGCAAAATAGGAGGTCGACTCACCCTGTTTGTTGCTGAGTCTGAGCTTCAACCATCGACACCTATATGTTGAATCATACCACATGAGATTGGTGTCAATTGCCTTGCCAAGATTATAGGGTTTTTGTGGGCTGGGTTTCTCTTTAAATAGTCGCACTATTCTTAGTGAAGGGGATCAATTTTAGAACTTACTCATTTTCATTTCACTCATAGCTTCTCATTTATTCTCATTCAGCCTTTGCTATTTGTCATATGCCTATTCTTATATGTTCAATTTGCAATTATTTTTGAGTGACATTTAATACTATCAATCTTCATAATTCTGAGTGGTCTTAGTATTCAAATAGTGTTCACATTTTTGTGATTTCTATTTTGGAGAGAAACGTATTCTACCCAAGGAATACGTCATTTTTGCTAGCGATTTCTGAGTGGGAAAGAGGAAATTATGTGAGGAAATTATCATCTTCTGAGGCATTGGGATCTAAATTCAAGAAACTAGTTTGAGCTGGAAGTGGAAGCAGCTCTGTCATCAAATTGGGATAAGCGTAAACAGGGATGGGGAATTCTTCTTCTTTATATTTATTTGGAATTGATGTGATTTCTATATTGCCTAAATGTCTTTTCTATAAGTGCAATAGAAATAATTGAAAGTGTCTTGAATAAGAGAATTGAAGCTTTTAGGTTGCTATTATAATGTGTTTATAAGTACTCCAAGGTAGGAGAGGTTGCTTGACATAAATACTTGATTGTATTAGATAAGTCGAAAAGGTAGCTGGACACAAGTATTTAACTATACCAAACATGTCAAAGAGTTTACCCGGCATGGGTATTTAATTATGTTCATAAGGTACAACATAGATGTTAATTATACTAGATATGTTGAACATGGGATGCAATGTGTTTATATTTATTCCATTGTGGGAGTTGAATGTGTATCTTAGTTATTATATACTAGGCTTTATTTGAATGAGTCACTTGAGGTACACCCAACTAAGTTATTAGTTTAACTCGGAAAGCTCGTATTACTCCTAGGATAAATAATCCAAAATGGGAGGATGCTTATGTACTTGCTATAAAACTTGTAATTTCTCCTAGGAGAGGGCATCCAATATGGTAGAGGGATTGATATACTTACATGTAAGTCGAGTTACCCAAGTATGTAGGTTATCTAGGATGATGGACTATCCTTAGAAGGAATACCTAGCTAGTGTACTTACCAGTAAAGTAGTCAATTCCAAGTAGATTAATATGGTTGTAGGTTATCTGGGATGATGGACTATCCATTGAAGGAAATACCTATGCGTAGCTTAAGTGTAATGTTGGCGAATGGATGTGGGGTTCGGTTGTTTTGGGATCCAGGTGGCGATAGGTTTGGCACGATGGATTGGATGGGTCCCATTGGTTTGCTTCACCACTTCTGGCATGGTGAAGTTGAGATCAGAGTAGCGCAGAGGAAGTCGGAGGGTATTAGGCACGACAGACTTCCATTCCGAGTTTGGGATCCAGGAATATTTTGCGCAACTATGTTTAAGCTGGTGCTACAGGGGTCAGTTAGAGATGTGGGATATTTCACAGTTCTCTTCTTTTGGGCCTCCCGAGGATTGGAGTTTCTTTGCAGTGGAGATTGCTTGGGGACAAGCAATTTCAAGGAGGGCGGATTGTAATGTCCCCATTTTGCGAGCATCAGAGTTCATAAGGATTAGCCTATCATTTGACCCTCGTAGGCTGACAAATGTGATGAGAGGGTCTTCCTTGGCAGTTATTAAGTGGTTATCCTCAGAATTTCACTAGGGTTTGAAGAGCAGATTTCATTTTATGCAAAGAACAACCATTGGTGAAGAGTATTTCAAACTTTGAAGGATTTCCATTGAAGAATATCAAGATTATTATCTGCTGTTATGGGTTACAGACCTGTAGCTTCACATTTGCAGCCATTGTTCATTATCTTTTAGGCATTTGTGGACAGATTGGAGGAAATATATTTGAAGGCATATTGCTGTGTGCATTTGTCTTGTAATTACAGCTAGCTGGGCTGCCAGGGATGACTTCTAGAGGGTTTTGAATAACATTCATGTTCGTATCTGGTTTATCATTGAAGATTTCAGAGATCATTCTGAAGGAACCAAGGCTGCTATCTTATCACCAACATCAGGAGCTTGAATTACACCAGGTTTTATGTTATTTGCATTCATATGTAGTGTATAAGATAATGCTAGTTGCTGCAATGTGTATTCAGATTTTAGGAAGGCATTAGTTTGTAAAGCCAAGAGTCTTGGCTAATCATAGTAGTATTGAAATCAGATTCTTTGAGTCTTGGTAATCAGACCATTCAATTAAAGAGTCTAAATTTGAGGTTGCTTGGCAATTGTTTTTAAAATTGTCTATGGCTGTAGTTCTCATTTGTACACTCTAGTATGCATGCCAATTGTTTGATTAAATGCCAAGTGGCTGTAGATGTCTTCTTGCACATTCAGTTGGTAAGGAAAGTGTTTGTATTAATGCTTAGTTGCTGTAGATGCATATTGGCCACCATTGGTTGCATGAAAACTGTTTGACAAAAATTCCAAAGCAGCAAGTGAAGAGTTTTTGAGTCTGATTTGGTTAGGCTCATCACATTAAAATAGCCATAAGTCAAATCGGCCCTGAGTAGTGAATGTGATAGATGACTCTCAATCGTTTACTAAATTAATACTCTTTGATCAAAGTAGTGTGAATGTACAAGACTCCACTCTAGATTGTGTGACTCCTTTCTAGGTTGTGTGACTTTTGAAACCACACTGTCAGTTCACCGTGATGCAGTATTACATGCTAGTTCGAGATTGTGGGATTACAAGGTTCTAGTTATGTGGGATACAGCACTATGCTCAATTGGTTGTCATTAGCGGTTACTCTACCAATCTCTTCATCAAAGGGAAGGGCCATCTATCGTATGATAGATGTGCGGCGGACTGCATTATGAGTCTGTGGTTGGCAGAAAAGCGCCCGAATGATGCTTCTCCTACACAGTAGGCGATAGAAGAACCAAGATTTGAAAGGGAAGATCCTGGACCGTCTTACAACTATTTGTTCTAAAGCTCATTGGAGCGATGTTAGTAAAGGTATGTATTCTTGTTACGTGTACTTGTGAAGTTATTGTAATCTTTATTGTAATACGATATGGCATCTTGTTCGTATATTTTCAATAAAAGAAAAAAAAATTTATTGCAATAACTTGTTAGCACGTTTATTTACTCGCATGATGTAAATTAAGAAATTTTTACTATACTAAAGGGTTCGCACGTTACAGGGGGGTGAATTAGTATCTTCTTAAACTTATTGAACAAATACCATCCAATTACACCAATGCATATAACAGTAAAGATAAGAGCGAGCATTAACAGAACATGAAAGCACACAACACATGAACACCAGAATTTTTACGTGGAAAACCGAAAATGGGAAAAACCTCCGTGAGGGTTAGCTCACAATATAGTATAACCGGTTATAAGATATTACAAAAGGGTGGCCCACTGTCAGGACTCACTGTCCAAAATGGGAGGCTCACTGTCTACAAAAGATATAGTAACAAAATGGCTTACAGCGAGAAAATGAAATGATAAAGTTACACCTAACAATTGCTGATTTGGTTCCTTTGATGCTCAGTAAACTGACTTAACACACTTCATCATTTTCGCATACTAGTCTTCTTCTCTGTCTCAACTTCGCATTCACAATCTCAAAACTATCCAATATATATATATATATATATATATATATGTGTGTGTGTGTGTGTGTGTTGTACCCAAACCAAATTTTTTGCTTCATTAAGGCATTTTGCATATAAAAAGTCTAAATTTTGCTAAATGATGTAAAACACAGTTTTTGGGCAATATCAAGCATGGAGTTTTTGTCAATAGTTTGTCAGTCAAAGTCAGTTATATTGAACAGAACCTGAAGTAGAGACTCATAATGGAGCGTTTCACAATGGAGGAACATCTCACGACGACATTTCAAGTTGCATACGGTCATTCCAATGATCGAGACATAGTTTTCAATAATCAATTTATGAAGATTTCTCAAAGGAAACGCCTAAAAGCACAAGTATAGCTCAGGGGCGCCCAGCTTGTTGAAGGTCAAGATCTTGCTGAAAATGTTTAAGCATCCAGTCAATCTCTTCAGAATTGGTCTGGCTATCCGATAAGCTATCCAGCGAAGTATTCCGAGATCCACAGCTACGGCAAACGGCAACAGAAGTTGAAATCTCTAAATTTCCAGATGTGAGAAATTTGTCTTTTTCAGGCAAAAGCACACCTCTAGCCTGAGGGCGCCCATCTTAAAGAGGGGGTAAATCTTGGCATTTTTGACAGCAGATACAGTCAAAATGTTCACAACTAGTCTGCTTATCCGGTGAGATATCAAACACAGTCATCCGAGTTTCAGAACTCTAGCAGCAGTCATCTGAAGATCAGCTTAAAATGGAGTTTTCACGCTTCGAAGCCCGCTTGTTCCTGCTAATGCAAGTACACGTACTTAGGGCCAAGGTTTTGGCGGACCCTTCAGATGCCAAAATTTGTATACGAAGTCTTCCTAACATCAGTACTACTCTAGCCTAGTTCCGCAACGCATCATCCAGCTTGTCGATTCGACGTTCCAGGTGATCGTGGCAGAGTTTCTACGAAGCACGTAATTTCATGGGCGGACCAACAAACAATTTGCGTTGTATTTCATACCTAGAGGCTTAGCCTTTAGGTTTATCGATGAGCTCGCTCAAGCATTCGGGTCTTCACAGCCTATTGAGATGAATTTATTTTATCTTCCATCCAACGCAGCCTAGCCACGTTCTCTTCGATTTGGCAAACGCCAGACGCGAGGTCTTTAGTGTAATACCGCAGCGAGGATATCCCAAAATGGCTAAGTCTAGGGCGTAATTTTAAATAAAAATACGACTGATTTTGAGGTCTTAGAAGTGCTTTCTGTTTCACGCTTCCGTGAGACTTCTCTTGTGGGCCCTTCTGGCTATCCGTTAAAACAGATAATGTTCGAATCGGGTTATCCCAACTCTAGATATCAGAGGACACAGTAGGGTACTTGGGTGAAAGTTCAACTTTCATTAAAATGACATCAAGGTAAACTCGTGAGTCAGGGCTTTTACTTTGAGGCCCTTTAACATAGCTTTCAGTGTCGTACCGCTGGATGCGTATCGTCTCTGGGTGTACGCAAGTGAGCTTCGCTTCTGTCATTGTGGTGCACCGCTCAAATACCGCAAGAAATGCTCAAGTGTCGATGCGGCGCTTTGAGAAATGGCTAAGTCCGAACCCGTGAAAGCAATTCTAATCGTGGGCTTTAATTTTTCAAGGTAAGTTAAACAATTTGCAGTTGTGTCTCCCAGCAGACATTTCTTCCTTGTTCAGTAGGCTTTCCGATGAATTCTCCAGATCAGTCTCAGCATCACTCGGTCACCCAGAATTCAGTGTTGAAGTTGGCCAGTCGTAACAGTGCTGTCAACTATAAAATAGGGAATTAATAAAAAGTGAAGTATCTTGAGCAAATGGACGCCTATGAGTTCAAGAGATGACTTTTCGGAATCAGTGAAGCCCGATAGTGAATCCTAAGACTTCAACAAAATTGTCAACTGAAGTTCAGAATATTTGCAATTTTAGCATAAGATGGCGATTTTCTATTTTTGGCGCTTTTGCTAATTGCATGATAATAAATATTTTATTATTTATTCAAAATTCGAACTTCCAGTCAGTGGCAGTGGAACTGAAAGGGACCAATCAGAGATCTTCTATTCTTGTCAGGGTTTTGAATTATTGCAGTTACCAATTAGTGCGAATTTCTTTTTATTTAAACATGGCGCCATCTTCATTATTATTCACAGAGCTTTCAAAGGAAATTCGATTTCATTAAGAGCAAATTCAATCTTAAGTGAAATTCGTGTTTTTCAAGGCAAGTTCATATCTTCAAAAGGGAAATCGAAGTTTATCAATTTTCAAAGTAACTTCAAAGTAATTCGTATTTCTTCAAGAAGAGAAGGTGCGCACCTTTAAGGGAGTTCATATTAACAAAATTCGCAAGTTCTTCAGAGATCAAAGGCGTATTTCAAGATCCAAAGCGTTTTCTATATCAATTCGCAATCCTTCAAATATTCAAAAGCGTATTTCTCAAAGGCGAATTTTATTAAGAGGAGATTGAATTTTATCAATTCTCAAAGGCGTATTCATTCAAAAGTAATTCGCAAATTCTCCAAAGGAATTCGTATTTCTTCATATTCAAAGGCGTTTTCCTCAAATAAATTCACAAATTCTTCAGAAATCAAAGGCGCACTCTCAAATTTCATTGTAAATTCGTATTTTCTCAAGATAATTTCAAAAGGGAAATTCGAGTTTCTTCATAACAAAAGGTGCAAATTTCAAGAGGGGAAATTCGTGGTTTTCAAAAACAAGGCGAATTCTTCCAGTTCAAAGGCAAAATCTTCATCAATTTCTCAAGGCGATTTTATTTAACAAATCTTTTTGCAGGATAAAGTTCACAATTATTAGCAATCTGAAGAAATCTAAGGCGATTTTCACAGAAGAAGGCATCATAAAAACGTCTTTTTCAACCTTCAAATCTCAGATTTCTCACAAATTACAAATTGCATGTTCCTGAAATTGGCGAATTCTACAAGTCTCAGTATCTGGATCATTCTCATA
This sequence comes from Sequoia sempervirens, assembly GCA_007258455.2. NCBI lineage: Eukaryota > Viridiplantae > Streptophyta > Pinopsida > Cupressales > Cupressaceae > Sequoia > Sequoia sempervirens. Next base: position 828,973,935 of record VDFB02271358.1, on the reverse strand, counting down.
TAATTTCCTCAAGTTAAATTGGTGCGTTTGATTTTTCACGAATTTTTGACTTCAAAACGTTCGTTCTTGAGTTAATAATTTTCTCAAGTGAAAAGTCTTTGTACAATCGAGTAGAAGTTGAATTTTCGCAAAACTGACATTTTGGGTTGTCTTAGAATCCTTTTCTGGACAAAACCCATATCTCAGATTTTTCGCTGAAAATAATTCTTCGAAAGGCTATTTTTAACTCTCGCAGGCTATTTTTAGCTTCCAGAAATCTTGTCAGAACATAGTCGAGTTCACAGTCAACAGGCGAATTTTTCAGAATGCAGTTCACTCAGCTCGAATACAGGACCAAAACTGTCCTTACTCATGATTTTCTCAGGTTGGTTGAGACAGACCTTCACAAAGTATTGCCAGAGGCAGTGTTAGATCCGGTTAAGATCAGAAGCTCAATCATTCAGAATATTGAGCAATCTGGTTTACTAGAGGCCGCTTCCATACCTATCTCCGTTCACTGTATTGAATTTGTGATGGCTTGCATTAAGCATTACAATTCTACTACTCGTGAGATAGTGTCAGTTGACGGACGGGTCATTTGCAGTCTCAAGCCTTTGGACATCGAAAGGAGTTTTGGCATTCCTCAGCACCAGAACAGTTTAGTTATTTCTATGGAGCAGTGTGAGCAGGCATTTGATGCTGATGTGGACAAATGTCAGAAGAAGATGGCAGAAAGATGGTTAAAACAAGCAAAGAACAGATTGCCAAACAATGTGGGTCGTGGTGAATACAAGGATGAGTACGCGATTCTAATCACACTCCTGAATTGTGTCTCAGGTCAAGCACATGCGAATGTTTTCCAGCCTTGGATGTATTACATCATTGGTCACATCATTTCTGGGCAGGAGCATTATGACTGGGCATCCTTCATCAACGATATTCTCCACAGGCAGATCACCGGTTTTCTAGTTGCCCATGAGTTTCATATGTGTTCATATCTCATGCATTGATCGCTTATCGTGGGTCGGGCTTCGGAGGACTAAACACCGCGGCATTCTCTGTTCGTAGTTTATCAAGATATGATCGCCTTGAGTCTACCTACCGTAGAAATAACGGCCATTTCAAGCGTACCACGGCTTCTTTCTAACTTATACGCGAGGAATTTGGACCGAGTTGCACATTCATATACCCCGGCAGCTTGCTAGGGCAGCGGATGGATGGGCGCATTGGTTTATTCAGCTTCCCAACATACACCTACATCCGAAAGACGGGTTTTACAGAAATCCAGCCGATGTTTCCACGCTATCCTTCGATAAGCATTAATCTCAGAGTTCCAAGCGACGATGCATGATGTTCATCGCCTTCACGCCGCTGTGCACAAACCATCTCAACTTTCGCTTGGAATGTATTATGCAAGTCGGCAATTGATGCCAAGATTGCGGGACAAGAGCTTGAGAAATATCATCTTAAGTATCTTGTTGAAGCACGTGCTTATGATCTTTCAGGTCATTACACAACTCGCCTTGCTGGAGGTATATATCACGAGCCTTCTATGGAGGATTACCGGGCAAATTGCGCAGATGACTTCGAGGTTCGCAGACGCAGTTACGGCCGCTTCTCTCTCTCACAGATTTCTGTTTTCTTGTCAGAGGATGTGGGAGGTTTATCAGATGACGAGGGAGAAGTTCTTCCTCAGTTTTTCAGAGAGCAGGTCGATACACAACCGTTGCCAGCAGTAGATTGGTACGCCAAGGAATATGCAATGGTCAAAGAGAGGTCAAGTAGAGTTATTCAAAACAGTATACTTTACCTCGACAGCACGAAGACAAGGAGGGTAAGTATTCCTAGAGCAGAGCCGCCAGTAGTGGTGAATGCTTCGCTACCTTCCTCGTCAAAACCTAAACAAAAGAAGAAAAGTAATCCTCCCAAGAAAGGTCAAGCGCCAAACAATTTAAAGGGCGCTTGCCACTGCTACAATACAGAGCCAGCCTGTGAGGTCGGGCTTCAGAGTCCGCTGCTGCCTAAGGTTCGTTCCTACACCAGCTTTCGTGAGTCGTTACCATCTCCAATTCACATTGAATTGATTTAGACTCTCCACCTTCGCAGCAAGGTCTCTACATCGCTCACTGCCAATACCTCTTGTCGCTAGTGCAGACCCTTCTAGTAGCATTAGCCGAGACCAATCTTGGATCGAAGCTCAGCTAGGAAGGAAGAGGAGGCAGCCATCTTATGTTCTTAATCATTCTGATTTTGACGACATTTACCAGGATGCGCCAGACAAGAGAGTTAAGAACATGGTTCACGTAGAGAGAAACACTGATATGGAGATTGTCATCGAGACTGCCATACCTCCACAGGGGAAGAACTTGGCTGAGTTGGAATCTCAGGATTTCGAGGTTATCACAGTCAACCTTGGTCGTAGCACACGTCAGACTCAGGTTGATCTTCTACAAGTTGCTACGGACAGTGCCAGGGATAGAATACTAAAGGACGGAGAAGATAAGGCAGCCCTCAAGGCTGAAATCAGACAGCTTCGTCAGTACATTTCTAGCCTTATTCATAGACCTGATGCCATTAACACACTCCCACCGATGCTTGAGCCTCCAGCAGAGCAAAGTCAACTCAATCACTTAGTTGCATATGGCAAGCGTTTGGAGGAATGGGAGGAAGAGTTCGTTGCTAGAGGCCGTACTATGCTTACAGAGTTATATCAGTTGCGGTACAATGCACGAGAGCTCCGTCTTCGTCAGGATGAGGAACGGGATATGGCAATTAACAAACCCAGAGATGAGATTATGATTGCTCACCTGAGTGTGGCTTATGATACAGTCACAGATGCAGAGGATAGAGAAGCTATCTACTCTTGGAAAACACAATTGGTTTTCAGAGCAAAGATAGAGGACACTTTAGCATCAGAGTTGGCTGAGAGTAGAGAGCACGTCACTAGTGCACTCCGGTTTGTGAGGACTCTAGTTTCTCGTTTACCGTGCCATTACCAGATCGAGGGTGGTGCCTACGTTGAGCTTACCGACGTTCAGTCAGAGCTCCAGGCACTCATTCATATCATTTTCAGTGGGGAGACCGTTGGCTGTAAGGTTACTCAACTTACAGTCATGTCAGCATTGTTCGACGAGGCAACGAGGAATAGGGGCGAACTTCAGTCTCAGATCACAACTGGTGAGGATATGCTGCATCGACATAGTATTCTCCGTCAGAGTCTCATAGCTCCAAATAGTGATACAGTTAACAATCTCATTGAGGGATTGGTTGCTCGAGATCACGACCAGTAGACTTCAGTTCTCACCTCTCAGGATAGACATTACACACAGGAGTGAACTTGGTGTTACCCTTTCAAGTTAACTCAATGTTGTCATCACATGCATATCTATTCTGAGATCAGCTTTACACACTTGGAGTTTTATTTTAGGGTTTTACGTTAACTGATGATAGTCTTCCAGTTAACTTGCTTTCAATAAGGACGTGCATGCTCACACAATTGTCCATTTTTAGATTAGATGTTTCGGTTAACTGATGGTAGTTTTCCAGTTAACTGTATAGTTTACTTCATTAGGGTTTGGCAGCGAATCTTGCATGCATTGCGAGGGTAGATGACTCAAAGGTGATTTTAGGGTTCCTACACCTTGATGTATATAAATAAAGGCGCTCATTTTATAAAATAACTTTTGCTTGAGAGAGAAATATATCTTTCATACCTTGCCCTCAATATTGCTCTTTTTGGTATTTGTTCATGTGTCTTCACTATTACGATTAATTGTTATGCCACATAGGGTTTCAAGAGATTGTAATGGTGGATTCTTTCCATAGTTTAGATAAATCTGTTTTGAACATCTTTACCATTGTGATCAATCGTTATGCCACATAGGGTTTCGAGAAGTTACGGTGATAAATCTGTCTTGTGAAATCTTTTATTATTTCAATCAAGTGTTATGCCACATAGGGTTTCGTGAGATTGTGATGATAAAATCGTTTTGTGAAGTCTTTACTACTTTGATCAAGTGTTATGCCACATAGGGTTTTGTGAGATTGGCGTGGTAAATTCCTCCCATAGGTTAGATAAATCTGTTTTGTGAGTCTTTACTATTATGATCAAGTGTTATGCCACATAGGGTTTCATAAGATTGTCATAGTAAATTCTTAAATCTGTTTTGTGCCCAATAAGCTTGTTTAGATTGAGATGATAGTTGCGCCACCTTGCCCTCAAGTAGAGAATCTAAACTCGTTTATCATCCGATAGTCAAAACCTTGCTCCGTTTCCTCATGCTTTGTTTTCTTGAGGGAACTGGATAGAATTAAGTTGTAGTTAGTAGATCTGCAAAACCAGAGAAAACTCAGCTGCAACGTATATAGTTTTTCAAGAAAGCCTTGTACCTCTACAGCTGAAACAAAAAGACAGGATTTAGTTTAGTTTATTTCCTTGCAAGTACTTTGTCAAGCACAACGAGGGAGCTTCCCCTCCTAATTTGAAGAGCACTCATTGCGTAGTGTGCATAGGCTGTACGTATCAACTCTTACTCCAGAGGTGCTAGTTGTTACGCCAACAATATGATTCATCCGCAAGCATCAATTAGGTCGGCCTAATTAGATACAACCCTTAATCACCACAAGTATAATTGTCGGCTTCAAGCATGTACAAAATCTTTCCAAAAACAATTCAAACGTGTCGCACGCTACAACATGTCGGCATGGACCTAAGATAGGTCACACATACATCCGCAATACAGAAATTAATTCATCATATCACCAACTATCCATTAGGTTGGCCAGATATAGACCTAATAGCAAAATGCAACAATAGACTAATGCCAACTTTCCATACGAGCACCTGTGCACACGAGATTCTAAACGTACAACCTTTCAGCATCCATAAACCATTCCTCAAAACCGCAAGCAATAATAATCATCAACGGAGGATTGCAGACCAAAATACCGAAGGATAGTAACTACATAACGGTTCAGATACCGATTCAGAATACCAAATCAAACTTGGACTTAACCTTGCAGTTGCAACTCATATAACATAGTGACATCAATGACAACACAAAAGCTGTATAATGGGATGTTCATCTTCATTCTTCCAACAATCTCCCCCTTTTTCATTGATGGCAACATGTGCCAAAATTTACATACAAACCTCCTATGTACAACACACTCTCCTTTTCTCTCCATAGCATTCTCTCCCCCTATCACTTTTCTCTCCCCCTTTGACATCAAGGACAAAGGGCAGTCCAAAAAGAAATATGAAAACTGAAAAACATTATCCGGAGGATGGCAAGCCTTGAAGCTCCTTAAGAATACCTCGCCAAGTTGCCTTTCCATTCTCCCAACTCTTCTTAGCAGCAATCAACATTCTGTTTAGGGATTTCAATTACACCAAACTTTCCTCTGCATCATCCGGAGAACCAGGAGTCAAATTTATCTTTTCTAATTTCTTTGCACTTGCCAAAGCATTGGCAACCAGGGTGTACTCCATTCTTACAAGGTCACCTAGTTGACCAAATCTTTTGATGATATCTTCCTTCTACTTCTATAGAATAAAGAATTTGTCTCTATGAGCAGAGATGGCATTCCAAGTTGTCCTGTCTCTATCCTTAGATGCATTGTAGGTACTGGAGATAGCAAACAACTGGGACTCAATGGAGTCCATGAGAACCTTGATGTTCTAAGTGCCATCTGGCCACTTTAAGCAATAAGCAAAGACAGCATTTGCTTCAGATTCACAGGCCTGCACAACTTCTAGGCTCTTCGCAACTTTTGTGTGTGCCAGAGCACACTTATCATGAAGTGCTAAGAGTCTCTTCTCTACAATTTTCTCTTCAACCTCTTGCTTTGTCTTCTCACCAAGTCTGAAGGAATACTCAAAGGATTCCAATAGAAGTTTCAAATTCTCTACTGGAGTGAGAGATGTATCCATTGAAGTACTGGGTGTGGCCTCCTACAAAGCTTTAAGAGCATCATCAATCAGCTATGTCCCTTTCTGGTGTGTTTCCAGAATTTCTCTTCTACCAGATGCATGCAATGCATCCCCCAACACCAACTTATGAACAGGAGAAATTTTGTCCAAGTCCACACTGCCTTGAATCATGGGGAATTGTAGAAGTTCCAGAGGAATCACCGGCTGGAACCTAATCTGCTTGGATAGCAAGCCTTTCAATATTTCATCACCAGAGGAGGATTCTCCAGGGGCCCTTAGAGATTCTACAACCTTCCTTTGATCTTCTTCATTCTTCCCAGCAGATTCCCCATTTTTCTCTTCTTCCTCTCCCTTTTCTTTTTCCTCTTCCTTCTCTTCTTCTTCTACTTTCTCTTCTTCTTTTTCACCTTTATCTCTGTTTCCTTCTTCTTCATTTCCTTCACCTTCATCTTTATCCTGTTCTCCTTCAACTCTATCTTTTTCACCTTCATCTTTATCCTTTTCTCCTTCAGCTTTATCTTTTTCACCTTCATCTTTACCTTTTCTTCTTCAACATGCCTCGAAGGAACATCATCATGCTTCTTTGGCTCAGCTTCTCCTTCATTTTATTTCTCCATCTCCAGAGGATCATTTACCACACTTGTATTCGGGGGGATATCAATAACATTTGTTTCCGAAGGAATACCTGTGTCACCTGTATCAAAAGGAATGTCTTCCTTAACCTCTGCAGAAATTTCTTCACCTGATTTGGGTGCAAAACCGGATGGGAGTGCAACAAGCATGCCATATTTCTCAGTCATAACTTTGATGGCTTCTGCAGTTTCTTTCCTTATTTTCTTTATCTGCTTCTTGTCCTTTGTCATCAATGTGTTCACTCTTTTCTTCATCCAGAACATCTTTGAACATATCTTCTTCAAAGTCTCCAAATCATTTGGGGTCAAAGAGGACCCAAGTTTCTCAAAAGCATCATTTTTTATCTTTTCTTCCAAATCAACAGCCTCTGATCTCCTCTTCATCAAGGCTTCCCACATTTTCTTAGGCACATTATTCTTGACATAATCCCAACTAACTTCTAGAATGATAACATACTGAATAGCGGCTAAGATCAAAGTTTTCCTGTCCTCTCTACCTACTTGATCATAATACTCTGTTGTAGGCTTCAGCATATCTTCAAAATGTATCAAGGTATTAACTGATGCCTCTAATCTGAAAGGGGAACTGGGTCTTACCAGAGAGTCATTTTGTTCTTCCTGGTCCGAAGAGGCTTCTTCTGACACCTTTGCTATCTTCGATTCCGGTTTGGTGTGCACATGAACACCAAATTCCTATTCTTCATCTTCCTCAGAGGACGACACAATATGAAGTCTTTTTTAACCAACACTACCTTCCTGCAAAGCACCTTCACCCGAGGACATGCTTCCTCTTCTCTTCCTTACCAATTTTGTTGCAGGGTCTTCCTCCTCTTCCTCTTGATCTTCAGTGATGCTAAGGTTCTTTTCCCTTGTAGCTTTTTCTTTCTTTCCTCTCTTGCCAAGTACCACTGGAGGAGTCTCTTTCCTTTTGCCAAATCTAGTATTTGCCAAATCTAGTATTGGGTCCAAAAGGAGTTGGGCCTTTACCTTTATCATGAGCACTAGGCTCTACCTTCACTGCAGGACTTGCGAATGGTTTTGAAGGAGCAGTCCTATCGGATCTCCTTGGACCTGATGATTCTCCAGCCATCTATTCTCCCATTGCTCTACCTTGTGCAATTTGCTCATCAGTGAAGCCTGCCTCTCTAAGCTTCTTATCTACATTCTTTCTTATCATAGGCTTCCTATGCTCCAAGTGAACTTCCATGGATTTCTCTACATAAGTGCCAACTCTAAGTTCACTAGCATCTTTCAGACTTTTCAACAACACTTGCACATAGCCTTCGGCTTCATCCTCTCTAATCTCATACCCCAAAGGTTGAATCCATACGGTCTAGGGTTCAACAGCTTCAATCATGCACTCATCAGAGGAGACATGAAAAATGATATCATTCTTGTACATCTCAACAACTCTCTTAGGAATCCTCTCTCTTCTGTTCATGTTGCTCTTGAACACAGCAAAGAATGTTGATAGAGCATTATCTCTAGCCTTCAAATCATCCAAACTGTGCATATAGTCAAAAATTTGATGTGCCACCGGTCTGGATGTGTCCCAAAACACCACATCATCTCTTCCAGGAAGTCTCTTAAGGAAATAGAACAGCAAACAAACAATCAGGGAGCCAAATTTAAATGCATACTTCTTTTCCCGGATCATCTTCAAGTTCTCAAACAACTGTTGTCGGAGAAGTTCACACAAATCATAATCTGCACCATTAGCTGCCATGTCATATTCGGTGTAGATTGTTGTAGAAAATACAGAATTATCTCTATTAGTGAAGTAGATCTTGTGTATGATCATTATTGCAGCATACTTCATAGCAAGATTAGGGATAGGCTTTGTAGTAAGAGCTCTCCTGTCATATGTAGCTCCGGTGAGTTCCATCACCACTTCATTCTTCACAGACTTCAACACTGGTATCGGTCCGGTATCACAGAGTCTGGTAACTGCCTTAATTGCTTCCTTGGTAATAAGATGAGGTCTGTCAGTCCATAAAAACTTGTCATGCATTCTGCTGAGAGCTGGTTTTACATACTTATCATCAATGGTGGAGCTAAAATTGCGAAAGTAATTCCATCTATCCAATTTCTTCGCAACAATGTTTAAATATTCGGGTTTTACCAAGAAATCATCTCTAGTGAGCTCATTCTGCCATATGTCTATCAATTTACTGTGATTGTATTCCTCAATTTTGACTCGAATGTACATTCTTGTGTCTTCAGTCGGCATAACCCCATAAGGAATCAATGAGAAGGCGCCCAGAGGGTCGTCTTCGAAAACTTTCATAGAATATTTCTTGTAGGACAGTCTAGGTCTTTCAAACACATTTACAACTACAGGGGTTGCCATTTTTCACAATTCGAGCTCAAATGATTTCAAAACAAAGATTCACACAAACCCACAACAACACAGAAAAGCAAAATACCTTTTTCTTTCGCGAAAAACAAGAACTAGGGTTTGCACAGCTCACTCTTCAAATCGCCTCAAGAATGCTCCAAAACGCTCTCCAATTTCTTCAAATGTGCAAGTGATTGAAATGCCTTACAAAATCACTTTATAAACCAATGATCTGCCCTAATTCGCATTAAATGCGGCAGATTTCAAAAAGTTGATAAAAACCTTTCTTCACTGCATAGAAAAACCCTAATTTGCTCCGCAAATGATCATGCCTACACCTTTTCTTTTGGTGATCTCTTCATTTGCTTGTTTCAATTGCTACTCACTTCTCTATGTATTTCCTTGAATTTCTTCAATTACTCTTTCAATTTCTAGACACATTCATTTGCCTCATCAAAATTTTCTTTCAAATCTCTATTTTCACTTTCAGCCTTGTCAAGATCTTCAAGAGCAGCCTGGAGTTCTTTTTTATCATCCATTTGTTCAATCTTCAAGATCTTGCTCAAGCTATTAGGCTTCTTCAAAGGAACCAGGCTCTGATGCCAATTGTTAAATGCCCATGATACTGAGAGGGGGGTGAATCAATATCTTCTTAAACTTATTGAACAAATACCATCCAATTGCACCAATGCATATAACAGTAAAGATAAGTAAGAGCATTAACGGAACATGAAAGCACACAACACATGAACACCAGGATTTTTACGTGGAAAACCGAAAATGGGAAAAACCACGGTGAGGGTTAGCTCACAATATAGTATAAGCCGTTATAAAATATTACAAAAGGGTGGCTCACTACCAAGACTCACTATCCAAAGTGGGAGGCTCGCTACCTACAAAAGACACAGTAACAAAATGACTTACAGCCAGAAAATGAATTGATAAAGTTACACCTAACAATTGTTGATTCGGTTCCTTTGATGCTCAATAAACTGACTTAACACACTTCATCATTTTCGCATACTAGTCTTCTTCTCTGTCTCAACTTCACATTCACAATCTCAAAACTATCCAATATATATATTTGATTCATCCGCAAGCATCAATTAGGTCAGCCTAATTAGATGCAACCCTTAATAACCAAAAAGATAACCGTTAGCTTCAAGCATGTACAAAATCTTTCCAAAAACAATTCAAACGTGTTGCACTCTACAACATGTCAGCATGGACCTAAGATAGGTCACACATACATCCGCAAGACAAAAATTAATTCATCATATCACCAACTATCCATTAGGTCGGCCAGAGATAGACCTAATAGCAAAATGCAACAATAGAGTAATGCCAACTCTCCATACGAGCACTTGTGCACACGAGATTCTAAACGTACAACCTTTCAACATCCATAAACCATTCCTCAAAACCGCAAGCAATAATAATCATCAGCGGAGGATTGCGGACCAAAATACCAGAGGATAGTAACTGCATACCGGTTCAGAGACCGGTTCACAATACCGGATCAAACTTGGACTTAACCTTGCAGTTGCAACTCATATAACATGGTGACATCAATGACAACACAAAAGTTGTATAATGGGATGTTCTTCATTCTTCCAACACAAGGATCTCAGAAAGACCCAAAAAACCCTCTAGCAAACTCCTGCAACAACCTCCTGAAAGGCTAACGAGAAACCTCCAAGAATATTGGAAACCCTAAAAATGTCTCTGAGTAGCCTACGTGACTTCGGAAATAGGCTAACAATCATTGAAAAGCATAGGACTAAAAAGGGGACATTACAAAAAGAGTCTTAGGCAGCCTAGAAGTAGAGAACCTTGGTTTAATTAAACAATTCTTGTTTATAAATTTGGAGCATATCTTAAGATCTTTATTGAAAAGTCCAATAGCTAAGGTAACAATTATTGTAGTGTACTCAAAGTGATATGGGATTTGGAAAGTTTCTTCTATGCTCTCAGAATAGTACAAAAATAAAGCACATAAAAATAATGAAGATATTAATTGATAAAATAAAAAGCAAAATATTTCTTATATAGGATTACAATGAAGAATAACAAACCACATTATGAAAGTGGGTAAATAAAAAGAACATACTAAAAGGAAATAAAACATTAAGTATGTCCTAAAGTCAAAATGACTTTATTAAGGCCTACGACTAGTTAACCATTACTAAATAATAATTACTTTAACACACTCCCTTAACGGTCAATCTACTAATTACACCAAGCTTATCCCCAAATTTTACAAGTTTGTCAAGACCCAAAGATTTGGTAAGAATTGTTTGCCTACGGAATGGGATTCTAATCTGACGTACTACTGGCAAACTTGTAATATGCAGAACATAGGATAAAACAGTAAACGGAAAGATATCATAGTAAAATGCCAAAAGCTTTATTCATTCTCAGGAATATCATGTACAAAGAGTATCACAATGCTTACAGTATAACCATCGGCAACAAAAGACTCATTCATCATTCATCATTCTCTCCCGACTACACCCACCCGACTACATATAACGCTCGGCGGTGGTTAGATAACCAACCGACACGACGTTTCATAACAACATTACATTAACATTAATCTGAACATGTTTTGCCGAGAGTACATGACATTACATGACATTATTATTCTTTACTAACTATTGTTTTATTTGACAATTGCCGAGTACGACCGAGGCCAACTACGGCCGACAAGTAAAATATCCGACTAACATCATCCCCTCCAAAAAGGAAGTCGTCTTCCAGACGACATATACAAGAAGATAAGATTACTGAGAAGTAGGGGGAAGGGAGTGCGTCCCTGGATGCACAGATGACGTCGGAGTGGTGGAAGAATGCTCTGCTCTCAGGCGCCTCAGCTCCTCCGTACGTGTGCGAAGCTGCCGATCTGCCAGGATCTCCCTCTCCCTCGCCGCCTTTACCATCCGGGCTGCCTCCATCAGTTGGCTCTTTGCCTGCTCTGCTTCTGCATTCTTGGCCGCCAATTCTACCTCTTTTGCAGCCAACTGATCCTCCAATGCTTTCATTCGCTGCTGCCATGCTGCCTCTTTCTGCTGTGCCTCCTCCTCCAAGGCTGCCACCCGAGGCTCCAAGATGTCCAATCGGGCTCCCCTGTCACTGGCAAGCTGAGATTGTTCAGTCAAGTTATCCTGAATACTCTTGATGGTCGCAGCAGACTCATCCTTGACCCGCTGAAGAAGTCTATAGGCATCCACTCGGCGAGATACTGCTACATCGGTGGAAAATCTTTGGCGCTTCATCAGAAGAAAAACATCTCGGAAGGCAAGCTCGATGTAGTATAAACTCTCCAGGACGCCTGCATCCCGCCCTACTAGCCTCGGTGGCCGACCCCGCCAGGCTCTCATCATAGCAGGAGTCTCTCCTGCTGGCCACCCCTCGCCAAATATCCGTGCAAACTCCGCCTCGCACCCCATCTGCACAAATCCCCGAATGCGGTGAACCTCCTGGCCTACCAGAGGCGATCGGCCAATCCTCAGGTCCCTGGAAACCTGTCCCACACGGATCATCAATCTGCCCATGTGCTCAAGCTCCTCCACATATCGCTGTACCGTGCCTACTGGGTCCGACGGGTCCGGCTGTGACATTTCCACGACAAAGCCCTCTGTGGAAGCACCCTCCTCGTTCTCATCATCAGAAGGTGGACAATGTTCTGTCTCCTCTTGGGGCGGTTCCCCGACTACCGGCTGAGGCTCCTGAATGGCTGTCTCTGGTGCCTCTGCTATGCTCGCCTCCGGGTGTGCAAGTGTGTCTTCGCCGATCCTGGCCGTCTCACTCTGCTGGGTGTGAATGATCGGCCCCTCCTCGTTCCCTTGTCCCTCCGAGGGACTCTTCTCCTGCTGGTCTGGCTGCTCGGCCACGTCCAAAGTGAGGCCCACCGATCCCAGCCAACTATCGATCTGTGCTACCCCGGGTGCTCCTGGGGCTAGAGTCGTCTCCTCAGTGGCCTCAGTCATTCCCCTAGCTCCTGCTGCCGAGGTTGCCACTCCTGTCGCTGCCGATGCTGACGGTGGTGTAAGAGAACAAACCGCTGGCAGTATCTCAACCGAGGCAGTGGAGCCTGCTGCCGATACGGTGACTGCCCCCTGTGATGTGGTGGCGAGAGGTGCCCACCCTGGTGATGCTCCCGGCAGTGAAGCAGCTACCCTCAACATCCGCCCGGCTCCAACTAGCGCAACAGGGAGGGTGAACGTGACTGAGTGTGTGCTCTGGCTGGCTGGCGGTTCCGGAAGAGTAAATCCTGCCGGCTGCAATACTGGTATATCCATCTCGCCTGCCTCCTGACCCCCTATGGCGACAGACACCTCCTCATCGGCCGGTGGACTAGACTCCGATGGCGAGGAAGATAAGTCAATAGGCTCCTCTCTGTCAGATGCATCGCTCTCCTCCGAGGCCTCCTCCTCTGATGTTTCCTCTTCCACCGACGCCTCCTTCCGTTTCCTCTTTCTTCCCGAAGTTGTGCCCCCGCCTGCTTGCTTTACTTCCAGTTCCGACCAGTAGAAGATGGTCGGTAATCCAGGATCCAGGTGAGTGAGTGGCCGCAACCGACCCCAATTGCCCTCGGGCCCCTGTGTGTGCACGGCATCCAAAAAGAGAGCTATGGCGTGCTGAGTCATATAGAAGGCCTTATGCCTCTGCGCTAGAAAATCCCTCATCTGCTCTGAGTAGCCTCGCCCAGTTGTATACTCGGTCGACGCGGAGTCCGACCATGAAATCAACCTGCCATAAAGCAATGTCCGACGCTCGGCTAGCACCTGTGAGTCGGCATTTCATTAGGTCAAGCAAACATTTCCATTCTGCCGTTGCTAGGTGGTTCTTCTGGAGGCCTCGATTGCCAGTATTCCATATGATATGCTGTTCTTTGGCTGACAAGTCGCTTCGGCACACTTGCTTGACCAGCAGTTCTTTGTGTTCCTGTGTCATTCTCTTGGGTTTGTTAACCCCTATTCCGGAAGCTGGGACGCCGAACACCCGCTCAAAGTCCTGAGGCCAGAATGAAACGGTCACTCGGCAACCTCTGTAATCAACAACTGACTTGTGTGTATGCCTGCAATAGTTCTCCACCATCACCTTCAGCCAAGGCTCGAACTCCCGAGAATTGAAAAAGGGCACGAGCACAGCCTTGTCTACCCGAGCGTGTCGAAGCGCAACCTTTAGAGAGTGGTCGTCGGGAGTGCTTCGCCACCATTGCTTGCACTCGTTTCCGGTCAGGTTCTCCCATGCTATCATTTCATTATCGGCATCCATCCTTTTTCTTTTCCCAGCCGAGGCTACCTTTGGCTGGTGCTGCATAGCCTTCTTGCCCTTGTCCATCTTTTCATCGGTTAGTGATTCAGCGGTTCCCCACTAACTTTCTCAGGAACTCGCGAGCTATGAGGCTGTTGAACTACCGGTGAAGCGCGAGCGCGGTGAAAGGCTGCCGAAGTGCCAAAAGCTGCCGGGCTAGAACGGTATATTGCGGTGAAGCGCGAGGTGCCAAAGCGCGAGCTAGAATTGCCAAGCTGCCCAGAGGCTGGCGAGCTGCCAGTAGTACGCAAAGGCGTCACGGTTTGGATGAATGGCCCGTCACGGTATGGAACCACGAGGCCGTCACCGGTTTGAAGATCACCTCAAAATCCGTGCAATCTGATCTTATTAATTCGTGCAAGTTCCCACGAAAGAGTACGATCGCGTCTGGATTCTCTACTTGATCGCGATGCCGTCTGGCGGATTCTCCTGAACAATAAAGCCCGGGAACTTCAACTGAGCTGCCCATCGCGATTTCAGCCTTCTGGCACCAATTTTAGTCTGGAATAGCCGTACGATGCAGGACTTGACAAAATTTGCCAGTGGCAAAGGCCGTATGGTTTTAACCTTGGCGAAATTCTCAACTTGCAGAGGCCGTACGATTTCTACTGGCAAATAGAATGAAAATTGGGAAATGTGAAAATACCGTACGGTTTGAGAGTTCCTTGGATGCCGTACGATGTCAGGCTCTGAGTGCCGTACGTCCTCCACAGGCTTCGACCCTTGGCGTGTTATTTCAGAAATGGAACCCCGTACGGCCTTGAAGTCTTTTAGATGCCGTACGACTTCCTTCCCTGGCAAATTGTGCTGAGTATAGAATTTCTGAGGCCGTACGACTTCCTTGTCTGGTGATTTGTACTGAGTGTAGAACCCCTGATGCCGTACGGCTTCCTTCTGTGCGCCTCTGTAACTGATAAATTCGTGCAAATTTTTCCTCCCTTCTTTTCCTCTGTGATTTTGTCTCCTACCTGTCGCTTGTTCAATTGGCCGTACGGTTTTAGGTTTTATATTTATTTCATTTCTTTCCTTACTTGCCTTCACCCTTGGCCGTACGCCTTGCTTCCTCTTCAGGTTTTGACATATTTTAATCTTCTTTCCTTTAATCTTTCGTCTTTTACTCAATTTCCCTTTTGGCCGTACGGGTTTTTTAATTCTCCAGGCGTGTATTTTAATCTGCCTCACTTTACTTAATTTAATATTTCTCCTGATGGCCGACTTATTTAATTTATTATTTAATTTATTCTCCCTTCGTTTGCTTTCTTTTCCGACTTCTCTTTTGTTTCTTTTAATTTTCTCTTCTTTTTCTTTTTCTTCCCATACGCCTTGGTCCTCCTTACTTACTCTGTTATTTTCTTTTATTTCCATAGCTTTTTTTCTATTTATTTTTATTTTTTCCGACTTCCGTTCTTTTTCTCTCTCCTCTCTTCTCTCTTCTTTTCCATTTTCCCTTTCATCTCTTTTTTCTCTTTCTTCATCTTTTTTCTTTTTTTCTAATTTTTTAATTTTTTCATACTTTTCATTTTTTAGTTCCAACACAATTTTTTCATCTAGGTACCTATTCAAACTTACTTGAATTTATGTCGAGTTTCGCGATGCAACTCTTTATATTCTCAATACTCGGTGGGAATGTTTCTTTAGTCAAGCCATTTATCTTTTCTACCACTTCCCTCCTTGACTGCTGACGCTGGCAGCGATCGGTGGGCTTTATAATCCCTCCATCGCGTTAAAGCGATCCGCTTCGGTGGTAGTCTCATCTTCAGAACAGCTGCTTTTAGATCTCAATACCCCTTCTTCATGCGGTTCCATTTAATGCTTTCTCTCATCATCATAAAGTCACCTCCAGTTCAGGTGCGAAGATGCCTAGATCACCTCAGCTGACTTTGATTCTTGGATCAATGGTGTATTTCTCCCGATTTTCTATTGAGTGTATTCGGCTTCCAATTGTAAGGTTGCCTTGGCGACAATCAGCCATCCGTCCCAGAAGAGTGCGTAAAATGCGGCTTTTTCTCCATTAGGATGACTACAAAATTCAACAGAAACAGTTGTGTGCCGATCGAGACCTTCTGCTCCATTAGTATACCCAACGGTCTGATGCCATGTTGATCTGCTCCCACGAGGTGGAATGTCGGGGGCCAAAGAGTCGGCTTACCCAGACACTTCCAAGTCTCTTCTGGCAGTACGTTTACTCCTGAACCACCATCGATGATAGTATTAGATAATCTCATGCCCAAGATTTCCATCTCGACGACGGCTGGTTTCCTCCCGATGCTTACTGCTAGGAGCATTGGATCCGAAGTCTCGGCTACCACTTCTGGCGTACGTTCTGGTGAACTCTTCGGAAGGTTTTCTCCAGCATTGGTAAGTGCTACTTTGAGAGAAGGCATTGTTTGCAAAAGATCAGTTACCTTAATGGGTACGGTTGTGTGAAGCACCTGCCGTACGATATTCTTCTCCGACTCCGACTGTATGTAGCAACGTACTGGTGGCTTTATAGTTCTTGCCTTCATTCGTCATTGCCTCTGCTACTTTTGTCTTGGCCTCCCGAAATCTTTCTTTCTCCGTACGAGGATCTGGATAATTTGCTCGTTTTGACTGTGCTCTCGTAATCGCCAAGACCTCCTCGTCGGCTACCTCCAGCATATTGATACTTCCTTTTTGCTTCGGACAGTCGGTGTCTTCATGGTCACCAGGTCCACACCACTTGCACAATTTTCCCCCGCTGCCTTGGCCGCTCTGGCAATCCCTCGCAAAGTGACCCCATTCGTTACAGTTCCGACACTGAATCATCGGTCGTCCTTTGCTGTCATACTGAATTTTACTTCTCGGCGTATTTCGCCGATTGTTGCAGTAGCCTCCAGGGGATGCATTGTTGTTCTGTGGCTTCGGTGGCGTGGTTGGAGGTGTTGACTGTTCGCCTTGAGTGAAGAATACTTGCGAACTTTTAGTTTTTAAATTGTATGGGCACTCTTTGACGGAGTGTCCCATGACCTGGCAGATGTCACAGAATAACTTTTTTGGGCAACTTGCCTTTGTGTGACCTTCCGATTTACAGTCCGTACACCATAATTCATTGGCCTCTTTTGATCCGTCCTTGTCGGCCTTCAGTTCTTTCATTATCCGCATCATATCCCGCCGAAGGGCCTGTACGGTTGCCGACTCATCGTCACTGTCCTCAGCACTCTCGTCGTCATCCCTCCTCTTTCCCTTCGAGGAAGTCCTATTTTCACTTTCAATATCCATCGCCCGATTGTATGCTTCGGTGTACGAGGACGGCGGTACTACTTTCATCTTTTGCCGAAGTGAGGGAATCAGTCCCTCAATGAACCATCTTTTCTTTAAACCATCGGCTGGCTGTGCCTCCAGCTTCCCGATCAAGTCTTTCAACCTCCTGTTGTAGGTCCGTACGTTCTCGTGCTTGCCTTGTTTGGTATGATAGATTTCTGTGACGATCTCACTATCGTCCCGCAGAAGTTTGAACTCTGCTTCAAAATTTTGCTTCAGGACCCTCCATGTGGCTCTCTGCGCTTGATCCAGTTCCGAGTACCAGTCAATGGCACTGTCCCTGAGTGTTGCTGGAAATGCCTTCAGCCACTGGTCGGGGTCATCCTGCCCGCTGGCTATCCAGATAGTCTCGCATGTCTTGCAATGCCGTACGGGATCCTCAGAGCCATTCCCCATGAATTTCGGCAACTTTTGCCGCTCCGGTTGAGCCATCTTCACCGGTTGACCTCCTTGTTGACCTCCTTGTGTTTTGGACCCGATTAGACTAGTGGATTCCTTGCTACGTCCCTGTGCGTCACCAGCACTCTCGGCCACGTACGAGTCACTGCCACGTCCTCCGTCAGCATCCGCAACACCGTGGGTCTCCTTAGAATCCCGCCGATGCTCTCTCTGCCCTGGGGTCTTAAGCTCTGGCCTTCCCCTCCTTAACTCTGCGTCGTCGTCTGAGAGTGACAACTCTCGAAATCGTCTGATGCTATTATTCAATTCATCTTCCTTTTCATAGAGATTATATTTTCCTGTATGTGGAGTGCTGAAAGGGTCTTCGTCCCTTCCGTCTATCAAACTGTAGTGTGCTCGTTCAATGGATGTGTCTATTCTTTGCAAATTTTCATATGTTCTTTTTATGCTCTGATTGATTTCAATTAAGTCCTCATCTAATTCCTTACCGACTTGCCTTAGTCGTCTTCGCCGACTTTCCTGCTCTTGTAGCCTGAGTGATCGCCGAACTTGTTCTTCCGAAGTCCCGTGCCCGTCAGGTACTCTATTCTTGTCTTTGTTCGGCCGTACGGGCATTTAGTTGTTCAAGCGATCATTGCTGGTTGCCGGAAGTGCGGCGCCGACTAGTATCCGTTCTTCCTCTTCCCGTTTGTTTCGGTCTTCACAACGTTGCACATTTGCTGCCTTCGGCGCTCACGGGCTTCTTCCTCTCGCAAGTCTTGCAGAATAATGAAATGGCGGGCCAGCAACCTGGGCATGCGGTTCAGGAGGTGGTTCACCTCGTCGTTCACTTCCAGCCGATCCCAGATGACTTCCTCAGGGATCTCCCGAACGAGGGATTCCCTACGTACGTGATCACGGAGCGAGATTTTCCACAAATTTACCAAATCTTCTGTCAATGAGTCTTCTCGTTCCTCATTAGCATTTATAGGTTCTTCCGCTGGTTGACCCATTACGCTGCCATGGTGGATGATGCCCTAGTCCGTTCAGGCAACGGCGCCAAATGTTTGCCTACGGAATGGGATTCTAATCTGACGTACTACTGGCAAACTTGTAATATGCAGAACATAGGATAAAACAGTAAACGGAAAGATATCATAGTAAAATGCCAAAAGCTTTATTCATTCTCAGGAATATCATGTACAAGAGTATCACAATGCTTACAGTATAACCATCGGCAACAAAACTCATTCATTATCTCCCGACTATTCCCACCCGACTACATATAACGCTCGGCGGTGGTTAGACAACCAACCGACACGACGTTTCATAACAACATTACATTAACATTAATCTGAACATGTTTTCCCGAAAGTACATGACATTATTATTCTTTACTAACTATTGTTTTGTTTGACAATTGGCCGACTGACCGAGGCCGACTACGGCCCGACAACAAGTAAAATATCCGACTAACATTGAGAGAGATATGAGCATTTAAGTGAGTTCTGGAGTTGCTGATTTCACCATTTTAACTGCAGATCTGTCATATCAGACTTAGTAAAATTATTAATAGGGCTGGGATTGTTTGTCTTAGTCATATTAATCATTCTGGAGTAGCTCTACATTTCAGCAGTTTGATTATCACTATAATCCATCGTGCTTGCAGGAGATATATTATATTGTAAGGCTGTTAGTAGTACTAACCAGCCAATATTCACATTTGTAAGCTCTTTATTATATTTCCCACATTTTGTGGAAGAGACTGATCCTTGCTTAGTCTATTGTATTTACTTTTTAGTTGCTCCGTCATATGATAGCGCCTATTCATCTTGGATAGGAGTGCACATACTTGGCGTTGAGCTCCATTTCCAGTATTGTATTTCATGTAATTGCTCCGCCATATGGTCGCCTCATTTCCATTCTGGAATTGGGTAGCACATACTTGGTGTTGAGTTTGCTTTCAGTATATTAGATGGTAGGGATCCTCTGACCACATGCTCGTCGTTCGCCGGCGCATTCTTGGTTAGAGTTTTTGTATAAGCATTTCAATTAAGACCCTCTGACCATATGCTCGCCATCACTTGGCGCCATTCTTGGTTAGAGTTACTTCCAGTTGCAGTTCTGATTAATGTACTGACGATCCTCTTGCCATATGACAGCCTCTCTCTTGTTGAGATTGAGTGCGCATTCTTGGCAAAGAGTTATATTGTAACTGCTGGTTTGATTTATCTAACCCTAACGGGTGTGTTGCATTTCTGATTGTAATTTGAAAATTGAAAAAATTTGGCTCGGAATATTTCAGTGGTATCAGAGCCAAGATCCTGCCATCCTGTGCCCAACAAAGTTCACTTGACAGATGAGTGACAGAGATACCAGACACTACGTACAGAGAGAGATGACTACAGAGAAGTCTCTACTTGAGTTAATGCATGAACTGTTTACGCTAATGAAGGATCCTGACATAAGGTGGGGAATCAAAAAGATTTATGCTAAGTCAGAAAGTCGGGATAGAAAGGTGCACATGTCACATCAGAATGATCGTGAGCTTGATGAAGATACCGTGGCAAGTGAAGAGTTAAGGGTAGAGCCCCATAATACTTCCCTTGACTTGCATATAATAGGAAGTGATGAAGTTGGTAATGATTCCAACATGACTGTACCATCTCGTGTTGAAGAATTGGTGGTGGATAGTTTTACTTTTGTTGCTGTCTCAACTCCCCAAGAAGTTCCACATGAAGAAATCAGCGACATACTTTCTCATGATGGTTCCATAAAAGATAATGAAGGTGAAGTTTTCGAAACAAGCAGCATCGAAGAATCTTCACTTCATTTCGGTGGTGACATTGTTGGACTTGGGTTTGACCAGCAAACCAAACCATTGGAAGAAAATGTTTTTGAAGATATCAACTTAAGAGATTCAGGATCTGACTTATTCATTGAGTCAATACTTCCAGTGAAGCATGAAAAACCTCTTCCTGTTGATCATCTCAGTCAACCCCTTGGCATTTGGGATCCAGGTGTGTTGGCACCAAGGTATGATAAAGAACCTTTGTGGGATGAATTTCCCTTTGATCCAGATGAAAATCAAAAATCAGATTGCATGGCAAACTATGAGGTGGCCATTGAAGAGGAAGTTGTCATCGAAGAAGAAGAGTGTTCAAAGAAGCTCCATAATGATCTCTTTGAAATGGTTGCAGCCACTCAAGAAGAAAATGTTTCTACGGAAACCTTCCGAACAGCGGATGATTTTGATCCTTTGAGCAAGTTGGATGCTGCTATAATGTTTGATCAAGAAGACAGTGATGAAGAAGAAGAGCTAGAAGACCATATGGCTCTTAAAGGGGAAAGAGTTAAAGAGGTTTACAAACACAAGTCTGATTTTTCCATTCATGAAGCTGATTGCAAACATAGAGTCGAAGAAATCATGGAGAATGATCATCTCCATGGCATTGAGCATTATCCGCATGTGGGTGGTAAAGTACAAGGATGTTGGAGCAGCATTGAGGGCAGCAAAGACAAGGGGCAAGGTTCTGATTTTCAGTTGCAGCCTATCAGCAGTTCATCATCTTTGAATTCTCATGATTGGGACAGACAATTCATGGTGTCCTTTGACAAGGAAGTGCAAGCTCTATCCATGTTTGATCACACTCATAGCTTGGTTGAAGATCTCTACTGGAAGGTTCAATTTGATGAGAGACTGAAAGGGATTAAAGATGTAGTTACTCTCCCTAATTTGCAACATGTCAAAGACTCCTTGGAGACATTGAAATCGGAGTACTTACATTTGATTGAAGATCGTGATCACACCATTGAGGTTGCAAAGAAGACCATGGGTGTTTTCCAAGAAAAGGAGAGTTTGGTTGATGAGCTCACTCTGGAGCTCAAATCAACAAAGGACAAGTTAAAAGAAACTCAGTTGGCTTTAATAGAGGTTGAAGACCAGTTTGCTGATTTCAAACTTTTAAGGGAGCAAGAGAATGAGCAAAGAGTTGAAGAAATCAAGCAAGTAATTGAAGAGCTTGATAGTCTTCGAGAGGAGTTTGATCTTGGAGGTTTCACCAAGAAATCAGAAGTTGCATGTGCAGATTTGGATCAGCAAGACGTAAAGAAGGACTTCCAAGTTCTTGACAATCCTTTCTTTGAAGTGAGTGCTGAAGCAACTTATGACAATCCTCTCTTTGATTTGAGAAATGAGTCATGTGGTGAAGCGACCAAGCATGAGGAAGAGTATGAACCCCAATCAATGGGTGCTTTGATATCATTACACGAGGAGTTGCCACATTTGGTGATGAGTAGTCTTCCGAGGCCTTTTGGTAATGAATGCACAAGTGGGTTTGAGGATGGAGTCTCTACATGGGAAATGTTGGTTCGAGGAGATTTCAACATCTTCGACACCAAGGTGTTAACAAAGCAAGACTTGGTAGTTGCTGGTAACTTCATTACAGCAGCAAGGAGTAAAGGTTTCAGTTTAATTACTCATGAAGAAGGGGAGAATGATGATTTGGAGCTTGGTGTTTGCACTCTTGACAAACCATCCTCCGGGTGTAAAGATGTTTGGGTTCATACTAGTCAGAGTTGGGAGTTGAATTTGAAGCCACTCTTTGTGTCATCCTCCAATGTTGTTGAAGCCTTCGTGGTCAAGCTTCAAGGATTCACTAGGTGGGGCATTGGTTTCAAGAGAATGCACTTGGTTCTCACCAGCACTTGGGGATGTGTTGAGATTTCCTTCCAATATGTTGAAAAACATTTTCAGTTGGGTATCCATGCTTGGGATTCTCAACAGGGGTTGATGGAGCTTATTGTATATGGAAGGGACTTTTGGAGGGATAAGGATCAAATTTCCAGTTTTGTTGGTATTGTTTCCTTCTTTTCCAGCCACTTAATGGTTCCGTTTGTTCATCAACAAATGGATTGGAGAGAAATTTTGAGTATGGGTTGGAAAGATGAACAGTTGGTTGCTCTTGGTATTGATCTTCGGCCAAGACAAGGGCAGATTTTGAGACATGAGCTTGCTAGTTGGAGGCAGATCAGCCACCTTACTTGTGGAGTTACTCTCGTTTGGGAGAGATTATCCATTACTACTTGTCAAAAAGGTGGTATTTTTCAGTTGAAGACTACTCTAGTGTGTTTTTCTGTCAATTTTGAGGTGTTATCCTGCAACACAAGGCTCATCTCATACACTTACACTTGGGAATTTCTTTGGTGCTGCTGTTTTTCCTTGTGCGAAGTACTAAAATCAGATTGCACTTCGCTGACTTCAGCCTTGAACAGCAGTGGTTATTTGTTCCCTCACACCTATCCTATTCTCGGAGTTCACCTTACGGAGGTTTGTGAAGCAAATTTTAATAGTTTCTTTACTATATTGGTTCGGGACAGCGAACTTCCACATGCTTTGGCTTTTCATTCTGAGACTCTTGGAGTTGGTACTGTAAGAGTGATTAGAAGTCTTCATGGTGGTGTCGGTATAATTCAGCTGTTACATGGTAGCTCCATGAGGAGACATGAGTATGAGCTTGTCAAGCTCTTGCAAAGGATTGCTTTCCTCTTTGCAAGAAGATTTGAAGATGTCACATTTGCTTTCAGGGCTTCGTTCGTTACCATGTGGAGGTATGCTAAGGAGGTTAATTATGAGTTGAGTAACCTATCTTTCTTCTTGCCTAGAATTGTGGTTGACAGTGGTATGGTTGTTACTGTTGACTCTGGGCATCTTGGACATGAGATGTTGCACGATATTGATCTCAGTCCTTTAAGATCTTTCAGTTTGAGTATCATGGATGGTAACACTTTGGAGTTACAAGGGAGGTTAGTGCAGCATTGGCATGATGTTTTCACTGATGTGATCAGAGTGGTGCAGCAGTGGCATGGTGGGTCCTTCCTGAGATGGATTTGGGAACCTGGGATCATACTTGTTTTGGTATGGATCAGTCCTAATTTTTCTGGAATTATGATGGTATTGCTTGAGGACAAGCAATTTTGGGAAGGGCGGACTGTAATGTCCCCGTTTTTAGCTCTTCACTTTTCAGTGATTGGTAGCCTATTCCCAGTGTGTTGTCGGCTAGTCAGTGGCAGAATTAGGGTTTCCGACTGTTTGATGGGTTCTCTTGAAGATTCAGGGTTTTGCTTGTTGGAGTTTGGGTGTTTGGATTCTGGATTCCTTCTGGGTTTTCAGAGGGCTTCGCAGTGGTATGTTTTTCTTGGCATTCTGAGCATCTTCAGGAATTTACTATTTTTAGTAAATTCTAATTTTAGCAGTGGTCCAGTCGGCATCAATTCAGTCAACTTTCCTCTTCTGGCAGTTCATTGGGTAATTCTCATTTTTGGCTTAAGGGGTTCATTTCGAAGATATAAGTTATTTTAAGTCAAAATGTTTTATTTTTAAAATACCCCTTGGCCTAGTGTTATAACTTAACAGTTGTTTTAAAGAAGGGGACTTTGAGGGGTATTTTCTCATGAAGGAAATATTTTAATATTTCTAAAGTTTATAATTGCTCAAAGGGAAAATGGACGCCTTTTTGAAGGAGATTATATTTTATTTAAAAAAGAGAAGTGATTAATATTTCACAAGGAAAGTACGCCATTGGGAAGAAAGTGTTTGGGTCAAAGTTTAAACCTAAAAGCAGCTTGGGATTAGGGCGCACCTTCTAGAAAGCTCTTCGGAAGTTATAAATTGGAGCTCGGGGTCCTCATTTTGTTTATCTGATGAATTTGCAAAGTTATGCTGCCGGATTGGCTTTGGGATTGCTTCGAGGAATGAATGCCTCCTAGCCTTGGCTCGACTTCTTGCTTGAAAGACAGCAACTAGTTGAGAGGTTTAGTTGTAGTTGGTTTCCTTTCATTGTAGTTGGTTCTTCTCACATTCCGTAGTTGAGTTATTGTATTTTCTGTCAATTTTAGAGTTGCTGATTTGTATGGCTGTAGGTTGTTTTTACTCACAACTCAAGAAACAGAAATAATATTGTTCTGGGTACTGTTCCAATCTATTTTCCTATGTAGGGCGACCATATGTGCAAGTTTCCAGAATTTTATTTGAAGTCTATGAATTATCTAAAGTAAATCGCCCTTGCTTGCAGGCAATTTCACTTTGTAAGTGCTTTGGAAGTCGTGCAAAATAAATAGGGGTCTTTGTGAGAAGTTTTTGTGATCCATCTTCATTGTCATCATCATTAGAATGTTTTGCAACTGATTTCAAGTTAAATGAGTGAGTATTGAGAGAGATATGAGCATTTATGTGAGTTCTGGAGTTGCTGATTTCACCATTTTAACTGCAGATCTGTCATATCAGACTTAGTAAAATTATTAATAGGGCTGGGATTGTTTATCTTAGTCATATTAATCATTCTGGAGTAGCTCTACATTTCAGCAGTTTGATTATCACTATAATCCATCGTGCTTGCAGGAGATATATTATATTGTAAGGCTGTTAGTAGTACTAACCAGCCAATATTCACATTTGTAAGCTCTTTATTATATTTCCCACATTTCGTGGAAGAGACTGATCCTTGCTTAGTCTATTGTATTTACTTTTTAGTTGCTCCGTCATATGATAGCGCCTATTCATCTTGGATAGGAGTGCACATACTTGGCATTGAGCTCCATTTCCAGTATTGTATTTCATGTAATTGCTCCGCCATATGGTCGCCTCATTTCCATTCTGGAATTGGGTAGCACATACTTGGTGTTGAGTTTGCTTTCGGTATATTAGATGGTAGGGATCCTCTGACCACATGCTCGTCGTTCGCCGGCGCATTCTTGGTTAGAGTTTTGTATAAGCATTTCAATTAAGACCCTCTGACCATATGCTCGCCATCACTTAGGCGCCATTCTTGGTTAGAGTTACTTCCAGTTGCAGTTCTGATTAATGTACTGACGATCCTCTTGCCATATGACAACCTCTCTCTTGTTGAGATTGAGTGCGCATTCTTGGCAAAGAGTTATATTGTAACTGCTGGTTGATTTATCTAACCCTAATGGGTGTGTTGCATTTCTGATTGTAATTTGAAAATTGAAAAAATTGGCTCGGAATATTTTAAAGACCTATAGGCAGGTATGGGAGAGATTCTCTTGGAAGGTCTCAAGTCATTTGTTCTTTAGTATGTCAGGGAATGCCTTGTTTGTCAACAGAACAAAGCAGAACATACATACCCTGCAGGATTACTTCAGCCACTTCCTATTCCTGAGAGGAAGTGGGAATGCTTGTCGATGGACTTCATTCGGGCTTGCCGAAAGCTCAAGGGAAGGACAACATTTTTGTGGTAGTAGATAGATTGACGAAAGTATGCTCATTTCTTCCCAATCACTACTACTCACACAGCTACACAGGTGGCAGACTTGTTTTTCCGAGGTATTTAGGTTGCACGGTTTGCCTCGAGAGCATAGTCAGTGACAGAGATAGCGAGGTTTATGAGTAACTTCTGGCAGGAGTTATTCAAACTTTGCGGAGACAGAACTCACTCCGAGCACCAGCTACCACCCATAGGCAGGATGGGGCGTGAGATAGTCAACAAATGGGTGGAGGGATACTTAAGGAATTCTGAGTTTAGGGCAGCAGAAGGCATGGGTGAAGTGGTTATACCTTTGTGAGTATTGCTACAATACCACTCATCACATGAGTATTCAGATGACACCTTACCGAGCATTGTATGGATATGATGTTCCAAGTTTTCTAGATTTGTTGCTGAGTGACAGCAGAGTACCTAGTGCTAGGGATCTATTACAGGAGAACCAGGGCATTATGAGAGCACTCAGAGAGAACATTCAGAAGGCTCAAAATCAGCAAAAGCAATATGCTGATTAGCGGCGAGTGGAGTGATCTTTCGAGATTGATGATTTGGTGTATCTGATGCTACAGCCTTATAGGCAGTCCACCCTTCGTAAGAAGGGCGTCGAGAAACTCAAGCCGCAATATTATGGACCATTCAGGATTGTCAGACGTGTTGGTGAAGTGGCTTATGAGTTAGATCTACTGGTGGACAGTAAGGTTCACAATGTGTCATGCCTCAAGAAGGCGTTGGGACAACAGATGACTCCTACAGATTTACCACCCTTGGATGATGAGGGGAAACTGATTTTGATACCTGAGGCCATTCTGGATTCCAGAGAGCGTCATCTTCAGAGGCAGGTTATTAGGGAATATCTGGTGAAGTGGAAAGATCTACCGGTAGAGGATGCTACTTGGGAGGGTGATAGTATTCTATAGCATCCGGCTTTGAGTTTGCTTGCGGACAAGCAAATTCGGGTATGGCGGACTATGATATCCCCACTCTAGTCAGTTCTCAGGAGCTTGTGAGTTAGCTTATATCTTGGACCCTCGTAGGCTAAGAGGATCTGGTTAGAGGGTCAATGGCATTATTTGATGGGTTTTGTCGTTCTCATCCTCAGAGTTCAGTGATTGGCTCACAGCAGGCCTTGGCAGTTCAGTGATTGACAGCTTCTGACGGCACGTCAATACGATATGTTATGAGCAAGATATTAATATTCTAGTGAAATTAAGTGTTTTAATTTTATTTGACAGAATATTATAAAGTTGACTTGACTCTATTACAAAGTTTTCACTTAAATTCATTTAAGTGAAATTAAAACACTTTATAATATGAGCGCTCAAATATTTAAGTGAATGACTATTGAATAAAGTGAAAATATATTTTAAATATATTTTAAAGTGGAAAAGTGGAGTCATTCTCTTGAAGTGTGTGCCTTTTTGGCTTTATTTGCAAGCCAAGGTAAAATCAAACTCACTTTTGGACTATTTGATATTTTCTCTTGGCTTTGGCTTTGCTTGCTTCTCTGAGACAAGGGTTTCAGGAGTTTGCTTATCTTTGGAGAATGAAAACTCTTCACAGATCTATGATTGTGAGACTATGAAAGATCAATTGAATGATTACAACAAAGGGGGCTTCAATTCAGAAGTTTCTACAGTACTTAATCAGGGATTTTTGTGCATATTCAGTGGACTTCTTCAATAAAAATACAGAAGGGTTTGTGAGACAGGCACCTATCTTCATCTGGTGATCATTCCTGTTATGGCTGTTCTTTCCTTACAAATGGCGTGGTTTCTTCTTGAAGGGTGTGGCTCTTAGATAAAGGGCGTTTGGAGTTTTCTAGGAGAAACACCTTCTTTATTGAGGGTTTCTCATCTCCTTCATTGGTGTCTAGCATGTACCTTTCATTTGCTTCAGTTTTCAGGCTGGAGATTGCATTCAGTTGGATTCTATGCTTGAAATTGTCAGTTTTCATCATTCTTGGCTGGCAAATTGGACTACTTTCTTATTAAAATAATCTGGAGCATTTCGGGTATGTCTAAAATTTGTAATCTCTTTGTTTCAGTTATTTAATACCTTTTGCACTTCCATTTGGTAAATATAAGCTCAAATTTGAGTTCTATGAGCAATTATATGTTGCGCCCCTTCTATTTCCCTCTATAAACTTTCTTAAAAAACTCAAAAGAACACAAAAAGATAATTAAAACAACAGGGGTTTGAAGAGGAGCCAATTGGGCTCATCTCAAAATGAAGTTATCTCAAGCACTCAAGGATGCAGAAAAGAAGATGGTTGATTAGAAAAATCAAATTGAAAAAGCTGAAAAATTGATTGCTAATTTGAAAGTGCAAATTGAAGAGGGAAAAAAGATGGATGAAGAAATTAGAAATCAGTTGAAGGTGAAAGAAGAGAACATTGAGAGGCTTGAAGCAAAGGTTGTTTCTCGTAGAAAAATAAGCAAAACATCAACACTGCTGAGTGAAGAAAAGATCAATCAAAAAAGTTCTATCTCTTTTGAAAAGATTTTAAATGCACAAAAAGTTTCTAAGGACAAGAGTGGAGTTGGGTTTGAAAATAGTCAATGTTCAAAGTTTGAAAATGAAGAACAGAAAAAGAGTTGCACTGATTGCTCAAAGCATTCACATTCCAAGAACAAAAATAACATGTTTAGAAGACCTCCTATTCAAAGACAAAATCATATGACCAGGTTTAATGACTCTTTCTTTCATGGTTATTGTTTTTCTTGCAATCGTTTTGGTCACAAGGCTGCAAATTGTAGAGTTAATGTAGGCAATAATTTCAAACATATGAATAAGAATTCCTATGCTCCTCGGATGATTTACAATGTTGTTTGTTACAAATGCACTAACAATAACTTGGGTCATACTGCAAAAATGTGTAGAAGCAAACATGCAAATTTTTCAAAGCAAAACAAGAAGGTTGACAAAGCAAAAGAGGTTAAGATGGCTTGGAAGAAAAAGGATAAAGTTGAAAAGTTTGAATCAAATGGAGTTGCTACTAATGATCATGGACTTTTTGATTTCAAAAGAAGGAAGTCAGAAATGACTTCACCCCATCCTTGAGAAGGTGCTAGGACTTAGGGGGAGCATTCATTAATACATCTTATCAACCCCATTTCAGTTATGTAAGTTGGTTTAGTTTTGCAATTTATTATTCTTGAATTTTGGATTTCTAAAAATGACTTTTGGAGTGAGTTTTTGAGTACCTTTTAGCTTGTAAATCTGTTGATTATTCATCAGATTATCATTATTATAAGTTGGGTTTCAAATCTTAATGTCATGTGATCAAAAATTTCGTTCATTATGCCATGACATTGGTTTTAGTTTGTCATTGATGTCAAAGGGGGAGAAATAAGTCAGGGGGAGCAATGTTGTTTCATACCAGTAGATTGGTTTTAGTTTTGGTTTCAAAGCAGTATAGTTTTCACGAGATATTATCAGATGCAATGTTTGGTTGTGGTTTTAGAGTGGTTGCCATCAATGACAAAGGGGAGATTGTTGGAATAATTTTGTCATTGATTTCAAGGTTGAGCTACCTGTTGCCTGCTTTTGAGTTGCTTTGGTTGGGTGTTTGCTTGACCTGCCTAGGTGTCTACTTGAGCTAGTTGGCTGTTTTGGTTGGCGGGGTGTTTGGGAGTGTAATGTCCCCTTCTCGAGCATGATCTTCTCAGATGACCGTTGGCCTATTCTGGAGACCCATAGGCTACTGGGACGGTTTGATTAGGGTTTCTTGTGTGGAGGTTGCGGTTGCTCGTGAATTGGTGATTGAACTGCGGATTCCTTCTGGGTTTTCTGTGGGCTTCGCAGTGATATGTTTCTCTTGGCATTCTGAGCACTTTCTGGAATTTACTATTTTTAGTAAATTCTATTTCTGGCAGTGGTCCTATTGGTCTCGGCACAGTTGACTTTCCTCTTTCAGTTCGACTCAATTGGTTTATTCAATTTTGGCCTTGGGATGCAGTTTAAAATATGCCAACCAATTTTTTTCTTGAATTATCATAACACAAGCCAACACTACCAACTTGATTAGCATTAGCATCAAAACTGAAATCCAAGCTTGAAAGAACTCAACGCCAAGAATGCACACTCAATCCCAAGGAAGGATAGGTGTTGTCATATGGCGGAGAAATTAAAGAACAATACTTGAAATGAAACAAACTCAACATCAAGAATGTGCACTCAAGATCCCACTGAGGGCGAGGTGCTAACATATGACGGAGTTATTAATTGAAAACTGAAATAAATAGGCGGTGAACCAGCCATGAGAATTTCCACGCTACCACTTGAACAGTGGGGGGAAAAACATTACAATACAAAACTAATTCATCCGCTGCGGCGGGCATCCACTTATGAGTGGGAATTCGCCACTTTACAGTGGGTGACTAAAGAGAGATTAATTGTTTTTTCTCCACACTGGCGGTAAACCATCCAGGGGTTACAAATGTATGAAATTATAACAAGTAATTGCAGCAAATAAAATAAATAGCTGTTAGTACTACTAATCAGCTTTACAATGAATTAAACAGCTGCAAATAAGAAAGATATGCTTCCAAATCCATCAAAGGTTAGAGTAACACTTCCTCTAACTCTTACAATACAATAATGATATAAAAATGTAGCTCAAACCAGCATTATATCAAAAACTAACAAGTCTGATATAAAAATCTGCAATCTGGAAATGTCTATCAGCAAACAGCAAACTCATAAAAATGTTCACAACTCCTTCTAAATACCTCCGAATAAGCTGAAATGTTTTGCAAAGACCTTCTAGGAGGATGGCACCCAAACTCAAACTACAAAACTGCATCAAAAACTCAAGATATTATTCTTGCACGAATCCCAAAGCACTCATGAGATGGTACGGCCTTGTAGAGGGGCGATTTCTCTTGGAAAAATCATAAACTTGGAATTAAAATCTGAAAACCTCCAAATATGGTCGCCATTATCATAGAAATGCAATGATCAAATACCCATAACCAAAATAAATTCATACCAAAAGCTGTAAATGAAAACCACCTTCAGCTGTGTATACACCAGCAACATAAAAACTGAAGTTCTCACCAAAATTCACCAATTTTGAAGCACAATCTGCTAGTCTGATTGAGAAGCAGCAATAATACCAACTAGGTGTTATCTTTCAAACACGAAATTGGATTGGAACTAGGAGGTAAGCATCCCTCGAAGTAAAAAACAAGTTGTCATTCCGACAGCATAACATTAGCATAAACATTGGATAATCAGCTCTTCAAACAGCAGCAATATATAAGCTTTAGTTGGCAAATGAAGCAACAAGAACTCTTCAAATTCCAAGAAGTTGAATCACTTCAACTTCCAAAAGGGACGCCACCTTTTTGCCTTTTACTTTTTGAAATAATAAAATATCATTCAACTTCCCTTTTAGGCATCCATTTCATATTGCAACAATAAAGCATTTATTAAATAATTAAATGCTCACTTGACCCCTTTATGTCCCCTTCTTTAAAACAACTTGAAGTCATCAAGCCTAGGCGTGGGGTACAACTTCAAGACATGAAAATTGACTAAGTCTGAAACTCAGTCCAAGGAGATAACCAAATACAATGCCCAAGCTGCAACTAATGAATTGCTAAAAATAGCAAACTGACAAATGCCAAACTAAACCAAATTGATGATGATGCTTCTGCCAAAAATGAACTTACTAAAAATAGTAAATGCCAAAAATAGTAAGTTAACTTCAAAACCATCAGAAAGCCAAACTGAACACTGAACTGCAAAGGATTGAATTGCTGCTAGATAGATACTGCCAAAAGATAGACTTGCTAAAATAGCAAGTGCTATAAATAGTAAGTCTGCACAACATCCTCTGAACGCCAACTGAGCAGATCTGAAAGAGGAAACCCTAGTTTTATACTTCAACTTAGCATACGGATTTCCGGAAATAGGCTAAATCCAAAGAAGAGTGTATGGCCAAAATGGGGACATTCTGAGTTTGAGAGAGATAAGTTCATTTCACTTAAATAACATTATATTTTAATGTTATATTCCCCCCTTGGCCTAATCTCTTAACTTAATGTTGTTTTAAAAGGTGGTCTTTAAGGGGTGGCGCCATCATTGAGATTATTTTATAATTATTAAGGTTGAATTAAAACCTTAAGTTGGACGCCAATATTGAAGTGATGAATTTAATTAAAGTCAAAGTTGAAGCCTTGAAGAAAGTTCACCCTTTTTGGAGGGAAAAGGAATTAGGGTTTCTTGAAGCTTCTGGAAAGGTCTTCGCAAATTATAAAAAGGCATCTTGGGTCTTCACTTGGTTATCTTTTGTCTACAGGAATGTTATGCTGCCGGATGGGCTCTGGGATTGCTTCGAGGAATGTACGCCTCCTAGCTTGGCATTGCTTCTCGCTTGAAAGATAGCGACTAGTGGTGAGATAGTGTAGTTTGAGAGTTTTGTATTGGGATTTGTGCATTGTAGTCAGTGTGTGGTTTTGTAAATTAGTTTTATGCATAGTAGTGAGTTTCTGGAGTTTGCATATTCATTGTAGCAGATTGTCATTTTTAATCACAAGTCAAAAATACAAAAAGAGTGCTTCTGGGTATTGTCTTATTCTCTTTGTCTATAAGGGGCGACCCTTTCCTCAAATTTGTAGAATTTTTAAGTGTCTTGAATTTTTAAATGCAAATCACCCCTCTTGCTGGGTCGTACCATCTAGATCTACCTTGGGATTCATGCATTAAATAAATAGGGACTTTTGATCTATTTTCAGTGTTCCATCTTGATCGCCTTCATCATTAGGGTCTATTGCACTTCGTTTCACGTCATTTGGGTGAGAATTGAGAGAGTTATGAGCATTTTGACAAGGATCTGTGTTGCTGGTTATATATTTTAAAGTGCAGGTCTGTCATAACCAGATTTGAGAAATCTGCATTTTCCTTCTTGGATTGGTGTTAGGAAATCATTAAAGGCTTTGTAAAAGATTCCTTGTTGTTGCAGCAATTTGAAGAGCTCTAATACTTGATCTTGCAGGCATTTAAATATTCATTGTAAGCTGAACAGTAGTACTGTCAGCATTTCTCTCAGTCTTACTTTACATTCTGTACCAATTGTATTTCTTTATATCTCCGTCATATGGTAGCTCCCATTCCGTCTCGGGTTGGAAAGCACATTCTTGACGTCGAGTACTTCAGCATTCTTGCTTATTTCCCTTAATTGCATTGTAATTCTTTTTATCTCCGCCATATGGTCGCCTCATTTCCATTCGATTGGGTAGCACATACTTGGTGTCGAGTTTGCTTTCAGCACTTTAGTAATAGAAGATCCTCTGACCATATGCTCGTCCCGCGGGCACATTCTTGGTTAGAGTTTTTGTATAAGCATTTCAATTCAGATCCTCTGACCAATGCTCACACCTTGCCCACATTGGGATCTTGGTGTACATTCAGTTAGAGTTGCTTTAGCATCGTTTTGGTTTAGAGCTAACCTTAACAAGTGCGTTTTGTTTGTAACTTGCAATTGAAAAACAAAAAATTTGGCTCGGAATATTTCAAAGAACAATGTTGTTTCATATCAGCAAATTGGTTTCAATTTTGGTTTCAGAGCAGTACAATTTTCAGGAGATATTATCAGATGCAATGTTTGGTTGTAGTTTCAGATTGGTTGCCATCAATGACAAAGGGGGAGATTGTTGGAATAAGTTTTTCATTGATGTCAAGGTTGAGCTACCTAGTTGCCTGCTTGAGTTGCTTGATCTGCTTGACCTGGTTGGGTATCTGCTTGACCTGCCTAGGTGTCTACTTGAGCTAGTTGGCTGTTTGGTTGAGCAGGGTGCTTGTGTGCTTCACTTTCTTACTTGTCTACTTGTCAACATTTATGCCATCTCAGCTTTGAAAGGTCAAAGAACCTTTTTAAGGTTTATCATTTTTTCCTTATCGATGGCTCTTTTATTTCACACTTGTGCTCATCGGTTTCACTTTATTTCATTGCCACTTGTCATCTTGTGACATTGGCTTTGTAAATATTTTGTTCTTTTGTATGAAG
The DNA here is from genome assembly GCA_007258455.2 of Sequoia sempervirens. Taxonomy (NCBI): domain Eukaryota; kingdom Viridiplantae; phylum Streptophyta; class Pinopsida; order Cupressales; family Cupressaceae; genus Sequoia; species Sequoia sempervirens. Next base: position 828,939,782 of record VDFB02271358.1, on the reverse strand, counting down.
TGCAATATGAGGGCTGCAGCGTTGGGAGTCTAACATTTATGCCAAGTGGAGCTTTTTTTGAAAAGTCTCTTGCCAAATATCTTCTTGGTAGTTCGATATGTGGCATCATGTGTGGAGACATGTCCTTCTGCATTTTCTCTTGGTTAAAGATTAGTCTAAAAAGGGTGTTTCAAATATATCTTCAATTTCTAAAGACATTAAATTGTTTTATGTAGAGACATGCTGGCATAGAGTGCATTTATATTGATGTCTTTTGATATCTTTAATATATGCGTTGAAATCATGGCTTGAAGGTTATTTATATTTTGGAGGCTTTCAAAATATCGATTGCTATTTTTCTACATGGAGTGTGCTCAGATTTGTGTCGAGTTGGAGGACGTTTTTAATGTTCGGGGCGGCTTCAGTAATTTTCGGCTTAATATTTATTGATGGCAGAATTTTTAAAAATGGCAGTGATTGAAGACTTTATTCTTGAGGTCATCTCTTTCTAGTAGGACTTTTTTATTAAAAGTCTATCATTTTCTCTTGTGCATTGGTTACAAACTCTTCTAGCAAATTCTTGTGGCAGAGATTTTAAAAATAAAAGGACCGTTTATGATATATTTTCCCTACAGGTTGTGTAATAGCATTTTAAATTTTACATTGGTTCAAATCATTCATAAAGATTCTTATATCTAATGGCTTTATGAACCTTTTGGTGGCATCCACATTTTTAGGCAGTTTTCATGAACTTTAATATGATGGCTTATATCTTTCTTAATGCTTGCCAGAGACGTTTTTGAAGAAGGCGGCAGCAATTTCTACTTGCGTCGATTTTATATTATTTTCTCTTTTCAGCGATGATTGAAGGTGTTCTAAAAATATGCGATTGAAGTCAAATGATGGAAGTTATTCATTTTCTGGTCTAAGTCGTGTCTTTTTGGACGCATCTTTTAATATATTCATATCTTCTGCCTACGAAAAATGTGAGGCTTGAACGAATTCAGTGTTGTTGGTGTATTGACTAAAGGAAATTTAAAAGTCTATAGAAGGCTACAAAAAGTAATGTGAGTTTGATACGCATGGAATCAAGTGTCTCCCACGGGTTGAAGTGAGATGTGTAGCTGTATTTATCGCTACAACCAGGAGCGACATATATTGAATGATAGCTTTGTGAACAAATAGGGATGGAATTGCCACTACTATCATTTAATCTCTGGCATATGCTTTGTGATAGAAATATATGTGTCCATTCTAAATCGGACTGTTATATATTGTTGAGTTTTGATAAGTGCCTATATATATATGTGTGTGTGTGTGAAGGATCTTGTGAGGATTATTCTCTGAAGGAGGAACGTGACTTTATTCAGTGAAGGAACAAGTGTTTGTATGAATGTTGCAATCATGGACTAAGAAATACACAAGTGTTGTGCAAGTTCGGTATGCAGCAATAAGAGCTATAGTGTTGATGATCTAAGACTTCACCTCCGCCTTATGTCTTCACATTCTTTATGGCAATGTGCATGAATGAAAGGTTGTCTTGGTTCTCAGACTTTATGTTATGTCCTGTGATTGAGAGTTTGTAAAGGTCGCATTGAGTTTGCAGCAATATGTTACAATGGTTTCAGTAAGTTGGACTAAACAATCAGCTACAACAGTATTGGTGATATCAGAATTTGGAGTTGAGAACTTGAGCAGAAGATTTTCTGGTTTAAATCAGTCTTGTGAAGTTGTGTTTGCTGCTTAGTTAAGATAGTTTCTGATATTTCTGAGTTTGGATAGTATTTATGTACGGTTGAGAGCCTCACAGTTCATGTGAAGGCATAGCTTGAATCAGTGTTGCAGATTTGTTTTCAAAGACTGAAGTTGGTGCTTTAGCCACTGGAGTTGGTGCTTCTGTTTGGTGCTCACCATATGTAATCAAGGTTGGTGCCCTTTGAAGATAAATAAAAGCAATATTTTGCTGTGGTTTTTTACCCGAAAGGGTTTTCCATGTAATCTTGGTGTTTATCTTCTCATGGTGTTTTTTGATGCTCTTTATGATCTGATTTCTGTTTTACATGTTAAATCTGGTTTTAAAGTTTTAAAAGTCTTGAAATACTGATTCATCTCCCCCCGCCCCCTCCCCCTCTCAGTATTTCCTGTGTGCTCTTCAGAATATATGTGAATTTTAAATCATTGTTTCAAATGATGCAAATTTTACTTGGCCTAGAAGTTGTTGTTCACTTGCATATGCCTTGAGAAAAGAAATCTCCTAGTGTTTGTCTATAGATCTCAATCTTAGAAGTGATCTTTGCCTTCAACTGCAGACTGGGCTTTATAACCTCTTTGAGGGTGTAGTGCAATAACCCACCCTACTTTTTGTTTTGCAATATAGAAATGCATATGCAATTCTTCCATACTTTTTGATCACCTAGATCCCAAAGTGGGCAAGGTGAGAGCATATGGTGCTTCAACCACACAGTATCTATGATGTATGAAACATAATGAATGGTGGCAAGCTGACCAGAATACATAAGTGACTGAGGTAGCCTAATCAACACCTCTTCGGCAGATTGTGCAAAATGACATGTAGGCGGCAAAGCCAGCCTTATCAACACCTCTTCGGTGGACTATGTGAATGGAATGCAATCCATTTCCATAATGTCTAAGCTCGACTTAGACCAAAATGGTCGATAATGCCAGCTTGTTCAATGCCAAAACAGTTGAATGGTATGCTATAGTGTTCGGCAATAAACCATCCAATCTTACAATATGAAATGCATACAAAAATATGATCCTCCGGTGGTATTACCATCCGGGGTCTACAAGATATTGAGATTCATTACAATATAGCAAATTAACAAGTACATTGTTGAAAGTTGAAACAGACTGATATAATATTCTGATAATATATTAATAAGATCAAATTGCTGTAACACAAATTAGCCTGAAAGATGCATAATAAGCATATAATATCATTCCCACGAGAACCAAACACATATCCAACTGAAGTATACAACTTATAAATGATCTAAGGTGCTGATGCAAGTCTGATAACACTCTAATAATGCTGTCACACTGCCAAGTCAGCTCTGGTACAAACTAAAACACACTGCAACACCACTATATGCTGATACGACAACCCCAAAATGAAACACAACTAATGTAGGTTGCATAAATTCATCCCAAAATTAAATAGTGCTGTGAACTCCCTCTGTCACTGATAAACACTGAATATCAGGTCAGACCTGTATTGATAACACTCTAAAATCTTGGAAAGAGTATGCTCAACACCACTACTCAACATGCATAAATTGAAAACTACTTTAAAACACACCAAAACTGAACCCAAAGCACCATCAACACAATGGACAAAAAACAAAATGAGAAATCAGTCACCTTGTAGGTCTGAAACTGAACTTATTGTTGCTGGTACAACAGGTACAACAGAGCCAAAATCCACATAAATCATGACAAATATCAAACCCTAACTTCCCAACAAGTATGAACATCTATATTGCTAAAAGACAATCATAAACTGACCCCAAATACATGAAAACCGATGGATATCAGACTAGGATAGTACTCAGATCAATTACAAGTCTGAAATATAGTTAGTGTTGTTGGTACAGTAGGTACAGGTGTCATAAAACTCTTAGAAATCACAAAAGTTCACCTTATTTTTGCTTGGTTTCAAGAAGAAACCTCCTTCAATCACTTCACGAGCCCACAAACTTCTTTAATCTGTATCATGAATCCTTGCATGTCAAAACACTTCAAAAATCTCCATTGAAACGCAACTGAAAAAATAACTTAAACTAGCAACAAAATCTAAAATTTCTTCACTTCCAACACCATGGCAATCTTTATCTGTAATTGTTCCAATGGATGTTGAGGGTTTTTGTCCCCAAAGCCCAATATTTTCAGCACATAGGTGACTTCTAGACAAAATCACTCGTTCCAGTTAGGAGGGTTTTCATCCCTGAAACTGGTATTCCAAAAGGGTTTCTGTCCTCAAGAAATATGAGACGAACTCATGTTTTCACGTAGCAAATGCAATATTCAGTCTAACCCTTCTTCTCTACACAACTCTTTAAATAGGCACTTCTAGGGCAGCTAGAAAAAAATCACTTTTCTCTTCAATAATAAAATAAAGCGACTTTTCGAGAACTTTTAATTAAATATTACTTTTTAATTCTCCATTTCAATGTCATTTTTAAATTATAACCTTGTAAGTCACTTGTACCCCATCTTAGTGCTAACACTTTTTGGCTCTCTTTTAAAAACACTTTATGACATAGGCCACCCTTCTTTAAAATAAATAAATAAATAAAAGTTGTTTTTATAATATAAAGTATAAACTCACCTTAGAAAAATTTAAATTATTTATTTAATTACTTTTATCCTCACATCTAAAGGTCTTAGGAAAGTTGGTTCTATCCAAGAACTATGGAATGCTCCATGAAAGTTGGGTTTGAATTGAGAAAAACCATTGTATTCATCTTGATCCTTGGAATGCTTTGGCATAATCAAAAAATTGTTTTGATTAAACCAACACTCTCCAAGAATGTTGGAATGGACTGAAAAAGGGACATTAGTATTACATGTAGATGTCTCATATAACTTCTTTATTAGCCTCAAAGCTCTCAAGAAATTGGAAGGCTGGGTTGAGGAAGTATGCATAAGAATGGAGTAGCCTAGGAAGTTGTCTTATCCAACACTGATCTATGACATCTTGAATGAGCCCATACCTGTCCATCAAACTTACATCCAAATGTCTTATATGCTACTTGCTTGGTTGATTTCCTCATAAATTTAACTCACATTTGACTTTTTGGACCACCAATAGAAATGAGAGAAATCAATTGTCAATGACTTACGAAAGCTCAAATTCAAATAGTTAAAAAGGTTCCTCTAGTTACTCTACACAAAAGCCTTATTTTGTAAATGAAGAAAAAATAAAATTCATGAACAGTAAAAAAGGAAAAGTAAAAACTGTATAAGACATACATCTGCAATCTTCTTTGCTAGAGCCCAAAAAATTGGTCTCGTCAAATAACCAACATCAATCCTAGCAACTGTCTTAAAGTAAGAAGACTTACTTCACTTCTCGCTCAAAAACATTTTCTTCAAAGAAGCTTCTGCTTGTAGCAAAGACTTCAAGCTAAGGAATGGGGTTGCAAAACAGTTGACACTAGGTCAGACCAACTCCTTGTTATTTGTTTACTCTTTCATTAAAAATGAGAACCCAAGCATCGTTATAAATGCATCTGCAACTTTTTTGTCAATGCTTCATAACTGGCCAAATCCACACTAGTTTGCCAATGTCCAACATTAAATCAAATCAACGTACTGATCAACAATTTTAAAAAATACAGGGGTGTCTCTCCATTAGTAATCTATGTCCAGCAACATAATTTGCTGCAGTGTTGGTGACTATTGTGCTATATTTTTCTCCCCAACTTCTAAAAAAAATTCTTCAAAAACACCACACAGTACACTACATTTTAATCTTCCCTGAAGGATCAATTGACTTATAGAAGATTTTGCTATGTAAAGAAGATACTAAAAAATTCAATGTCTTATTTTTTCTGTTAGTCTAATCATTAAACATGATATTGCAACCTGTTGCTCATCAATAATTGACTTCACATCAGCCACCTTCTTAGTCAAAATTAGTCTCCAAAGATCACCAATAGAAGATGTTTTGAACCTCTAATATGAATCCATGTAACACTTTATTGGTTGGAGGTGGAACAAATGACCCCTAACATATTTGTGTTGATGCCTACTATTTGAACCCCAACTTTTCATCGCTAGTTGATTCAGACTAGATGATGAGGTTATGGTTGGCCTCAATATGTGTATGGAAAGGTTGGTACATGATGAGAACCTAAGAGACATCATATAATGATGAATTCAGATTTATGGGGGGGTGGAGGGGAGGTTGTTTTCTTCACCTCTATGCATTTGAAGAAGAGCCACTATGCAGCCAGGTAAAAATACTTAAATGTTTACTTTTAAGTTTACTAAAATCCTTACATAGTTATACATGTCTTTGCAGATATGTGGAAGATTTTGGTGTGAAAACAACTAATCTTCAAAGTCTTCCATATGCATTTTGAGGTCATTCACATAAAGAAGCGCAATAGGTTGACTCAAAGGTGCTTACATGATCATGTCTTTGTGCATTACAACTTCTGGTTGCATGAAAAGAAGTGGAGGGGCAAAACACACATTAGGTGCTTGACATCAATGACATCAATCCAGGTTGTTGATGATGTGGAACTGTTGATAATTGAGGATAATTTGGCTGATTTGCAGAGAGAGGCAGTGGAATGGCAAGTGGAAGTGGTAAAGTGAGCCATCAATGGGGGGTTCATCTCATTCATAACATGCTCTTGTTGAGGATGATAACGCTTTTCAACAAGAAGCTGCAACACGACCATCGAATTCAAGGACACCTACACAACGGCAACCTTTTTTAAGCTTTAGTTGCAGAAGAAATTTATAGATTACGAACATTGAAACTATAACTAGTACATTGCATAAGATAATTAATTACATTAGTAGACATAATTACTTATACAATTATACTATCTAGTTTATATGATAAAAGGTTAATACCATCTTATATCTAAAGATATTAATACAACCTCTTGTCTAAACATGTTTATACCACCTTATGTGTAATAGTACTTCTAAAAGAATTTGGTTATGACAGTTATACTCTGTTTTAATCTACATTCTAACCTGTTATGCCCACTTTGTTATGACATAAACCACCCTTAGAGCATCAGAATTAGCCTACTATGTACACAAACTATGCTTGTATATCTCGCAAGCACTAGAAAAGTATTTTTATGACAGATCTAGGGTTTAAGAACACATGTTGGAAGGATTATTATTTCCTTGCAAGCACACACGCATGTAGTGCTATTTTAGGCCTTGTGATATTACTCCCAAAATGCTTTTAGAGTGGCATGTGATCTGAAATCATCAGCCACCTCCGGCATCTGTGAGGTATTTCACATTTCTTGTCTAAGGAAAATGTTGGACATTACATTGACATGCCACAATTTCAGATTACCAATACTGACCAAGAAAGCAAAGATTTTCTTCACCTAAAAGAAGTTTGCTAAGCAGAAAATGCCTTGATATTGTGCAATCACTGAAAATTTAACTAATTAGAAAGGATTCTGTTTGGGGAAATGAAGTGTATACCATTTAAACACAAGAGGATGCAAAGCTAACTATGACAGTCAAACAATTGATTTGAAAGCTGAGCAATTACAAAATCACCCTCCATGAGCATCATCTAGTTTTCATTCCCAAGAAGATTGATAAACTACACGAGGTAACCAGAGCCTCCTAAGTTCTTAGGAGAAAACTGTGAAAGATTCTAAACTTATCATGAGTTCTTACAACCTCGTTTCCTTTATAAGTGTGATTTTGATTCCTACTTGTAATCCTTAATGCTGACTATGGTTGTGTTCATTATTGTTGCATTTAAGTTAGTTGTCATGCGGAAGATTTATTATAAATACCTGCTTCACAGTTTTGTAAGCAATTTACAATATACCTCAAGGTTTTGGCTATCTTGTTTTCTTTGTTTACTTTCTATTCTTTGGTTTGAATGTCATGATCTTATGGTTTTATTGCTCTTGGTCTGCTTTAGTGTGTAGTTTGCAGTTGTTACATTACATAATAGCTGTAGACTTCATTGTGAAAAAGTAGGGGTAAACTCCGAAATAAATTGCTTGTCCAATGTCATACTTTAGCTTGACATTATGATTTTAACATTGTTTAGAAGAAGCTGAAATTTCAATTATAGATAGCTTATCATTATTGAGGAGGGATACCTATAGGAAATTTATCAGATGACATCAAAAATATATTGATGAGTTATTTATGTTGTCTTTTGATGAACCAGAATGAGTGGCAAGATCTACTTACCTGTTCCAATCCCTAATGAGCCCTTGGATAAAGCTCTCTGTCGATTTGATTCATACTTATATATAATATTTTTTTCGCATCCTCATAACAATGATTAACATGAACAAGATAGAGTATGAGTATGTTTGTTGGCCAAAAAAAAAACCAATGTACATGAGCCTTTGGATTTATTATGTATGTATGCTTCCAATATCAATTTGACTTTTCCATGGATAAGGTTTGTACTGTTGGATTGGATATAATAGAACAGATTATTATTTTTGTTTCATATTTTTTAAATTGATTGCTACAAGCTTCTCATGACTGTATTCCTGATTTTTATTTTCTAGAATGTAAGTGTCCTAATGATTTTCAAATTTCCTTATGTCGTCAGAATTTTTTAAGATGCCTATGACCTTCCTGCATTCTTCAGGAGAGCATAGGCGTTAACTCTTTGATCTTAGATTTTTTCTTCTGTAGTGTTTCTAATGCATATTTTGGGGTGGTTGTCCTTTTTATTGTGTTGCTCCATGCAGAAGGCTATGGCTGGAATCAAGCGCATAAATTTGGAGGGCCTCCGATGGAGAGTTTTTGATTGTAAAGGGCAGGTTGTGTTGTAGGGAACATTTTAGGCCCCTTTTATCTTGAAAGATTTAAGGCATATGCTTCTATGTTTCTCTCTGGCTAATTATGCATAATATTGCAGGTTCTTGGAAGATTAGCATCACAGATATCTGTTGTGTTACAGGGCAAGGACAAGCCAACCTATGCTCCAAATCGTGATGATGGTGATATGTGTATTGTCCTTAATGCAAAAGATATCTGTGTAACAGGGAGGAAAATGACTGATAAAGTTTATCGATGGCATACAGGGTAGGATAATGCTCCAAGTCTTATATTAAAATTAAGAAATTTTTTGTTGAGTCTAACATATCCAATCTACAATAATTCTTTTCTTTGATTATCGACTTAATTGTTCATCCAGATATGTTGGTCATCTGAAAGAGAGGACTTTGAAAGATCAGATGGCAAAGGATCCAACAGAAGTGATCCGTAAGGCTGTATTTCGCATGCTACCCAAGAACAGGTTGCAGGATGTAAGATATTCTTTTTATGTCTAGTTGTAGCATTTGCCAATGCTTAAGGTTTATACACTATCAATACTCTAAAGGCTAATCTCTGACTATACCTTATCGTTAAGATAATTCCATGCTTAAGTCTTGAATTAGCTCTTTTTGATGTATGTTTGTTCTCTCATCATAAGAAACTTGGGCTTTGATAATAGATTCAAAAGAAAAATAAGTTGATGATTATGAATAATAACTACTATAATCTCAGGGCATCTCTACTTTCAACCAAAATGTAACAACTATATTTCTCCTGAAGTTTTCTAGCCTGCTTTATTCCCTTAGACTCTGTAGGATCCACTGCACTACGAATAAAGATGAATGAAAATTGTAAGCAAATGTACAATATTTTGGGCTATGCTTTTGCATGTAAGGGGTGTACATGTTTTGAATGGAACCCATGACCACTTAGTCATAAAATATTAAGCTGGTGTATCAAATAGCAATTCAACAAAACCAATGAATGAGAATGGAGACTTTCTCTTTATGTCCTTACTCCACCTTATATGTTTTGGCATGTTTTTCAAAGCCGTAGCAAGTTTGGATGATTGCTTTGTTCACTGTAATCATGAGGCTTCTTTTGTTGCTGTATACTCAGGCTTGATTACAACCCCATAAGGATGGTTGGAGGTGAACTGTTCTAAGTGTGTGTGTGCTGAAAAGCCTCAAGCTAACATTGGGGCAGCTGCCTCTCCTTATCTCTGATTTCAGTAAAAAGAAAATTGTAATCAGAATCAAATTATTGGTCTTTAATCTTTGCATAATGGTACAATGGTGTGATGGTGTTGGCTGAGTAGATTCTTAATCCATCTGGAACTGTCAGACTCAGTTGTCAAATCAGTCAAATTAATGTTCGTCGTATAAAAACTGCTCTCGAAATGAATATTTCCATTTGAGTTAATGCAATGAATAAATTCCACAACCCTGAATCCTCTTTTACTGCTCACAGTTATGTAGAGCACAAATAGTCATGCAATCAATCTGACTGAATTTTATTGCCCATAGAGAAATGTTGAATGCTCTGATGCTGATGCTGAACTTCAATCCAAAGGATTGAGTTATCTTTGATTTAAGATATTACAAATAATTTTAATTTGTATAGGTAGAGAGATTAGGAGTTTCCAGTAACAACTCCAAACTGTTAACCATCTGTGTAACAAAAATATGTGCATCTTCTATAATTAGATGTTCTAGAGATATTCAAAATTTTCCATCGTGAACTACTATCCATGTATATGCTCGTCTCTCCTGGCAACCCAGTTTTGACTGTGAGCTCCTATTTTTCTTCAGACTTCTTGATTTCTCCTTTTCCTTTTTCCCTGAAGAGCACAAAGATATACTGAGAGAGGGGGGGGGGGGGGTGAATCAGTATATCTATATACTTTTACCCTTTACAACCTTTATCAACTTCCAATTCCAACACAAAATCAACTATGCAAGATTATCACAATATGAACAAGTTGACATCAATATTTTACGTGGAAACCCTTGTGGGGTAAAACCACGGTACAAATAATGTACTTTATGAATTATATAAACTTTTACAATGAATATAGGCACCAACCTACTTGAATCACCAAGTATGTAGTTTAGTAGGCACCAACCTACAAAGAGCACCAGCCCTTAATCTTGGTTTAGTAGGCACCAACCTACAAGGAGCTTCAACCCCCAATGCTGATTTAGTAGGCACCAACCTACAAGGTGCACCAACCCCTACTTGCCAAGCACCGACTTAGCAAAGATTGTAATTTGAATGAATAGTGTTCCACTTTTAATGTTGCTTCCTCAACGGATGATGGACTTCTGCTCAAACACTCTTCTTACAAATCTAGTATAATCAAATATTCCTTCTCACAAACTCTGTCTTCTTCAACTAATGACAAACTCTTTCTATGCCTTCATCAAGATCTTCTTGTTAATGATATCTTCTTCATAAACTTGATGCAATCACATGTATCTTCCTCTTAATTCAGCCCTTTGTTGAATCTGCTCATATAAATCTTGTATGAACTCTTTCACAAATCTGATCTGAACTGTGCACAATCTCCTATTACAAAACTGATCATAATCATTCACAATCTTCTCATAAATTTAATCTTCAAGATGCTCTCTAATCTGCAATTATTCCTCTTTAAGCTCACACAGAAATAATATATATTTCTGTACTCTGCTTGTGTTTGGATGATTTATCTTTTTACTTACACACACATAAACTGCAATTCTTTAATCAGCCATCAGCACCTGCTTGTGTTCAGATAATATATCTTTTGTTCCTCAACACTCAGCACACTCTACACCTGAATGTGTTTCAAAGATATAGCATTAAAAATTCTCACAACTACACAACACTCTCTTCCTCTTCAAATGATATAGATTTTTCACACACAGCACTTGTGTTTCTTTAGATATAGCAGTTATTCCATACAACACACTCATACAATTCAAATCTGAAATGAATATCAATTATATATGTTGCTTATGCATTGCAACCTTTGATGAAAGATCGTATCTTTCAAAATCTGTTCTTGCACCCTTCGCATCTTTTCAAATCACAAATTGTACCCATTCATTATAATATGAATTTGATTTAACAAATCGTACCATTCAGATTTTTATTAATAAGTATAAATTGTATCTCTTCATAAATCGCACCTTTCTTATTTAAATAAATCTGAATTTGCCTTTTCAATAAATCGTACCATTCAAAAGATTATTCTATCCCTTTGAGTGAGGCGCTTCATATCTCTTTATTTTTATTCTTTTATTAAACTGAAATTCAACGTATCACTTCATCAGTGCATCATTATCTTTTAATATCCATCGTGTCACTTCAAGAATGAAACGTGTCCTTTTGACTTTAGAAGTCTGATTATTTTCTGGAGTCGCACCTTTTGAAAGTTTGATTTGCTTCATAAAGATAATCGTACCTTTTAGAATCAGCTTTTTAGTTTTGTCTCTTTCTAATCTTTGTCTTTTTCTGGTTTTTGTTTTTTTTGTCATTTGTTTTTTGCTGCTTTTCCATCTTATATTTTGTCTTATTTAATTTATTTTATTTTAAATGAATCGCACCTTTTTTACTTTGCTGAAAGATCACATTACTTCAAAAATAAATCGTATCTTTCCAGAACTTTAATTGCTGCCTTACACCTTCAGATTTTTTTTGTCTTATCTGACTTTTGTCCTTTCTGTATTTTGTCTTTTAGTGACTACAATGCTTTTTGAAGTAAATACGTCCCTTAAAGAGAACAAACGGTAATCACTAATAATCACTAATTTAGATATCTTCACTAATCGTGACTTTTCATTTTAATCACTGACTTCATTGTTAATTATTGTCTTCATAATAAGTTAATCGCTGCACTTTAATGACTGATTAAGACTTCGATTATATGATCCTCACCAAGTCTGAGTGCTGGATATAATATTTAAATCTGAATAAACTATCCCAGAATAAGACAACAAACTCGAATCTGATTAAGCCACCAATCTGATTTATTCTTTGTCTTGACATCAATTATTTCCAACCTGATGATCTGATTTCCTTCATCTATTCTCCTTTTTATGCTTCTTACAAATTCAACATTCTTTTAATGATCTTTCTCATTTGTAGATCTGCAGGTGTCCCTCTTACTCTTATCCCTAACTCTTTTGTATGATCATAGCAACACCCGTTTCTCATTCCATTTTTGACATCTCTTCCATCAATAACAACTTCCAATAAACTCGTCCATACATTTGACATCAATGACTTCATTCTTTTACTTTGACATCAATGACAACATTTCCAACATTCCCATAAGTCTAGCCCTTGCTTTGAAATTGGGTTCCATGTGGTATGGCTTGTGCCTGACTGCAAACTGCCATTTTCTTGATATTTTGTAGTTTTTTTCTTTCTTCCTCATTGACATTGATCCGCCCCTTTCCTTGGGATTGTTCATGTGGTATTTACCTAGATGTCCTCATGTTGAACTTTTCCTCATTGACATGGACCTTTGATGTTATGGCCAAGTTGAATTACACACATTTTTCAATACCTTGTCATGGATTCCATGAGATCTTCTACCAATAAGTGGTAAACATTCAATCATTCTTTAGGAAATTAATAATTGATTGATCCGTAACATCCAAAATGGCATAAGGTTTTACTGTTTTCTCCAAGCAATCCCAGAAAGAGGAAAACTCCTCTCAGTGGTAACTAGTAAACTCTCACAGTTGGTCTCTTTAGAACAGTTAGCCCCACTTTAAGGGCTAGTTAAGCTCTGCTCTAAATAGTTGTAACTAGAAAAGACACCACTAACATATTACTAGCCCCCTTGACAACAAATTTTACAATTCAGCACAGGACCCTGTTTCTTATCTTGAATGATATTGATTATTATTCATTTGAGCTAGTGCTCTGGTGCCTTTACCTGCATATAATATTTTTGGATAGTCATTTAGGATTTAAAGCCTACTTTGCATTCCATCTATTAGACCTTGGGAATTGTGTTGCCTAAAATAGGTGCATGGAAGCAAAAGGAAATAGAGATTATACTGATAGTTTACATTTTTTCTGCAGGATCAAGATAGAAAGCTCAGGATTTTTGCTGGCAGTGAACCCCCGTTTACAGACAGGCCTCTAGAGAACTTTGCTATGCCACCACGCAAAGTGAGAGAAATGCGGCCTCGAGTAAGACGAGCAATGATTCGAGCTCAGAAAAAAGTTGAACAGAGTGATGCTCTCAAACAAGAAGTGAATAAGGAATTAATATGAGATATTAAAGTGCTGCAGATTTGAATTCTCTTTCATGCAGTGTCATCCTCTGGAGATTATTGCACAAATCAGGATAGAGAGTGTATGCCCAACAGTGGAATTCATTTCTAGCATTCTGGTTTTGTTGAGTATGGACTGTTTTCTGTTAAATTGTTATTGATTTCATCGAATTGATGGCCTATGTTTACTTCTGATAGTAAATGGCATTTAAATATTTCTGGTTTTGTGCAAGGTTATGTCCTAGTCATGGTGATTAGTCCTATTATTGGTTTGACTTACAAGCTCATGAATTAGCACCACAGAACTACTCATTATCCTTGAGCATACGGTATGGGTGAATCTACATTTCAAATTCTTTTACATGCCTGTAAAATATTATTTTTTGATAAAACAACAAAGTATTTTAATGGAGTAAAATAATTCACATTTGCCAAACTGGACAGACTGGTGTTGGCATATTTACTGTAAAAGAATGTTTACATAGGTTATCAAGAGCAGCCTACAAAAACCAAAAAAGGAGGAGTGACAAGACTGTACTTGACTGACAGCTGAAAAGTAAACGACTGGTAAATTTCCCTAAATATCTATAACAGAAATCGCATACATTTCTTTTGGAATGCATACATCTTTAGAAAGAGCAAGTTTGAGACAGCGTTCAAGTGTATAATGAATGCATACCGCTGTTGAATGAGAGTATACAACTATTTACAGAAAGCATAGGACTGTTATCCTTTTTTCCAACTAGCAAGTGTATAGATGCATACAGATGTAGGAGAGCATACGACTGTAGAATGAACAAGTTTATGATTGCATCCAACTCCTAAATGAAAGTGTTGTACCCAAAATAAAAATTTTGCTTCATTAAGGCATTTTGATAAAAATGGTTAAAATCTTGTAAAATTGTTGTCAAAAGTCAAAAAGTGTCAAAAATGTCTAAAAAGGGCAATTGTCTATTTTTAGAAATTTCTAAACAACAAACAAAACATGGGGATTTTTTGGGTTTATTGTCAAGAGGATGCTTTTAAATTTTGAAATTTTTGAAATTAGGGTTTTAGGTCCCTATTTCTAGAAAAAACCCTAAAAATAAGATCTTTCCATAAATGACTCAAAATGATTTTGATAGTTAATATTTCATCACGATCACATTGGTCCAGTCAAAATCATCAAAAAGTCAGTTTTGATTTGGTGGGTCTATTTCACTTTTTCAGAAGAAAAGTTAGGACCTCTGAGGTCAACAATGGAGGAGGGTCAGATACCAGGTGTTAGAATCTAAGCTTCAAATCAAAGAAGAATCTATGGCGAAAGATGCTTGAAAAATGACAAATGACGGGGGGGAGTTTTAAAAGTTGAAAATTGCAGAAAATAAACTAAGTCTGGAGATGGATAACTTACCTCAAAGAGGGTGTCTAGGCTTCAATGCCTTAGAATATATTTTTTTCACTTTTTGCTTGTCACACACGCACGACGGTAAATGTGGTCGCACCGTCAACAACACAGTCAGCAAGACGGTGAAAGCGAAATGCAAGAAGGTGAAAATCTTTGAAAAGTTTCTAACACTAGAACCAAAAGTGCCCTTGCAGGCCAAGGGTGCCCATGAATTCAAGGGTCCAAATGCAGTTGTTGAGATTTGCAATTTTGGGGGTCCTCTTCAGAATTCTTCCAGCTTATCGATGAATCCAACATCCAGTGCAAAAGGTCTGTCAAACACTCGTAAACAAGGATCAAGTATAAACATGTTGAAAGTCAAAGCAAGTCAAGAAACTCATAAAATGGCTAAGTATAAAGCAAAAAAGCACCCTTGCAAGCCAAGGGCGCCCATAATTTTGAGACCCTAGATTTAGTTTTCAGGTTTCATGACCTCCAACAAGTCTTTCTCAAATCTTGTCCAACTTTGCAGTGAATCTATCTGCAAGCTCAAAAGACCTGTCGAACACCGACAGGTGAAGATCGAACAGACACCCAAAACGAAGGAAAAGTTGGAAAACTCATAAAATAGCTATGTCAAGCAAAAAATGCACCCTGCTAGCAAAAGGCACCCAACTTTTTGGAGCATCAAATGCAACTTTCAGGTTTCACAACTCCCAAGAAATCCTCAGTTACGATCAAGCTTTGCAATGAGACTGTTAGCACATTCATTGGAGTAGTTGAACATCCAGCAACAAAGACCAAATTGGAGCATTTCGTCAAGGGTTACAAAGTGAATAGTTTCTCAAAAGCACAAAAGCGCCCCTCGCAGGCTAGGGGCACCTAGGAATTTGAGCCTTCTAGAACAATTATTAGAGCTTGTGAAACTCGTCATCCTTTCCGGAATTCTTCCAGCTTCGCAATGGATTCAACATCCAGTTCACGGGAATCATCAATCACCAGAACTGCAGATCGAAGCACTGGAGGTCAAATTGAAGAAATTGAAAATCATTTGAAAATTGGTTGACACTAGGAAACAAAAACACCTTATCTCAAGAAGACGCCCAAGAATTCAAGCCACCTAAAACAGTTCTTAGGGTTTGTAGCTTCCAAGAATATCTCCTTAGATTTGATCATGCTCTGCACTAAATCTGTCAACCAAACTTCAAGATCAATCAGACGTTCGGAATCAAGGATCAAATAGAGGTAATTTATCAAAGAAAAAGATGAAAATCTTCAAAAAAAAAAATCAACTCTGCAAACTTGGACGCCTTATCTCAAGGTGGCACCCAAGTCAACTTTAGTTACAAATTTTTGTAGACATCCTTATGTCTTGGCATCACAAATTATGGGGGATTCTTCCAATTAACAACTAATCACGCCAGATAACTCCTTCAATTGTGGGTTTGCACAAGTTGATTAATGTTTTCACCTCCAAATCTTATTTAATGAGCATCTAGGTGTAGACACCTAAAAATGACCTACGCCTGCAAGCTTCATTTTTACCATTTTCGTCCTAGCATAATTAAGACATTTAATTATGTCCTTAGTCCACATTCGACTATTGATTAAATAATTCATAATTATTTAATTAGTCCATCATTGCTGTGATGCATTAAATAAATAGAATTTTATTTTATTTACATTATCGTCATTAATTGACCTGGTTTTCTTTAATTTAAATAAATTTTACCTTGTTTTATTTAATTCCTTTATCATTTATTTCTTCTTGATTTATTAAATGAAATAAGGAATTTGTTAATAGATGCTAATAGATCTTAATTAAAATAAGGTGATTTGATTCATTAATTGAGTAGTCTTATGCACTTTAAATTAAATAATTAAATTTAATTATTTAATTGCCAATTAATATTCACTAGTTTTAAAATAAATTAAATTATTTAAAATGTCATGTCAATATAGCGTGGGTCACTTTTTGTTAAATATTAGAAAAAGATTATTTTATTATCTATCAGGCTCATAATTTGGAATGAAACGATTCAAATTAGTAATTAATCTTCCAAAAATCAAGTAATCAGGCAGATTCTTGATTTTCCAAATCTTATCTTCAATCCAAATCTTATCTTCTTGATTTTTCGAATCTTGCAAATCAGGAAATCTTATCTTCTTGATTTTTCGAAAATCTTTATTTCTTTAATTAATTGTCATTTATTCTCCATCGTCGATCCGATTATCTGAGATTTTATTCTGACCGTTCGATTAAGGATTTTGCCCTAACCCTAATTAGGGATTCTCAGGTTTAATATGGATCGCTCATTTTAGGTTCTCATCGTCAATTAATCTCGTCCGTCCATTCGAAATGACATTTTCTATAAAATGCCATCTTCTTCTCACTTTTCGATGACACACACACATGCTGACATTTTGCATAGTTATTATAGGCATTTACTTTCACACTTAGTTTTTCATATGCAATTTCATTATTTATTATTATAGTCATTTAATCAAGTCATGGCATTGTTTTAGGCATAGACATAGGCATTTAGATTTTGAGTAAATCCTTCAAAACTTGCTTTAGTCTTGTCACTTGTCATAGTTGCTCATACACGAATCTGAGGGCATCTTTATTTACTGCAAGCTAGGAGGTGTAACGAAGGTGAACCATGGAAGATGGAGAATTCAGGTGATATAATTCCCTTTTATTTTCATTGTATTGCTTTGTGCTTCGTTATTTTCAATGGATTTTAATGTTATTTGATCTAACCAACTAACAAATCTATTTTTCCCTTGATTACACTAGGCATCCACACTTCATTATTCTTGCAAGTTGACTTCAACAAGCAAACATAGAGATTTCTCTATGGCATTTGAAGGATCAAACGAAAGGGGTTTCCAACGTTGTTTATGTTTTCGAGTTTAGGTTGCACAGAGGAACAATTTTTCTAACTCTGTATCTCCAGGGCATCATTTTCCATAGACAGAAGTTCATAATCTTTAGCTTCTAGTGTTCTAGGTTCTCTTCTTTTTCAATCTTCTCCAAGATTGGAAATTTTTCCCACAACTTATTTAGCTTCCTTGCTTAGGGTTTCTTGCATGTTCGAGAGAAATCCATTTTTTGACAAATCTAACCTTTTGGGTTCATTCAAAAGAGCATTGGCCACAAAACCCATGTGCCATATTTTTCCACAAAAGTTGTCTCGCTACCTCCATTTTTTTAGGGTTTTGAAAAAATCATCTTTTTCAAAAAACAAACTGTGTTTACTCAGCATATAGGCACCTACAAAACCCATGTCTAAGAATTTCTTTGGGAAAAATTTGCCTCGCAACCTCTATCTCTAAGGGGTTCTTGCATGTTCGTGAAAAAGTCATTTTTTCAAAAATTTGACATTATGGGTTCATAAAGAAAGACATTTTCAACAAAACCCACATCTCAGAATTTTTCGAAAAATTGCCTCTTGGGGAAGCTATTTTTAGCTGTTGTGGAAAAAGTCATTCAACCATAGTTGTGTGCATAGTCATCCTTCTAGTTTTTCAAAATGCAGTTCTCTCAAGTTGAATTCAAGACCAAATCAGTCTTGCTTCACAATTTCGTGAAAACTCTTGACTGATTTACATCGAGCACACCCAATAGTTAATTTGAATGCTTTGGCAGGCATAGACACCATCACAATTCAAAACCTTGAACAATCTGGGTTACTTGAGGCAGCCTCTTTTCCCATCACGACACAAGACATCGGATTTGTAATTGTTTGTGTAAAGCATTACAACCCCACTTCACGGGAAATCTAGTTAGTTGACGGGAGAACAATTTGTAGTCTCAAGTCGTCAGATATTGAGAGGTGCTTTGCTATTCCATCATGTGCAAACAACTTGATTGTATCAATTGAGGAATGTGAAAAGGCGTTTAACATGTCAAAGGAACAGTGTCAAAAAATGATGGCACAAAGGTGGCTCAAAGAGAAACAAAACAGTTTGCCAAAGAACATGGGCCGTGGTGAATTCAAGGATGAGGATGCAATCATGATTGCTCTACTCGATCGTGCCATGGGTCAAGCAGAAGTGCACAAGGTTCAGCCATGGATGTTCTACACCATGTCTCAACTTGTCAACAATAATGAACACTACGACTGGCTTGCTTTGATCAGCAACACTCTTCACAACTAGATGACAGGATTCTTCAAAGTCCATGAATTACATATGGTTTCATACCTCGTATATCTGATAGCCTTTCAAGGCCAATTTAGAGGGTTGAATACCATTGGAACTTTGGGTGTGCAGTGAGTTCATAAGCATTTCCCGCAGTTGGAATTTTCACAGTTAGAATGACACTTCAAGTGGGTAAATGACCTTTTTTTTATGCACAGTGAGAAACCTTGACATTGAGTCACATACGCTTTTCACCAGAAGCCAGATTGGCAATGGCAAATTGGGCCTATTGGTTCATCTAATTCCCCACTTTTTCCTACATTTGCGTATATGGTTTCTCAGGCAGTCCAACCATGCTACCCTATTATCCATCAGATAAGGTGGTATTCATTGAGTTCCTAAGGTAGTTGCACGAGGTACACACTATTCTACACATTAAACGCAAGTCTGCTGCCAGCTTTCCTTTTGAGATGGGTATATACAGGTGCAGGTCAACAGTTGATGCCAAATCAATGAGCAATGAAATGACAAAACTAATCTCAATTTTCTCATATCAAGGCGCTCATATGACCCTTGGGTTCTCTTGGTAGCTCGCCTTGGTCGCAATTCTTCACAGAAACCTTCCATGGCCAATTTTTGGTTTAGTTGTGAAGATGAATTTGAAGTGTGCATGTGTAATTACAGTATATTTACTCTTCCACAGATCGTTGATTTCTTATCAAAGGATGCTGAAGGTTTATCGGATGATGATGGTGAAGTCATGCTTCATATGTATTTCAAAGATCACATTGACTTGTAGCCACTTCGACCCATTGATTGGTACGCCAAGGAGAGCACCTCCATTGAGGAAAGGACAAGTCGGGTTGTAAATAATAGCAAACTTTTCTTGAGCAGCAAGATGACGCAAAAGGTAGTAATCCCAGTTACTGAGCTGCCATTGGTTCACACCACACTACCTTCCACTTCAAGGTGGTAACCCAGAGTGAAAGTGATGAGCAATCCTCTAGAGGGTTCAAAGAACTGCATGATGTCAATGAATTTAAAGGAAAAGATGCAATTTGTTGATGTAAATCAACAAGAACAACATAGATGCAGCCCCAGATATAGTTGAAACAATGTCAGAAGTTGAAGCAGAGCCTCCTATTCATTCGTCACCACCGCAATCATCTCCAATTCATATTAACTTGGAGTTTGACTCACTAATTCATGGCATCTCTACACCAACTCATTCATCAAGGGTTGATGAAACTAGAATTAACCCTCCCAGTGAAGTTAGTCAAGATTCCTCATCTTGGCTTGAGAACTTTGTGGGTAGGAAGAGGAGAAAGTCGTCTTACCAATTGAAATTTGTTGAGTTTGACAATGTTTATCAAGACACATCAGACAAGAAACTCAAAAAGAAAGTTCATGAGGAAATGAATGTTGACAATGAGATTGTCATTGAGATTGCAACACCTCCAGTTGACGAGAATGCCAATGAGGTTGAGGCCGATGACTTTACATTGGTCAAAACCAACCTTGGTAGAAGTACATGAAAAATTGATGTAAACATCTTTGAGATTGCAGCAGTTAACTTGAAGGAAAGAGTGATCAAGGACGGAGAGGACAAAGCAACCCTCAAGGTTGAAAATCAAAAGTTGTGGCAGTACATCTCCAACTTGCTTCATGGTACTTCACATGTCACAGTGTTGCTCCTACAAATGCTAGAATTACCTGCAGAACAAAATCAACTAAGTCAGTTGGTTATTTATGGGAAACACTTGAGAGATTGGGTAGAAGAGTTCATCAGCAGGGGTTGGTTCATTCTTGCAGAGTTGTACCAATTGAGGTACAATTCCCACAACCTTCATTTAGAAATTTAGGAGTAAGAGCAAAGCATGGCGGAAAGGAAACCTAGGGATGAGATCATCATTTCTCACTTGAGGATGGTGTATGATTCAGTCACTATGGAAGAAGACAAGAAAAGGTTTTTTACTTGGAGAGAACAACAAATCTTCAAGGTAAAAACATACGAAGCAATTTTTGTAAAAATGATTGAATGCAGACATAAGGTGGCAAGTGCTCTCAAGTTCATAAGAACTTTTGTTTCACAAGTCCCTTGCCAGTAGTAACGTGTGGATGGTCAGTACATTGAGCTCGGCAATGTGCAGATGGAGTTTCAGGATCTCATTCATAGTAATTTCAGCGGTGACCCTATTGACTGCAAGTTGAGTCAAATTGTAGCCATGTCAGCAAAGTTTAATGACACAGCTGAAAGAAGGGAGTTTCAAAATCAAATCGCGGATGGCGAGGAGATGTTACGGAGACATCACATCGTTCAAATGAGTATCAGTGCTCTAGATGATGAGGCAATTAACTACTTGTAGGAGATGATTGATCAAGGTGGCAACTAGTAGACTATCAGTTGAGGCCTACCACATCTCCAAAGATCAAATTTAAAACAACAGTTAACTTGATGCCTTTTCCAAGTTAACTGGCTGTCCATTTTTCATGCATGTCCATCTTTGGAGATATTTATTGTATAGTTGGAGTTCTTTAGTTTTAGATCAATTAACTGAGGTAGTCTTTCCAGTTAATTGTTAGTTTACTTTGTTTAGACATAGGAATAAATCTTGTTGATTGGCAAGAACTGATTGTTAACACAATGAGACTTTAGGGTTCCCTACTCTTGTGTTTATGTATAAATAAGAGCAGCCTTTGCTCATTATTTCTTAACTGGGCTTGTGATAACAAAATGTTGAGCCTTAGAGCCTACTTTGTTATTCAGTCTATGTTCACATTTCTTCAGTGTGATTTGGTTGATCGTTGATTGTATGTTTGCCTTCTTCATATAATTTGTTGTCCCAAACGTGTAATTGTTGTTGGAAAGCTTTGAGGAAATAAATTTCATGCCTACAGTGCTTTGATCCAAAGTCTTAAGATCTTTTCATGTTATTTTATGCATAATCTTTATTTCGGCCTACACCTCAAAAGTACAATGAGTCTTTGAGGGAACTTTGAAAGCAAGATTATCATTTTATGTTTAACTTGTATGAACTTTATTTTAGCCTATGCCTCAAAAGTACAATGAGTCTTTGAGGATACTTTGAAAGTGAGTTTACTGTTTCATGTTTCCTTTCATAATCTTTATTTCAGCTTTCATGCGAAAGTACAATGAGTCTTTGAATGTGTTCTAGAAGTAAGTTTGTCTAAGTTGTGTGTTAAAACCAATCATTCCCAGTTTACTTCTAAATCCTCTTACTCTGAATTTACTCAAGGATAGAAGCATTATAGTTTAGGCCTAATTGTCGTTGAAATTACGAAACCAGAGAAAACCTCATCTGCAACGCAAAGAGTTTTATAAACCTTGTGCTCTCAACTGAGATAAAAAGATAGGAAATTAGTTTAATATTATTTTTACACACAATCAGCAAAAGAGGGAGCTCCCCCTCCTAATTTGAAGAGCAATCTAACTGTGCATAGCTGTCTGTTTCCAATATGCACTCCAAAGGTGTAGATTGAAACACCAATAGAAAGCATATACTACTGTAGAATATGGGATCATAGAACTATAACCCCCTCTTTTTAAATCAATGATCAATTGTGATAATGTACAACTCTTGAATAAGAGCATAAAAGTATAGAATGAAAGTGTAAAAATAATTTAGTGGGATTTTACTTTATTTTTGCACGAGGTATGGAATCTCATAGAATTATAAGTCTTGCATATATATATAGTATGAAGCAATTAAGGACTACAGAGAATATAAAAAATAATAGATGTAAACAACGTACTCCATGAACCCATATAAACATGTCAATGCTTCAAATTATAATAATTCATTTTGTTTTCATTTTACCTCTCTTGATAGCTATTAGTTGTGATTTTTTTATTTTTTATTTTTATTTTTTTATCTGTTTTCTTTGTGCAGACATATTTTTATTATTTTTGAGAAAAAAGGGTGATCTAACAACCATATATGAGTTGTGTCACAATATTTTTTTTAAGTTATATAAATTTCTCATAAGAGCAACAAAAAGATGGATCCCAAAATGGTAAAAAGTCACAAAATAAAAATCTAGAAGCCCTCTCACAATGAAAAAAAGCATCACCAATAATGTGTGGAGCTACCAAATGTAAAGACCATAGCTTTGGAAGCGATTGTTGTAATCATAGAAGCATAAATCCTCAAAAAATTGCAAAATCTAGATTTTAAAAAAGTCTCCATCCAAAATAATCAGCGATGATTTTCAACGATTTATAAGGGTTTAAATCACGTGAAAAATCTCGTAAAAAATGTGAAAAAATCATCCAACCAACTCATCGTGAAACTCTAACTATGCGAAATTGCTATTTAATCAGAATTTTTTCGTTGATTTTTAGCACAAAATTGAGCTATGGCCATAGAGACATGGTTCACCATCAAATATTCGCTAGATTTCATCAAGTTGTTAAGGAAAACCGCAAGTAGGCGACCTTGAATGGACGTATATTTCTAATAGATGTTAAGGACATTAAAATAGAGATACATTCTTTGGTATGTTTCTCTGTTTGATGTTAAGGGCATTAACATGGAATGGTTAAGAGATGTGCTACTTTTTTCTGTATGTCCCACACTACTATCATTTGCCTTAGGCTCGCAGTAAATCTTTACCATGTATATAAATCCAAAGACACATTTAGTGGGAAATAGTAGATAATATCATAAATATTAAGTAAGGCTACTATCTTATTTTTTTAACATATTTGAACCTTCTAACAATACTTGCCAAAAGTAGATATAGAAAGCTAGACTAAATTGAAATGAAACTTTATTGGCTTGATATCAACTTTAAAAAGTTTGTTTTCTTGGAATTCTTGTGATCCTGACTATTCAAAAAAATTAACATTTCAATTGTCAACAATAATATCAAGGTGGTTGTTTAGATTATCAAGGTTAGGTTAGAACAAATTTCCATTTCTGATGCTAACAAAGTGATAATTTGGAGCTTCAATTTAGCATTGGCCATCAAGTTTTAATGACAAGTGGGTAGGGTAGTGACAATTGTATGATCAAATGGGAAGCATAAATATATACATAACAATATATAGACATTGTGAAGCTGAAAGCACAATGGCTCCAATCAAAAAGATAAAAATCAGCTTGTAGTGCTAAAAAAATGAACTATAGCATCATTTTATATCAAAATGAAGGATTATTTTGGTTAATTGAAATTGCCAATATATTTTGTAGGTTTAATGCTTTGTTAATTGGTGAAACTCACTGCTTAAATGCATGCCTTGCACCTATTAGGGAACTACATTCCATTCAAGATCATCATATACATGGAGGTTCAAAAGGTTTGCAAGTAGTACAATAGCAATACATGAATGCTTTAGACATATATAGTGTAGCATTCCATGCACGTTAAATAGGTATCAAACAAACTAATACATGTCTTGAGAGAAGTCATGCCCTAGTCTTATGGGCTTACCTTAATCTCTCCTGAAGCAAGCCTTATATATTTTCTCTTTAACGATCAAAATAGATTTCAACAACAATTGTCCTATTGAAAGGGAATGTTTCCTATTTTTTTTTACAAACTTAATACTTTGCTCATATTTACTAATGTACACACTAAGACTTTCAATATGCTAATACTAATGTATGAGTGTGGAGAGGAAATTCATGTGGAAGAGCTCTGGTGAAAAATGGTGACTGTGTGACCTAATCCTACCCCTCTTGTAGATCCACGAGCTACATTGGAACCTCCTTTAGAAAAAGAAAATGCTTAGAATGTGACTCTTGGAGCCAACTTGGTATTAAAAGTTAAGCCTCAAAAAATGAAGAAAAAAGCACATGGAAAAGGTGAGTTTGAAACAATAAAGATCAAAGATGAAAAAATGTCGGCCTCCACTCCCATTTCTATGCCTAGAGTGGACAACGTGGATGACATGACTACATATATGCATCCAAGATGTTCATAGCCTCATCTAAAACCAATGAACATAGACAAGATAGTTTACGATGCCTCCACTTTCGCTGCTCCAATGACCAACATACGTGCAACTAATTCTCAAGGTAAAGTGATTTTGTTTGCCCTCCTAGATGATATAATTGATGTTATCTCTGAATGCAAAGCAAAAACTATCATTTTATTTCTCCTTAGAGGTATCCCATCGAAACAAGACTCTTTCAAATGGGCTCCTAACAACTAGGAACTCAAAGGTTGGATGATTGAATCCTCTAGGGGTCTAGGTAGAGGATATATTGCTTGCACCTTCTTCGACCCCTGAACATGCTTATATTGTCCTTCAATTCAACTCTTGGATTATATGTGGACAAACCTGCTATATGCAAGCCTAAGATCTTGACTTCCATCTAGAATGGATTACTAAATCCAAATACCCCATGTGGGTGTAATTTCCTTTCCTCAACCTCGCTTTTCACCCTTTCCTTCAAGACATTGCTACCAAACTTGGAAAATTACTATGGTGTAAACAACATTGTGATAAATGGGCTAGCCTACGCTCACACCCTAGGGCTTGTATTGAAATGGACTTAACTCACCCTTTACCCAACACTATAAAACTAGTCGGACCTGGTCTTCAATTTGATCAATGCATCACTTATCTAGAAATTAAAAAAAAGCATATTTTTATTTCCACAAGGAAGGCCATCTAATTTGTGACCGCCCCTTTCATAAGGCGAAATCATCAGCCTTTTGCAGACAACCTCCATCTAGATGAACCTCTGACTATTAATAATCTTCAACCTTCTACATTGCTGCCCCACCCACCACAATCCAACATAATACCCATCTTTCCCCCAACCTCCCTCCTTCACCCTCCTCTCCCACCTCTCCTATTCACCAATCTTTTGCCTCAAAGATTTTATCTTACAAAGATGTTGTGGTATCCTAAGCTAGAGCCATTAAGAGCATGAAAGAAACTCCCCTTCCCAAACATGTTCCTTCAATAAATTGTGATCACTTGCCTCAAACAAGTAACCCTGTAAGAAATCTAGCCCATAATGAAATCAGATTGCCTATGAGCCATGATCACATGATTGAGCCCCTTAGACAAGTTCTTATGATGGAACTCATAATAGATTACAAGAGAATTAATTTAATGTGCTACAGTTAAATGAGGATACCCTTCCTGACTCCTCCCAATGAAGTGCAAAGTTAAATCTTGGAACATGCATGGATTGATCCTTCACGCACACAAATATCATGTCAAAAAAATGTCCATATTAACCAGATTGATGTTCTTATGTTTCAAAAAATTAAAGTTAGTGTAGTCCATCTTGATGCGACTCTTTCCTCAATTTGGCTTGAGGCTCATTTTGTGCATGCTAATCATTCTGATGGTGGAGGTGGTGTAGTGTTGGGCTTAGCTCTGTGGTTGGCTAATCATTTAGTGGCTTTTGGTTTTGATCCCAATGGCCATTGTGTTTGGGTCACCACCCTCATTAAGGACATGCTTGTTGGATTTTTCTCTATATATGCTCATAATTCTTCTACAAAGAGAATTAACCTTTGGGATTGGTTGTGTTCTTTCCTTTTCAATGCTAAGTGGGTTTTTGGGGGTTATTTTAACATGGTAGAACAACCTTCTGATCACAATTGGGAACCCTTCACTCATTTGTCTAACCTTGAGTTTGAAGCTTGGATCCTAACCCATAACTCCCTTGGTGTTCATGATCCCCTTATTGGTAGATTCAACCTCCAAATGCATAATTGGTATATTTGGAGTAATTGTCATGAATGGTCCTTAAGGAAATTGAGTCGATTGGACCAATTCTACACCTCTCCGAACTACCCTATTCTTTTGTCCCATGTTGGTCTCCTTGTTTGTTTAGACCTCTTTTCCACTCTCTTTGATCACCTTCCAATATTCATCACCCTTTCCTTTTATGAGCTTAACTCCATCCACAATTACCTCCCTTACAAGCTAAATGTAACCATCTCAAAAACCAAGATTGTATTGATGGCTTCTTAGCTACTTGGGATGTTGAACCAAGACCTCAACAAAGTAGTTGGATTACGTGGCAGGAAAGAACAATAACTAGATGTACCTCTTTCCTTCATGACTATGGTAGGAGAGTTGCAGCTAAATGACATAGACTTGAGAGGTCCCTCACAAGGAAGCTAGAAAATATTCATGCTTGTTTAGCTTACAATCCTCATGACAACACGTTACAACAATCTGTGATTAAAGCTGAAAATCAGCTGCATAAAATGGTTGTCTACAAAGACAAAGGAGCTCAAATCCATGCTCGGTTACAATGGATTAAAGAGGGTGATCGAGGCTCTAAATTTTTCTTCCAATATGTTCAACATAAGCATAAAATTGAACAAATAGTTTATGGAAGCTTGTAGAACAATCACACTAATATAATGCATATTTCTAACCACTTCAAGAATATTTTTATTGATGACACTAAAGATGGCATTCTTCTTTCCATTCTTGAAGATAGTGTTGTTGGCTACATTCCTAAGAAAATAGACCCTGAGTATAGTATGCATAACCTCCTTTCCACTTTCTATGCTTTCCCTAAAGTGGCATCCTAATTTGTTGGAGTTGACCGCCTTGCTAGGTAGTTAGTAGTTTTTCCTCCTATAAATAAGACTTAGATGCTTCTTCTCAAAAGGTTGATTAATCTGATGTTGTACTCACATTATTAGTTTTTCAGTAATACAATTATGTTGCTTTATTGTAATCATGCTTTCCAATGAATAAAATGAAGTTACAAGTTTGCTGCATCTAAGTTTGTCTTAAGGGATACTCATCCAAGGGGGACCACTTGGTGAGCATTCCATCCTTCAGCTTAGTTGTTACTTTTATGTATAAATAGTTATGAATCTAGCAATGGTCTATGCCTACAACCACTAGAATTCCATTCTATGATTGTTCCTGCAGCCAAAGCAGACATAGTAGTTTCCTGTCTGTTTGCTCATATTTTCATTTTTGTCATGCACTTCAACTTAGTATAGTTGTTGGTTGATGTTCAGTACTTATGATATTTCTTTCTAAGCAATTTACTTTTGAAGCATTATGTCTTTCTTAGTTGTAGAATATGGTTACTATGGATTCCTAGTGCACATACTGTGTTCACCCATTTCAAGTCTACATCCTTGGGTTGACAAGTTAAATGCACCTTTATGATGATTAAGATAGCTATTTAGATTAGATGTCCAATCTCTAAATCATAGCTTTAAGGGATTGGTTGTTAAATAATTGTAAGAGGCCAACATTTTTGGCACCATTGCTGGGGATGGTGTCAAACTAGGAAATTCTTTGGAGTCATTGATAGTTTCTTTCTTGTTGTAGTATTTCTGGAAGTTTGTTCTTAGTATACCCCTCATTTAGGAAAGTAATGATCCGCTATTCTTTTTTCAGTTCTTTGTGTGAGTTGGTTGATATTGAGTTGATACTGTGTGCATAGAGGAAGGAGAAGAGATGCCCATGGGAGATTCCTTCCTAATAACCTTGATCCATTCTAGCTAGTTGAGCATCAAAATTTTCCTCTTAAGACCAGTTCTGACCCTTTTGTTGATGCATTTCCCAATCTAACCAGTTCTGACACTTCCTATTAAGACCATAATCAAATTGAGAATCTCTTTGCTTTGGAACTCTATCAGGCAGGCATGGGTGATGCAAATAGAAACAGACCTAACCAACCAGTTTTTCCTTTCCCCATTGTTCATCAGAATGAAGTTGACAACCTCAAACATATCTCTGCTTTAATCCTTCCTAAGCTCTATGGACTTGTCATAGAAGACTCTGGTACTTTCTTGTTTGAGTTTGATATCCTCTACAGAAGCTATGACTATACCACTAATGTTCATAGGCTTAAGTTGTTCCCTACCACATTGAAAGAGGCTGCATTAAGATGGTTTATGAGCCTAGGAAAGAATATTGTGGAGACTTGGGATGACATAAAGGAAAAGTTCCTTAAGAAGTACAAAGAATATTGTAGGGGTAGTGACATGAGAGGAGATGACATCTTTAGGATGCAACAGAAGGAAGATGAGAGTTTGGAGGATTACATTTCAAGGTTTTCATTTTTCCTACAGAAATATCCACACCATACACTCAATGAAGAATCACAAAATTTTCTCTTCCTAAGAAGAATTAATTACAACTGCATTGATGCTTTGGACTTGATAGGGGGAGGAGATATCACCCAAGTTCCTTGAGATGATATCAAAAAGATATGTCATAACTATTCTAGGGTAGCTTTAAAGAAAGGGAGAGCTTACCAATCCTATATGGGTAAGTCATCTATTAATGGAGTTTCAAGGATGGAGATTACTCACTTGCTAGCAGACTTCAAGCAAGACATCATAAACAATCTGGCTACTCAGCTAGATACACTTCAAGCAAAGAAGAAACTAGAGGAGGCGGAGGTAATGTTGGTAGAGTATTGCCTTTATTACAGACAAAAGAAGAAGGATTGTAGATGCAAAATGGTAGCTAACATTAACAGTAAGCAGATCCCACCTAAGTTCAAGCCAATCCAGGGTGATGATGATCAAGTCTATTACATTGCACAAAGGAGACCATGGGCTCCAAGACAAGGTATGCCACCAGATCCATTATCCTTTGCTGAGCCATATTTCAATTCTTATGCATCAGGTAACCAATGGCAGCCCCCATATCCATCCAACTATGGAGGATATCCATCAAAACCTTGGAATAACCCTCCAAATACTTGGCCCAATCACAAGTGGGAACAACCTTAGGGGAATTGGCAACAGTTTCAACGAAATTGGTAGCCACCTCCAGGAAATTGGCAATAAACATCTCAATGGAGGGGAGGACAACAATGGCCAAACCAAACAACTAGTTACATGTAACCACCTTCTCAACCCCAACAACCTGCCATCATGCCTCCTGCTAGTTCAAGTTCAAACACACCTAGATCTACTCAGCTACCAGATCAACCCACACCTACCCCAAATAAAAAAACACAACAATAGCCAGTCTATTTTATTGATCCAAATCAATTTTCTACATATGTTGTGAGTGTAAGTGACATCCACTTGCGTTTAGGAACTACTTTGCCAGTTCCTTCCACACCCATTATCACTTAGCTTCCTATGGAAGAAGAGGAGCATTTGAATGTCCCCATTCAGCCAAAAGTACCTAAAAAACCTGAACCTGTTCCAATCCAGCAGACTGAACAAGAACCACCATTTCCTCAAAGGTTGGCAATTGATAAACAAAAGGAAGAGAAAGAAGAAACAACCTTTGGTATTCTAGATCAGTTGAAGCATATATGTGTCAAGATACCTTTATTTCAAGCCATAAAAGGAATTTCCATATATGGCAAAGCAATTAAGGAAGCATGTCTCAAGAAGCCAGACATGAAAAAGAAAGACTCCACTACGGTTCATGTGGTGGGACAATTGGCTGACATCATGCTTGGGAAAGTGATTGTTCCCAAATACAATGACCCAGGTAGTCTTGTGGTAGGAGTTGTTATAAATGAGATCCAAATAAAGAATGCTTTGTTGATTTGGGAAGAGCAATAAATGTGATGACTAAGGATATCCTACAACAACTAAATGTTGCAAGCATGAGACCTACTCCTACTATCTTGTAGCTTGTTGATAGTTCCATTGTTAAACCTGATGGCATAGTAAAGGATCTTGTGGTAACTCTAGATTCTTGGGAGTACTTGGCAGATTTCATGATTCTTTCTCCCAAAGCTACACTAAGCGGGTATCCCATTATTCTAGGAAGACCATGGTTAGTAACAACAGATGCCTATATTGGATGTTGGACAAGAGACATGACCATTTCTGATGGAAAGAGCACCAAAAATATTGTTCTCTACCCTCCTACTTAGCCGTCCCATGATATGGATAACCCCATATGGCCACATGTTGGTGAAGAGGCCAAGGAAGTCAATTCTATGGAACAGCTTATGATGTTAGGAAAAATTTATTTCATGCAGCTTTAGGAAGAAGATAAAGTATTGTCTAACATAATTCAGAACCATTGTGAGGTGCAGGAAGCATCATCCTCATGCATCTGGTTTTGTTGGTCTAGTGAAGACACTCCTGCTCGCTCTTCCTGTAGCTGAACTTCCTGCAGCAATAGGTATGTCTCATACATTGCTGCCACATGAACTCAAGGTACCAAGCATTAGTGAAGCGGCTATGATAGAGTTAACTACACAAGTGCAAGTGTCAAAAGGAAAATATCTAAATATTAACAACAAGCTAAGTGAAGAACAACAACTGCCATTGAAAAACTTATTGAAAACCCACCAGCATGAATTTGCATGGGACTACCATGATATGAAGGGATTGTATCCTAAACTTTGCACTCATAGGATATACATCAAAGATGATTGCACACCAGTGAGGCAGCCACAAAAAAGAATTAACCCTACATTGAGAGAAAATGTAAAAGGGGAACTACAAAAATTGCTAGATGCAGGATTTATCTACCCCATTTCAGATAGCCAGTGGGTGTCTCTATTGGTGATTGTGCCTAAAAAGGGAGGGAAGTGGTGAGATTGTGTTGATTATAAGGAACTCAATGTTTCCACCAAAAAGGACCATTTTCCCCTTCCTTTCATAGACCAAGTTTTGGATTCATTTGCAGGAAAGTAGTACTTTTCTTTTTTGGATGGATACAATGGCTATAACAAGATACAAATTGCACCCGAGGATCAA
The DNA here is from genome assembly GCA_007258455.2 of Sequoia sempervirens. Classification (NCBI taxonomy): domain Eukaryota; kingdom Viridiplantae; phylum Streptophyta; class Pinopsida; order Cupressales; family Cupressaceae; genus Sequoia; species Sequoia sempervirens. The sequence continues at coordinate 828,907,841 of VDFB02271358.1, read as the reverse complement.
GAGAAGATCACCTTTACCTATCCATGGGGGACTTATGCCTACTCAGTACTTCCATTTGGCTTATGCAATGCACCTGCAACTTTTCAGAAGGCAGTCATTAGCATATTTTCAAATATTTCACATGATTGCATGGAGATTTATATGGATGATTTTACTACCTATGGTGCTAATTTTAATGAAGCATTGGAAAATCTCAGGAGAGTCTTATAGAGATGTGAAGAACATAATCTGTCTTTAAATAGTGAGAAGTGTTTCATGATTATGCAGGAAGGTGTAGTCCTTGGCCACTACATCTCTCACAAAGGAATTCAAGTAGATCCTTCCAAGATTGAGGTGATCACCAATTTGCCTATACCTGCAAAACAAAAAGATGTTAGGAGTTTCTTGGGACATGCAGGATACTATAGACGTTTCATCAAAGATTTCAACAAAATGGCAGCACCATTGTACAATCTCCTAACTAAAGATGTTGAATTCTAATGGACAAAGGACTATGACAAGGAATTTTCTAATCTCAAAGCAGCTTTAAGTCATGCTCCTATACTCAAAGGTCCTAATTGGGAGCTTCTTTTTCACATTCATATAGATGCATTAGACTATGCTATAGGATCAGTCTTGCGACATAAAGAAGGGGCTATTGAGAATGTTATTTATTTTGTCAACAAAAACTTGCAAGGAGCTGAATTCAATTATATAGTGACAAAAAAGGAAATACTAGTAGTGGTCTATGCCCTTAACAAATTCAAGCACTACATAACAGATAATTAGATCTTTGTGCACACATACCATGCAACCATTAGGTACCTCATGAATAAATCCTTGATCTCAGGTAGGCTAGCAAGATGGTTGTTGTTGATGCAGGAGTTTGACATAACCATTGTTGATAAACCAGGGAAGGCCAATGTTGTTGCAAACTTTCTTTCAAGGCTAACTACATCAGAGGACAATCAAGTTATTGATGACCCTTTCCCTGATGAATATTTATTTTCCATCAATTTGCATACACCTTGGTATGCTAACATAGCTAATTATTTGATCACATGGAGAGTTCCTCCTCATTTCTCTCCAAAAGAGAGAAGGGTGTTCATTGAAAAATATTTTCCTTTCTCATGGATTGCAGGATGTTTGAGGAGATGTGTGAGGGAAGATGAGACATATGACATATTGTATGCATGCCACAATCAAACTTGTGGAGGAAATTTTGTAGCAAAGAGGATAGCAATGAAGATTTTGAACACATGATATTACTAGTCCACACTCCACAAGGATGCAGGGAAATATACAAGAAAGTGTGACAGATGCTAGAGGATGGGCCGACCAACCAAATCTGATGATATTCCCCTTTACCCCTAGGTAGTAATCACTTCATTTGATAAATGGGGATTGGATTTTGTACGACCCATTGATCCTCCATCAAATGGTAAATCCTATATCCTAGTTTGCATTGATTATGTAACCAAGTGGGTTGAAGATAAAGCAATGAAGCATGCAAGAGATAATAATGTTGCAGAATTTCTTTATGAGGAAATTTTCACATAGTATGGGGTTCCAAGAGAAATAGTGACTGATCAAGGGGCTTAATTCACATCAACTCTTGTCACAACACTAGTTAATGAATATAATGTGAGGCACAGGAAGTCTACTCTTTATCACCCTCGGGCCAATGGCCAAGTTGAGGTGGTCAACAAGAAAATTGAAGTCATTCTAACCAAAACAGTGGCTATCCATAGGAAGGATTGGGAAAATAGGCTACCAAAAGTTGTTTGGGTCTATCAGACCACCTGGAAAACAACCACATGCTTCACTCCTTTTGAATTACTGTATGGGAAGATAGCTATGATTCCCATTGAATTTGAGCATAAAACTCTTAGGACTGCACTAGACTTAGGGATGGATATCTCTAAGGCACAAAATGACAAAATTATGCAACTGAATTATTTGGATGAGATGAGAAAGATAGCCTTGCATTACATAGAGGTAGTGCAAAATCAAAGAGTAAAGTGGCATGACAAATTCATAAAGGACAAGAAATTCTATCCAAGTGATTGGGCTCTCCTTTATGACTCCAAATATCATGATAATGTTGGTAAACTGCAAACAAGGTGGCTAAGACCATATGAGGTTGTTGAAGTCTTCTCCAATGGTGTCGTTCAACTCACTACCATTGACCCTGTCAGATTTAAGGTACTTGTCAACGGTCATCACCTCAAGTTGTATCACAAGCCAACTTCCAAGGAGAAATTCATGCAACAATTCACTTAGCATGCAACACCCGAACTTCCTGCAGCCGAAGGAAGTGGACCTAGTGTCCCTCCTTCTAGCTAACCCAAGTACATAACTTGTCATAATAAAGACTTCCACTCTTGTGGGAATCCACTTCTTCATTAATCCACCTATTCATCCATTCATCTCCACCTTTCTCTCTCTTCCATCACTCCACCATAACTTCACTTCATTCCATCTCCACTTTCATTAATTACTCAACTAACTTCTTAAAAGGTGACCGGTAATTCCTCAATATTCTTTGTAACAAATATTCCAAGAATTTAGGTATGTGTGCATCAATTTGTTACATCTTAATTATCTTTTAGTACATTTATTTAATCACTGTACATTAATGTAGATGTTCTCCATAGCATGTTATTATCCCTTGCCCTTGTCAAATCGTCATTACTACCTCGCATGTGAGGACATATGCTCAAATTTAGGTTGGGAGGGAGTGTGAATAACATGTCAATGTGTCGGTCCATGTTGGTCCATGTCAGCAAAATTTAAATTGAGCTAATTTGAATTCAAAGTGAGGTGATGGTTCACATATGTGAGATGACACCACACCGCCGCCATTTTTCTCGATTGTATCCTTCATTTATTATTTCTTACTACCTTTATTGCCTCAGTCATAATCCCAAGTTGCCAAAAAGGAAAAATTCATACGACATTGGCATTGGGAATTCAACAGTGTTGTAGCAAGGAGAAATTTGGCTTTCAGACAAAGATTGCAGGAAGGGAAACCTTACAAAGTGCTTGCTTGATTATAGATAGTTGAACGATGGGAGGTCAGTTAATTCAAAGTGAACCCACGGTTCACGATGTAGTATTGTAGGATGCACCTTCTTTGGAAAAATTTAGAAATTGTGGATTGAAGCTCAAAAATTATAATGAAGACATCATGTAGGAATTTGCGTAGACATTGTTTGAAGGAAAGGCCATGGTAAAAGGGTTGGAGGTAATAGCTACTGAAGATAAGATTGCAGAAGTTATAGGGTTGCCTGCTAATGGTGAACATTACCTTGCTACCAGAGATGCAAGGTCAGTTAGGGCTGAATTTACTAAACCTGGTGACCCTCCATTGGATGTGGACAAGCAAGGTGTGAAGAGAACCTCTTTGCCTAAGTCATGGAAGCAAGTAGTTGTCCACATTGTGAAGTATATCACTTGTGAAGGCTGCCAGTCGAACCTACATTCTATGCAATTCAAACTCCTGAATCATATGAGGCATGGGAGAAGAATGAACGTGCCAAATGTGTTATATCATCTCCTTTCAATCATGGCAGTTGAAACCCAAAAAGGTAGGGATAATTATGTCTCCCACCATCGTCTGATCAAATTATTAGTAGAGAAATCTCTGCATGATGTGTCTGATATGACTTGGGGGAAGTTTTAAATAGTGATCAATTTAGACCAAAGCATTTGTGACCTAGGGTTTTTCCTCAACCTTGTAGGGTTAGTAGGAGACTTAATATTGTTGAAGCCACTCCTGGAGCCTCAAATTCTGGTGCAAGCCCTAGTGTAAACCCTCTTGCAGCTGAGAAAACTATAGAGATTAGTTCTTTTGAGGCAGAACATTCAAACAAAGATAGTTTCTCTTCAGACTCTGATGATGATGTCCTTATTGGAACCCTAGTTCGAACTAGGGAACAAAAGAAAGAGACAAAAATGAGAAAGGGAAAAGCTAAAAAGAAAACGACAGAAAAAGAAGTGCCAAGCTCTAAGAAATGGAAGGTTGACACTGTTCTTCCTGCAACTGAAGAAAAACAAGAAATCCCTCCTAGAAAATCAAGACCAGCTGGGTCAATCATTGGTGTGTCTTCGAAGAGAAGCCCTAGGTCTTGAGGAACATCACGAGAGGACATAGAAACCCCAATGGGGCAAGTGAACGTTGAGGAAAAGAACATTTTTGAGGAACAGACAAATATAAGGTTGGCAAAGCTTACTTCCATCATAGAACAAGTTGAGATTCAAGAGTATGATGAGAATCAGGAGCTCTTGCAACAAGAGCAAGAACCCCTGCAACCAGAACTAGGTGGACAATTAGAATCCCTGAAGCAAGTGCCAAATGAAGAGAAAGAATCGGTGCTAGGAATTTTTTTGGTAGGAATACATAGACCCTCTATTTTTTCATTGAACATGGTAGCCATGAACCTATGGAATGAAATGAAAAGGAGGGAAGAAGAATGGAAAAAGGAGAAACGCAGGCTAAAGGAGAAGATTAAAAAGAAAGATGCAAAGATTGAAGAAAAGAATACGGAAATTGTTGCCTTAAAGGAAAAGGTGAAAAATGTAGTAGTCTTAGTACCTCAGATGTTAGAATGCAAGACTCCTCCAAGATTCTATGCTCTATATTTGAAGGAGAGGAATCTTTCTTTTAAATTATCAAGGATCATTTCAAGTTTGAATCCTTCTATTGAGACCCTTGAATTTTTCCAAGCTTATCAGATTGCTCCTCCTGAAGTGAAAAAATTGTTGTGTAAACTCTATTTGCATAATTATGTTATGTCCCATGATCATGATTGGAATCCATTGTTGTATGTTGGGGATCTTCAATTAAGGGAATTCATGTCCTGGATTTAGAATGAAATTAGTTGGGGACAACAATTCAAGACTTATAGGAAAATAGAATCCAACACTCCCTTGCCCATCAGGGTTGAATCTCAAAACCCTAGAGACATTTTTTGGGAATGGCACAAATTTCTTTACCGACCAAGCTATAGTAGCAGGATCCTACCTGTGAGAGAAGTAGTTTACAAATAATATGAAAAGGTAGTAGAAACTATAGGGAAATCTATAATGGGATATCTGACACAAAGGTGGAACAGTCTGACTAATGAGTTTAAACAAGTTGAACCTCACTCTCTGCAGAACTATGTTGCAACATGCAAAAGAGTTGATAGATATATACTTGGAAGGATAAAGGGGAAATTTTGGCTCCAATTCACTTTTTAGCCACCTACCATATTATGGCCTATGCCAAATTTCAAGTATTATTAGTATGATATAGCTATAGAGAGGAAAAGATGGAATAGGTTGGAAAACAAGCAAGGGTTTTATTGGGACCCCAATTCATACATTGCAGGAACTAATGTAGAGTAGCTGGCAGTTGCAGATTTTAGGGTATTGACTAAGCACATGAATAACTCTTCCTCTACTAGAGGACAAACAAAACCTTAGGTTGGGGGGAGTGATGAGTCCAATTTATGGCTCAATTTTGATAGAGTTTATTATCCATTTGTTTTTGTTGTCATAGAATTTGATACTTGGATGTTGACATTTTCATGTTATTTCCTCAAAACCATAGACATTGGGCATAAGCTTATTTTTGTAACTTTTAAATGACACTAACATGCTATATGAACTATCTATGTTAATTTTACATGTGTATTAATGAATCTTACTTTAAAATAGTTATAGATATGCAATTGTTGTGTGTACTATTATTGTCATGCAGATATAATTAGAGCCTACAAAATTGAGGAAGATATTGCCAGTTGGTCATTCGCCATAAAGGTCAACAATGTGATCATTCAAAGGTCAATGGAGGGAAGTTCCCAATTAAAATCAAAAATTGTAACCACCTTATAAATGGTCATAATAGTTTTTTGAGCGAATGTAGGAGCTATTGTTATGCTAGATCTACATTAAGGCAAACCGGCTTGACCAGATTCCATACATGCACAACCTCCTTTCCACTTTCTATACTTTCCCTAAAGTTGCATCCTCCTAATCTATTAGAGTTGAACGACTTGCTAGGTAGTTAGTTAGTAGTTTTTCCTCCTATAAATTAGACTCGGATGCTCCTTCTCAGAAGGCTGATTAATCTGACATCTGTTGTACTCGCATTATTAGTTTTTTAGTAATATGGTTATGTTGCTCTATTGTAATCATGTTTTCCGATGAATAAAATGAAGTTATAAGTTCATTGCATTTGAGTTTGTCTTGAGGGATACTCATCCAAAGGGCCCCACTTGGTGAGCATTCCATCCTTTAGCTTAGTTGTTACTTTTATGTGCAAATAGTTATGAATATGGCAACCGTCTATTCTTGCAGCCACTAGAATTCTATTATGTGATTGTTCCTGCAGCCAAAGCAAACATAGTAGTTTCCTGTCTGTTTGCTTAGATTTTCATTTCTGTTATGCACTTCAGCTTAGTATAGTTGTTGGTTGATGTTCAGTACTTATGCTATTTCTTACTAAGCAATTTACTTTTAGCATTATGTCTTTCTTAGCTGTAGAATGAATATGGCTACTATAGATTCCTAGTGCACATAATGTGTTGACCCATTTCAAGTCTATGTCCTTGGGTTGAAGTGTTAAATACACCTTCATGATGATTAAGATAGCTATTCAGATTAGATGTTCAATCTTTGAATCATAGTTTTAAGGGCTTAGTTGTTAAATCATTGTAGGAGGCCAACATTTATCTTAAAGGAATTGAGATTGGTCCTTAGGAAGCACTATTAATCAAGGGATAATTAAACTCATATTCAAAGGAAAGATATGGATAGAATCGATGGATGGAGACTTATTTCTCTCCTCAATACTTCATACAAGATTATTGTTGAAGCTCTAACAAAAAGAATTAAATATATCTCTCAAGAAATTGTTCGACCAAAGCAAGTTGTGTTCTTAGGGGGAAGATTTATTTTAGACAACTTGGTCCTTGCTTGGGATACTTCTAAATGGGTTGAACAAACAACCCAAGATGCTCTTATCATTAAACTTGACTTTGATAAAGCCTATGATCCTATTTGGTGACCCTTTTTTCTTAAAATGCTCAATTGGCTTGGTTTAAGCTCTAAAATCCATGAACAAATTGAAATGATTTTAGGGGATGCTAATGCAATTATGGATGTTAATAGTGTCCTTTCTTCTTCATTTCCCTTGTAAAAATCCATTCACTAAGGATGCCCACTTACCTCATTCTTGTATCCCCTTGCTGCTAATGTGCTTGGATATCTTTTTCAGCATGCACTTACAAATAAAATTACTCATGGCATCACTCTCCCTAGAAATGCAACCACTCTCAATTCCCATTTGGTTGATTACAACATGATTTTCATCTAAAATTCATTAGGAAAAGTGGCTAACACACTTGATATTTTAGATCTTTTTTGCTATGTTTCAAGATCTAAATTTTCCATGCATAAAACAAAGTTTTTCATGACAAGACCCAACCCTCGACCTCCTTGAATCCCAAGTGAGTGGAGAGAAGTTAATGTTGGATAGGACAACTGAGAGGGGGGGTGAATCAGTTGTCACATATTATAACCTTAAATTCAATTACTAGAACTAACACATGGACCGATTAAGTGATTAACCATCAAATGCAAATACACAAACACAATAACACCATATTTACATGGAAAACCCAATGAGGGGAAAACCACGGTGAGGATTAACTCACATTATAGAGAATATCAAAACCAATTACAAAAAGGCCCACTGCCTGCAATAAGGCTCACTGCCTGAAATAAGGACTCACTGTCCATAGGGCTACAACCTAGAGGGCTCACTGCCACATAGATACAAAGAAGAAAAATAAGGCTTGTTACAGAGAGACAACAATCCCAATGCAACAAAGAATTCCACCACAATCACTAATCAACTTGCATGAATGATAGAGTTCGCCTTCCGCTCACTGCATCCAGAAACTCAACGTTAAGCTTTGCACTGATCAACCACACACATAACTCACACACTTTTAGAATAGCATTGAAAAGTCACGTCTTCTCTTTCACTTATCTTCCTTCTTTTCTTATGTACAATTTTCATTGCTAGCACATTTTGTATTTATACTATCTCCAACCTTGAAAAGATACAAAGTCAGCCATCCAACTTCAAATTCAAATTAGGTCAACGCCAAACATCCTAGGGTGGGATTAGCATGAGGGTGATCCAAACACATGCTTCACTGGGACCCATAATAGATCCAACATGCTTTATCAACTTCGAAGATAGTGTTTGACACACGATCTTCCAAACCAGAGTAACACATAGATCAATTAAGCTTGATACTTCCAAATGTTGAAACCATCTTCAATAGAACCAGGGCAACACAACTCTAGAACTACAAGTCATAAAACTTCATCAAAGAGAAATCTGGACCAGCAACAATTCTCCTGGACCTCATCCAGAACACAGAAAAACATAGTTCACAAGTACCGGATCAACATCCTCAACAGCTGAACACTTGTAATATTCTTTTAATACAATTTTCTCAATATCGTCAACATATATAGTCAACAACAACTAGTAGATAACTAGCTGACCGGTTGACATCAATGACAACACTTTCATTCCTCTTTCCATTCTTGCAACATTTAAGCATGGGTTTTATACTAGATACCTTGGGATTCCATTTGGAATTGGAGTTTCATTGAAAGATCTATGGAATTGGTTCTTAGCTAAAAAATTTTAAAAAATAAAATTGGACCAACAAATTTTTGTTCATGGCCAGTAGACTACAAGTTGCCAATAAGATCCTTATTGCCAGCCATGTTTACATTTCCTCTTATTCCTTGCCTTCTAAAGCATGCTACAACTAGTTGAATCAACTAATTATGATTTTTCTCTGGGCTAAGTGGGGAAACAAAAAAGGGAAACCTACTAAGTCACGGATCCACTATATTCAACCAAAAGATAAAGGAGGTTTAGAAATCATTGATTCTTACACACAAGGAATTTTTCTTACCACTAAATAGATTATTAGGGCTTTGAATGGTGATACTCCTTGCAAACATCTGGCTCAACATTGTATTAAAAAAACTATTGTTGGTCGGTCATGGGAGTTGGTGAAATGGATGGGTAAGTTTTTACTTGCTCCTTACTTCAAAACCACGATTCAGCCCCTTCAATTCCATTTGGAAAGCCTGGAAAATTACTTGTAGAAAACTATCTTGGTATGCCTAATCCTTGAGCAATGGTTTAAGTTTTTCCTCCTCAATATGGTGGAATTGTCTTGTGTAGTTGGAAAATGCCCCTCTTGCTTTTAATAAACTCCTCAAAGGAAAACATCTATTTAACAAAGGTATTCAAGTTTTTAGAGATCTTTGGGACCCGGTTGGGTTCAATTGGAAACATGGCACCAACTTAAGGCACAATTCAAGCTTTCTCCCATAGACAAACCCCTAATTAAATTCAAATTCAAAGTCTTGTTATGCCTAACCTATACTATCTTTTGTCCACACCTTTCCATGACAACTTCCTCACAGATTAGAAATGGCCTAACGATTGACACCTTTGTGCATTCCCCCTTAAAATTGTCTATAGACAAATCCTTCCTACCGTTTCCTTGTTTTCCCATCTTAATTGTAAATGACACTACAAATTTAGACGAGTCAAATGGAACAAGTTAAGTGCTCTTATTTGGAAATCTAAAGTTGAAGCTCAAACCCAATTGATTGCTTGGAAAATTTTGCATGTTAAAGTCCCCATTGGAGACTATATTTCCTTCATCTCACCAACACTGTCCTATCCTTTTTTTACTAAAAATGAGACTATCAAGCATGCTTTTTGGTTTTATTCCCACGCACAACGCTATGAAATTATCTTTTTGTCAATCTTCCAACTCTTTCTCCTCAAATTTGGTCTTGGAAAATTGCTCTTCTTGGATTTGCTTCACACCTCAACATCATTTCATAGACCTTTAGACACATTATTTTGAAAAACATTTTGAAATTTTATTGCCTCGCTTCCTTTTCCCACACTTTTTATACCATTCAAATGGAAGCTCTGATCATCTGTGTGAATTTAGCCCCCCACATTTCCATTTTCTAGTCCTCACTCCAATTCAAACTTGACCTGCATGCTACTTTGAGAGAGATTCAACTGCAATTTGACATTTTTGAGGAAAAAACTATTGGAATTGGTTATAGGTTATGACAAATCTAGTTCTCGAAATAGCTCGATGCCAAACACCTTGTGAATGAGTTTTATCCTAAATATTCTATGGTCTGGGTCTTTCTAGGATTGGCAATACATAGATAGAACAAGTTAAGCAATAGTACTTGATTGACTGGACCGGGACAAGGGGTCCACATGCTAGGGCCTTTGCACGAAACTATAGCTCCTACTCCTATCAGGATGGGTGGGAGGCTATGAGAATCATAAATGCATTTGTAATCATTTATTATGGGTAAATGGTTTACTATTAGAAGTGTAGTCAAGGTAAAAATTAAAAACTGATAATTCCTACGACCAAACAAAATTGACAAAGAGAATGCAACATGAGAGATTGGGTGATAGTAGATCACATGTTATAGATTGGAATAAAAAATGTAGGGAAGATGCAAATGCAATTAGATGTTTGATTTTTCTACATATTTGTAATATTATGCTAGGATGCACAAGATTGTGCAAATTTTGTATGTGAATTGGTTTCTTAAAAGATTTAATTTAAATTAACCCTTTTCAAATGAATGAATTAATTTTTATCTATTTTTTATAATATTCACATTTCTAAAATACAAATCTATCTTAACATAAACACTACAACTTTTAATCATTTAAAATCTATTAAATTTTACAATTCAATTTATTTATCTATATAATATTATTATACTAATATAAATACCTTATAATTATATTTATAATAATTATTAAAATTAATAATTCAATTTAATTTTCCCATGCCTAATTTACTTCCATTCTTTGAGGATCCAATGTGGAACTAGATAAGAATTAATCAAGATAAACAAGTTCAAATCCTAAGACAAAACAATACAAGTGGTGATGAAAAACTCTGGCATGCTTCAAAGCTCAATGAAACATTTTGTCAAACACTCAGTGGTGCAGGAGCACCTACTTGAATACAAGCGTATTTTAATGTTTTGCTCTTAATCTTTTTGTTTTGTTTTGTAATGTTCTAATACACCATTGATAAGGTGTAAGGGGACCCTCTTAAAGATTAGGTTTAATTTGGAACAAATTAGGAATCATTTGGTAGGCGTTTCCTTAGATTTTGGGAAAATCGCAAAACACAGTGTGTTTTCGAAAAAATGTGTTTTCTCCACTTTTGAGCTCGAATTTTTAACCTAACTGATTTTTTTCGGTTTGGGAAGAAGGAGCCCGACATTTTGAGCAGAGGAGTGGTATTTTGATGATGGCAGTTTGTGAAAAAATAAGGAAAGAACAGTGATTTTCATGAAAAAGGACTCTTTTCTGGTTTCTTGCGTTTGATACAGCAGACTTTTAAATGAAATAAAGGCTTTTTCTGTATGGAATAACACGTAGCAAGGTATTTTACAGTATTTTGTCTGATTCTATAGTTGGAAATTCCATCATTTGCTTTTTCTTTTTGTAAATACAAAGTTATTTGTGTATTGCTGTTTTGGACTGGTGAAAACCAGAAAATGGAGAAAAACTGGTTTCCTGCCCGTACCTGGAAGTATGGGAGCAGAGGAAGCTAGGTTAGTCTCCATACCTGTACATAGTGTAAATAAAGATACTTTTTGAGAGTTGTTAGCATGCTAAGTATCTTTTCCTAGGCATGTTATTGTTGCTCGGTTGGGAAAAGGCAGTTGGAAATAAATCCTAATGTGCAGGGGTGACTAATTGTTGGAAACCCAAGGCGTAAAAAGATTGCTGGGAACCTAGCAAAGGCCTGACAGGTGGCAGGAGACATTTCCAAGTCCTCTAGAGGTAGAAGGAAGGAGTATTTAACATTTTTTTTTCTTGAGGGAAAAGACTTAGTCCTTGTAGCCTTTCCAAACCCCAAGCTAGGGTTTAAGGAAAGCGGTAGGAGAATAGAGTTTGGAGCTTGGATAGTGAGCATTCCAAGGCTGTTTTAAATGAAATAGAACCTATGCACACCCCTGCAACATTGTTAGGAGGATTTAGGAGGTTGACTAGTCTTTAGAGGGATTAAGGACTAGATGGAAGAAATGTGGAAAAGCACCAAGAACTCATTGGAGGCAGCAAACTAGAAAATCAGCATCAAGAATTGTTTAGCAGCAGCAAATTGGAACTGATAGCAGGGTTGGCAAGTGACCAGGGGTGCCTATTCACTTTTAGGACCTATAGGTTGAGTGGTGGAGTGAAACACCAAGGGGTTGTCTATCAAAGACCCAAAGCATTGAGATTGTGAGTATCTCAATCCAACCCTCGTTCTATCAGATTGGTATCAGAGCAGTGAAAGATTTGGGAAAAGAATCTTGCATGTCAGACATAGAGTCAAGTGATACTTCCACCATGGTGACCAATGCAGAACTGGCAAAGATGGTTGAAGAGCAGGAAGAAGATAATAAGCAGTTGAGGGAAAGAATAGCTCAACTTGAGGCAGCAGTGAGGAGTGCATAGTTTGAAGGAAGAATTCCGAAAGAAGAAGAGGTTGCAGAGGAAGATAAGACCCCTGAACCTGACCCCGTCTTGAAGGAGGAGCCTTTCTTGAAGGCATTAAAAGCTTTGAGTGGAAAATCACTTGAAGGAGTGCCACTATTTAGTGGAAAGATGGAACCTGACTTAGTCATGGACTGGATAGAAGGAATGGAGAACCACTTCGAATGTGATGGAGTTACAGAAGCACAGAAGGTGAAGGTTGCAAAGTCAAGGTTGAGAGGATCAGCGTTAACTTGGTGGAAGTTTGTCCAGACTGAAAGGGAGAAACAAGGTAAGCAGCCTATATCAACCTGGAAAGGAATGGTTGCTAAAATGAAAGAAGCCTATATGCCAGATGATTATGAAATTCAGCTCCACAAGAAGAGGCAGAGTTTAAGACAAAAAGACCTTGATGTAAACACCTACACGGAAGAGTTTCAGAAGCTTTGTTTGAGATCGAATGTGACAGAAGATGAGAGCCTAAAAGTGGCTAGATACCTAAATGGATTGAAGTGGAATATAGAGGAAGAGATGGCTTTGCTCAGCCCCAAGACAGTCCACCAATGTTATCAGCTAGCTATCAAGATTGAAGAGAGGAACAAAAGGAAGCATGATCAGTCCTCTAAGGGCAGAGGAAGAGGCAGAGATCAAAAAGGACAGCGTGGAGGTTACCAAGGAAGAGGTGGTGACCAAAGAAACCAAGGTGAATCCAAGCTTACTGAGCATGGAGGTGAAACATCATCAAGAGGAGGATTTAATAGAGGAAGAGGACCTCAAGGAGGTTCAAACAGAGGAAGAGGAGCAGGCAGAAGTAACTCTTACTTTGCCACCATGAAATGTTATAACTGCAATCAGCTAGGCCATCCAGCTTATAGATGCCCAGAGAAAGCTTCATCTAGCAACGAGAAAAGAGTAGCTTATGCACAAGAGGACACCATGAGTGTAAAGACACCTGAGATCAGTCATATTGAATCAGAAGTAGGTGAAAGTCTGATGTTTAATAGAGTGCTGATCAGACAACCGGTCAAGGAAGAACCCAAGCAAAGGAGAGCTTTGTTTCGAGCAAGGTGCAAGATATTGGGAAAGGTATGCAAGGTTATAGTAGATTCTGGTTCTACGGACAATATAATATCTGAGGAGGTAGTAAATAAGTTAAAATTGCATAAAGTACCTCATGCCAATCCCTACAAAGTCACATGGCTGAATAAAGGGCAGAGTGTCTTAGTGAATGAGCAGGTTACAGTGGAATTTTCAATAGGAGGCTACAAAGACAAGCTGATTTGTGATGTGCTACCCATGGATGCATGCCATCTTCTTCTTGGCAGGCCGTGGCAATATGATAGAGGTGTTGTATATCATGGAAAGGAGAACACCATTGAGTTCACGAAAGATGGAAAAACATTCAAGCTGCAATCATTGGTTGAGGAAGATGAGGGGCAGTCCAAGGTTCCAAACATTATGTTGAGCAGTGGTAAAGAATTCATCAAGGATCTACACCAAGGGAATGAAGGTTATGTGGTCCTAATGCAGTCCAAAGAGGAAGAAAAGGCTGAGAAGACAGTCATACCTAAAACAGTTCAAAGGCTGCTAGAAAAATATAAGAGCATTGTGAGTGATGGAACACCATCCACTCTACCACCCAAGAGAGCAATAAGTCATCAAATTGACTTCATACCAGGAGCCTCATTGCCTAACAAAGCAGCATACAAACTGACCCCTGAGCAGAATAAAGAGGTGGCAAGACAAGTGGAAGAGTTGCTGAATCAAGGTCTGATTCAAAAGAGTATTAGTCCATGTGCAGTCCCAGTTGTTTTGGCAACAAAAAAAGGAGGTAAATGGAGACTTTGTACTGATTCTAGAGCAATAAATAGAATCACAATTAGGTACAGATTTCCAATACCTAGGATTGAAGATTTATTGGATTGCCTTGGAGGTGCAAAATTTTACACTAAGCTAGATCTTAAGAGCGGGTATCACCAAATCAGAATTAAGGAAGGTGATGAATGGAAGACAGCTTTTAAGACGAATGATGGTTTATATGAGTGGAAAGTGATGCCATTTGGCCTCTCGAATGCCCCTAGCACGTTCATGAGACTAATGAATGAGGTGCTTAAAGATTTCACAGGGATTTTTGTGGTAGTTTACTTGGATGACATACTGATTTTCAGTAAGACAGCAGAAGAACATTTGAAGCATGTAGAGATGGTACTCAAAAGGTTGCAAGAAGAACAGTTGGCAATCAACCTTGAGAAGTGTGAGTTCTTCAAACAAGAGCTTGTGTATCTAGGCTTTGTGGTATCCCAAGGAACACTGAAGATGGATCCAAGTAAGGTGGAAGCTATCCTAAACTGGCCTACACCAACCACAGCAACTGAGGTAAGGAGTTTTCATGGTTTGGCTCAGTTTTATAGGAAGTTTATAAGGAATTTTAGTGGTATATGTGCACCAGTGTTAGATACAATCAAGGGTGGTCAGAAAACAAAGTTTAAGTGGACTTTAGAGGCTGATAAAGGGTTTGAAAAGTTGAAAAAAGAAGTGGCAACACAACCTATCTTGTTATTGCCTAGTTTTGATAAATTGTTTACAGTTGAGTGTGATGCAAGTGGAGTAGCAGTAGGAGGAGTCCTTAGTCAAGAAGGTAGACCTGTAGCCTTCTTTAGTGAAAAACTTAATGAAGCCAAGCAAAAATACTCCACCTATGATCTAGAACTTTATGCTTTAGTGCAGTCCCTTAGGAAATGGAGGCATTACTTGTTGCCCAAAGAGTTTGTGGTCTTCACGGATAACCAGGCACTTAGTTATATCAATACCCAGGAGAAGTTAAGCAATAGGCACTTGAAATGGATGGAGTACATTCAAGCTTTCACATTTACCATTAAGCACAAGAAGGGGCAGCAAAACAAAGTGGCAGATGCATTAAGCAGGAGGATGTTGACAGTCCAAGAGATACAGCTGAAAAGCATAGGATTGGAAAGTTTTAAGGATCTCTATGGTGATGATGAAGACTTTTCCGAAGCCTACAAGGTATGTTCAGACTTTGCAAATCATTTTCACAGTCAATATGCTGAGTATACATTGCAAAATGGTTTGTTATTCAAGGGCAATCTGTTATGTGTCCCAAGAGGATCAATGAGAGAAAATCTGATCCAAGAGAAACACAATGGCAGTCTTAGTGGACATTTTGGTATTAACAAAACTTTAGAGCTGGTACAAAGGTTTTACTATTGGCCTAAGTTAGCACGAGATGTCAGAAAGTATGTTGAACAATGTGTTGTTTGCATGAAAGCAAAAGGGGGAGCTAGCAATGCTGGGTTATATCAGCCTTTGCCTATTCCGAACAGACCATGGGAGTGTGTGAGTATGGATTTTGTGGTGGGTCTTCCCAAGACTAAATCTGGTTTTGATAGTGTTTTTGTAGTTGTGGACAGATTTAGCAAGATGAGTCACTTTATTCCTTGCAAGACCACACATGATGCAAGCTATATTGCCCATCTATTTTTTAGGGAAGTTGTGAGAATCCATGGATTGCCATTGAGCATTGTCTCCGATAGGGATGTAAAATTCATGAGTCATTTCTGGAAAACACTATGGAGCAGATTGGGAACTAATTTATCATTTGGATCAGCTTACCATCCTCAGACAGATGGTCAAACTGAGGTGGTAACAGAGTGTTAGGTAACCTATTGAGGTGCTTGACAAAGGAATATGGGAAGACTTGGGATATGGTGATTTCCCAAGCGGAATATGCATACAATGACAGTGTGAACAGAACTACAGGAAAAAGCCCATTTGAAGTTGTGTATGGAATGCATCCAAGAGGAATTTGTGAGCTCAGAGACCTTGGAACAATGGAGAATAGGAGTGAACATGCAGAAGACTTCACTCAAACCATGAAGGAGATTCATGAGCAGGTTAAGAGGACAATCACAGCAGCAACACAAAAGTTGAAGAATAAAGTTGATGAGACAAGAAGAGATGTGCAGTTCCAGGTGGGTGATTATGTGATGGTTCACCTCAACAAATCCAGATTGCAGAAGGGAATGTCCACCAAGTTGCAAATGAAACAGGTAGGACCATGCAAGGTGATAGCTAAGTATGGAAAGAATGCATACAAGGTGGAACTTCCATCGAATTTGGGTATATCTCCAGTCTTCAACGTTGCTGATTTGATCAAGTACAAGGGTACAGTCAATGATGACTTTCAGAACAGTCAGAAAATCTTTCAGGATATCAGTAATATACCCCTTCCAAGTCAAGAGAAAGCTCAGGCAGAGAAGGTCTTGGAGTCCAGGGTGAAGAAAGCAACAAGGAATAAGGTATACATGGAGCACCTTATCAAGTGGAAGAGCAAACCTGACTCAGAGGCTACATGGGTACAAGAGGATCAATTCAAGAAGCTTGGCATTGACCTGAAACTGATACCACCTTCCAGTCCTTGATCTTCATGCTGAGAGGGGGAGAATGGTGCAGGAGCACCTACTTGAATACAAGCGTATTTTAATGTTTTGCTCTTAATATTTTTGTTTTGTTTTGTAATGGTCTAATACACCATTGATAAGGTGTAAGGGGACCCTCTTAAAGCTTAGGTTTAATTTGGAACAAATTAGGAATCATTTGGTAGGCGTTTCCTTAGATTTTGGGAAAATCGCAAAACACAGTGTGTTTTCGAAAAAATGTGTTTTCTCCACTTTTGAGCTCGAATTTTTAACCTAACTGATTTTTTTCGGTTTGGGAAGAAGGAGCCCGACATTTTGAGCAGAGGAGTGGTATTTTGATGATGGCAGTTTGTGAAAAAATAAGGAAAGAACAGTGATTTTCATGAAAAAGGACTCTTTTCTGGTTTCTTGCGTTTGATACAGCAGACTTTTAAATGAAATAAAGGCTTTTTCTGTATGGAATAACACGTAGCAAGGTATTTTACAGTATTTTGTCTGATTCTATAGTTGGAAATTCCATCATTTGCTTTTTCTTTTTGTAAATACAAAGTTATTTGTGTATTGCTGTTTTGGACTGGTGAAAACCAGAAAATGGAGATTTAACTGGTTTCCTGCCCGTACCTGGAAGTATGGGAGCAGAGGAAGCTAGGTTAGTCTCCATACCTGTACATAGTGTAAATAAAGAATACTTTTTGAGAGTTGTTAGCATGCTAAGTATCTTTTCCTAGGCGTGTTATTGTTGCTCGGTTGGGAAAAGGCAGTTGGAAATAAATCCTAATGTGCAGGGGTGACTAATTGTTGGAAACCCAAGGCGTAAAAAGATTGCTGGGAACCTAGCAAAGGCCTGACAGGTGGCAGGAGACATTTCCAAGTCCTCTGGAGGTAGAAGGAAGGAGTATTTAACATTTTTTTTTCTTGAGGGAAAAGACTTAGTCCTTGTAGCCTTTCCAAACCCCAAGCTAGGGTTTAAGGAAAGCGGTAGGAGAATAGAGTTTGGAGCTTGGATAGTGAGCATTCCAAGGCTGTTTTAAATGAAATAGAACCTATGCACACCCCTGCAACATTGTTAGGAGGATTTAGGAGGTTGACTAGTCTTTAGAGGGATTAAGGACTAGATGGAAGAAATGTGGAAAAGCACCAAGAACTCATTGGAGGCAGCAAACTAGAAAATCAGCATCAAGAATTGTTTAGCAGCAGCAAATTGGAACTGATAGCAAGGTTGGCAAGTGACCAGGGGTGCCTATTCACTTTTAGGACCTATAGGTTGAGTGGTGGAGTGAAACACCAAGGGGTTGTCTATCGAAGACCCAAAGCATTGAGATTGTGAGTATCTCAATCCAACCCTCATTCTATCACTCAGCTTCCAAACTCTTTCTACTTAGCAAGTCCATAGAAGATAGGATCAGAGGAAGATTGTGGGTTAGGTTTGTGGAGGAGGGATAAAGAGACGATATAGGAGGGATCAGGGGGTCCTCCTCCTTCACTCTGCTTGTGTACCATTCAATCTATAAGGCTAGACCTTTGAAAAGATGATCAAAATTGAGACAAGATGTGATTGAGTCCACTATTGGTTGGAAAAATACAAGTGGTGAACCAAATATTCTTGGCTTCTCATGTGTACTTTTCCTCTTGTTGGATGCCCTCCAAAAAGGGATATGATGATTTAACTAAAATAATTCATCAATTCTTGTGGACTAATTGGGATGGAAAAACTGGTTTTAGATACTCCTCTCGATTACATTGTATACACCAAAAAAAGAGGCAGATTGGGTCTTCTAGATCCTAAGACACAAGGGACTTGTTTATTAGCGAAATGGATAATCAAAGTTGTTTCAAGAGACGAACAATGAAAAATCTTGGTTTTCCATCATATTATTATTGCTTCTATGAATAACAAGTGGCAAGGTGTTGGGTGGTGGGATAAAATTTTGCTTGCCCCTTTCTTTCGTATTAAAGTGTCATTCCCCTTACAATCTATTTACAAGGCATGGTAATAGGTTTGTAAATTTCTAAGTTGGAAGGAATCCTTGAAAAATGGTTTTAGTTTCACGACTTCTTCGATTTGGTGGAACAAACTAGTTCAATATCATGGAAAACCACTAGCTATCACTTTTCTAAAACAAACTCATTATCTTTTCAAGAAAGGTGTACAATAGTTTGGTGATCTGTGGGACTTCAATTCCCTTGACTAGGATGATTGGAAAAATTCCAAAACTCATTTATTTTAAATAATAAGTCCAAGGGTTTTGTGACATTTGTGAAATAATTGGTTCCTATGGATCTTCTTATGAAGTTTTGCACTCCTCTATGTTGCAATTTCTTCAAAGATTGGCTATGGATTAAGAAATATCATTTCTTTTGTTTTCCTTTGAAGAAGGTTTATTTAAAGATTCTCCCTAGTATGGATTTAAATCCAAGACTTAACATTAAGTGGAATTGTAGATTTGGATAATAGAATTGGGGGTATCTCAGTGTCCAAATCTAGAATTCTAGAGTGGAAGCAAATGCCCAAATTCTAATTTGGAAAATCATGCATCATAAATTACCGGTTGGGAACATATTGAAATATCTTAAGATTCAGCTTGTTAAGTGTCCATTCTGTCAGAAAGTGTAAAACATATTTTTTGGGACTGTTTTTGGGCCAAAAGAAAGTGAAATGCTATATTTGTTTTTTTTACTACTATTTTTTAACATGTTTTGCGTTGGAAAGAAGCAGTTTTGGGAATTGGGCTTCATAAGGATGTGGTTGTTGATACTACGAGACAAACTATCTTACTTTATATTTGAAAAAGTAGATGTTTAGCTATGTTTTCTAACCATATTAATCATCAAAAAGTAGAATTGCTACAGTTTTATTCTGACATCATGTTACAGCTTGCCTCTTTGTGTTTCCAGCTGAAGGAGGATGCTAATTACAAGCAGATTTTTGAAAATGTCAAATAACAAGTTTTGCAACTGCATGAAGGGGACATCCAGTGTTCTAGACAGCTCCACAAAGTGTTTAAATTCCGAGAATATTGTATGTTTTAGCTGTTGTCTTGTATTTATTGTTGTTGGTTCTACCTATTGGTTAATGTCATATGGGTCTTTAGAGCTGTTCAAGATTGGGACAACGGCTGTTATTCTTGTATTCGGTTGGTGTTTGCTCATCTCCTTGTTTAGTCCGGGGTTGTAATCTCTTGTGGTTCAGTCTTATATGTCGTCTTGTTGTTTTATTTTTCCTTCTCTTACAATTCCTTTTTGAACTGCTCATTATTTATCAATGTATTTCAGCTTTATTCAATAAAAAGAATTAATTCAATTTAAATATTAATATTTATTTATTAATTATATTGTTAATATGTATTATAATACTTATTAATATCTTATACATGTTATTAATAAAAATGATAGCCATTGTAATTATAAAATGACATTTATTAAAATTATAAAAAAATTCAAACATCTAAATCTGATATTTGAAAATTTGTGTAATTTTAATAAATGTCATTGCACTTTATAATTACAATGGCTATCATTTTTATTAAAAAGTTAAGCAACCTAACACTCAAATAATTTTTTAAAAAAATTTAAAGAACAATTCAGAAATTAAACAACGAACGAGGCAAATTCTATTATAAAACAAATTTTATTGTTACAATATTTCAAATGTCTATGCCACCACATAAAGAACTCATAACACGAAATTAAATTGCATTCATTGCATAATATTTGTTTTATTGTTGAATAAGCACACAGAGCATACTGATGCTCATATTACATTATTTTCCACAGGGCAGTTTATGACAGGATTCAGAGCTGTTGGCCCTTTCCACAGCATGATAAGCACCCATACTCATCCAAATAACAGCACCGTTTGCAATCTCTCACATAGTGCTTTTGCCGATCTGGTACCACTGGCCCTGCCATTCAATCAAAACTCAGAATTTAGCTACATTGTAAAAAGAGTACTGAAAATTTCCCAAGCCTTAAAAGAAATTATTACCTTCTCGGGCTTTGATCTCCCCAAAAAGAGCATCTGTAGCAGTGGCTGAAATTGAAGACTGGAGGAGGAAGACAGCAAAAACACAGAATGTAAAAACCATTACAACTTTGGAAGCCATTGCTGTTGGCTAAGCTTTTTCTGTGCACAAGTATGTTTGTGATGAAGATAAGAAGAAAAAGACGTTGGGGGTATAAATAGGATAATAGTAGGTGGTCTCTCAGTCAAACATGGCGGCCCACAAAGCAGATCTGATTTGACTGGTAGAGTCAAAACAATTAAAATACGCGTAACTAAAGAAGATGGTGATAACTACAAAAGAGCATGAGCTGTAAAGCAAAAATTGCATCCATTGAAAATCTCAATCTGAATGATGGCAACACTCATGCTCATAGTTGTCAATATATTGAGATATATATTGACAAGGTTCACCCCCCTTCATCTAATTGACATAGGTCACTATTACCATCTTTTTAAGTATTTTGCAAAGAGGGTCAAATATATTCCTTTCACATTAACCATCAACATCTAAATATCCAAATTCTTTTTTGATCACATCATTTATCATTATAGTATCAGATTTATTATTGTGAATGACAAACTATGAGGTTCACATCTTTTGTAAATGTTAGTGTTTTCATATCTAACATAGTTGATCCACTTCATACTACCCTTAAAATAATGATCAAGTTATAACATTTAGTAAAACCTTACTCAAAATCTTCAATAAAGTTTTCAATGGCATTGGCCATGACTATCATCTCCATCTCAATCCCAACCTTTGGGCATACCATACTAGTATTCGCACACCTATTGACACTACTCTTTATTCCTTGATGTTTAGTGCCAAAGCTATCTTGTTGATCGAGGCCAAACTCCCATCATTGCATATTTCTTTGCAAAACCTTATTTGTGATGAGTATCAAGTTGCACAATTGCATAAAGTAGAGCTCCTAGATGAAAGGCACCTCAATGCTTTCAATCACCTACAAGTTTATCAACATCGCCTTTGCAAGAGTTACAATAAGAAAATCAAGGCTACATAATTCAAAATTGGTTATCTAGTACTCAAAGAAAATTAAAAGAATATTCAAGGCAAAGAAAAGAAGGTAAAATTTGAGCCTAATTCACTAGGTCCTTATGTAGTCACTACCAAGTATGGATCGGGTGCCTACCAATTAGCTAATCCAGAGATCATGTCTTGGATGAACCACTCAACATCATCCATCTCAAATGGTTCCATGCTTAGTTTTTGGAATAACCCACTTCAAAAGTCAAAATTCTAAAAAGATAAAAAAAATCACAAAAAATGTTAAGAGAAATAATTTATCTCATGGTGAAGACCACTTTTTGTGGTGCCTAAGTTACGTACCATGATGAAAACCTACTTACATGTTGTAATGTGTATAAGGTAAAACTCATTATCCATTAGGTCCTCTAATGTCATCATCCACACACTTATGTTTGTATCCTTTAATCCACACCACTTACATATAACTACCCCACATACCACCTCATCTCACCCTAAACCTTGGGGGCAAGTCCATCCCACCCCATGATTATAACAATATTCCAATTATTCCCATGTTTTCATTTTGTGTCTTTGATGAATCCTTTCTTGTTCCTAGGCTTCATGCATTTTACTTGTGTGGTCCTCAAAATTTAATATAAAGCATTCTTTCTATCAACTATTATTGAAACCACCCATACATATGACCATGCCCCCACTTGCACTACATTTCTCACTTCTCCACATGTCATCGTAAACTAGGATCCCACACCTTCACCTATGTGACCTATTATGCCTTACATGTAGTAGTATATATTCATTAGTGACCTCAATAACATACATCATTACCTACATTTCTATTAAAACCACCTTGGTCCTCCCATCCTTTGCCTTTGTGGGGTGTGTCTCTACCCACAAATAATAATCTTATTTGTCGTCCTATTGGAAAAAGGAAATCATGGTGTATATCAGTTGACTATTACATTTAGATTATTTGCTTATCTTTTGTTGCCTCATAGTGCACCTCTTCAAGGCTACTAGGGTCATCCATATCATGGTGAGTCTTGGTTGGTAATACAAGGGCTTGGTCTTATTATTTTTGATGGTGTGTTTTCTTGGTTGTCCCATCATTGTACCCATTAAAAGCCCTTCACAACCTTCTAATGTCTTGGGGCATTCCTTTTATTGTTGGTATGTTTCACCATTGTACCCACCAAAGCCTTTTCGAGGCCTTGTGAGATGTTGAGACATCCTTTTGTTTGTAGAGTTAGTGTATGCATGAGATACATTGTCATCTTGGTCTTTATACTCTAGTGTATAATATCTCATGACATATCAAAAGAAGTGCTCACTACATTTTAATTTAAAATGTACATTCAAACACTCCATACC
Source organism: Sequoia sempervirens (assembly GCA_007258455.2). Classification (NCBI taxonomy): domain Eukaryota; kingdom Viridiplantae; phylum Streptophyta; class Pinopsida; order Cupressales; family Cupressaceae; genus Sequoia; species Sequoia sempervirens. The sequence goes on along the minus strand of VDFB02271358.1, from coordinate 828,884,430 downwards.
ATTTCCATTTCCCTATCTCTTACTATCTATCCTATGTGAATAATTTTGTGCCTTGATTAATCATTATTAGACATGTTCAAGTGATTAAAGTAATTATGCTAATTGATTTACATTCTTCCATTCTTCATCACTACCTAAAGTTGTGCCATGAAATAAATAAAATTTATAAATTAAACCATTACTGATTCAATCATATAATACTCATACAACTACACATGCATGATCCAAACCATCTATTTATCACATCAATTATTTTCCAACAATGGATTCAAAATAAATTAGTGTCAACTTTGTATTTTTTTCATTTATTTGATTATCTATACCAGTTTAAATTAATAAATATTTTATTTAAATTAAATAAAATATTACATATATCAAAACAAAACAAAAATGGATCGTGAGCGAAATTTCAAAAGGAGTAAAGTAGATACAAAAAAAGAAGAAAGTGGCAAGGAAAAATAGAGAGAGCATTAAAATGAAGAAGGATTCAGAGTATGTAATAGCAAGAAGCAAATTAACCCTATTGCCACTAGAGCCAATAATATTCCTCTTGGCTCAAGATTGTCAATCAGGGTTACTTATCCAAATTTTAAATAGTATTATTCATAGAAAGGAAAGTCCACCTAGAAAAGGTGATAAGAAAACCCTAGATATAGGGAGAAATAGGTCCCAAAAATGAAAAATATAAAAGAAGGAAACAACCATGGACAAACACAACAAAGAAAATTCATAAACAACAAGGAAATCATTATAAAGTCAGAGGAATTGTAGACAACCAAGGAGAGATTAAAGGAAAGATCCTTTTTCATAAAATGGAAAGGAGAATGACCAACAAGATCAAGAGTACAAAAGCGGTGGACAAAAAATTGGGGCTCGAAGGAAAAAATAAAATTGCTACCTAAAGGGTTCTTCTTGATTGAATGTAAAATAAGAAAGGTGAAAGAAGAAATCTTAAATAGAGGACCATTCATGATGGATGGATTTAAGTTTTATATGAAGGAATAGATCCCAAATTTTAGTCTATTAACTCATGAAATTAGAAAAGAACCTGATGTGGACAAGACTCTACAATCTTCCTTTTGATATATTGAAATGAAGAATCTCTTAAAACAATTAGAGATGTGCTAGGGAACTATATCAAAGAAAATGAAAGCTTATTTAAGGTAGGATTTGGAATATATGTTAGAATATGGATGGAAATGGATCTAAGCTTGATTCAATGAGAAGAATTAGAAATAATCATGGAAACAGGAATATGGAACAAAAGATTGAATTGGACACATTTCTAACAATTTGTGGAAAATGCAAGGAAAGAGGCCACTTAATGGTTGATTGCAAAAAATCCGTGAACACCAACATTGAAGGAGAAAAATAATTAGGTCCAAGGGACCAAAGGGAGTAGGGCTTCTCCAGAAAAAAGGGATCAAAAGGGAATAAAAGGATACCAAGAAGATAGAGACAATCTTGATCAACACAATAGAGGAAGGCGTCTATAATTACATAATAGATGAGGAAATGATGAATTTAGAGGTGGATTGTGAATTGTTTGGAATAACAAACAAGCATAGATTCAAAATAGATGAACCTAGAATAGTGGTTCCTCGTAAAGAAGTGGACATAAACAATTGTTATGAATTTCATGGAAATATTTGTAAAAAATTAGAAATATAGTAGACCACTTCAAGGGGGTTACATCCAATGATCAAATAATATGGTATGAATTCAATATTTGATGATATGATGATTTGGGAAGAACATCTCCCCTTTATTTATAGGCTTAACTATATAGGGACATACGCCTTCATCTTAATAAAGAGTATTTAAGGTATCAACTAAAACTAATGTTAAGGCTAAACATGCCAAGTGCTTAACTTATTATACTTAGGAATATATGATATTAGGGTCATAACATTAGATAGAATATTAGGGACCTAGAATCCCCTCCCCTTCAAAAAATCATTGTCCTCAATGCTTAGCAATTTTGGATGCTTTAATATGAAGTTTTCATCTTCCCATGTGGCATCTTCAATTAGCATATTCTTCCACTTAATTAGAAACTCTGAGATAGCTCTATTTCGTAATTGTTTCTCTTTTTTTAATAATTTTCTTAGGTTCTAAAATAAAATTTCCTTCTTCATCTAACTCTAGCAATTCTAACTAGATTGGAATATTGTTACCTATTACCTTATTTAATCAAGACACATGGAAGATAGAATTAATTTTTTATGAGGGCCACACTACCCAAAACCCACATAAATCACAACAATAGATATCAACACAGAAAATGCGAGACAAAAAATTGACTTGCTTTCAATTATTTTCAAAAAATGAAATTATAGATTCAAGGCTTACATGCTACAACCTCATGGGCTTGATTCATTACAACAAAATCAACTCAAAAAAGAAAATCTACTATTCAGAGCCACAATCTGCACTATCAGGGCCACCTTCTACAACCCCACCACCTTCTACAACCCCCACTTAACCCTTTTTATTTTCCCCAATAAACACCCTAGAATGTTCTAGAAAATAGAAATTTTCCCTTTTGTTTTGGTGCCAAAAGTCTCGTTGTTCAATTTCTGGCCTAGGAAGATTTTTTTATGAAATTCACTTTTTAGAGGACCAACTTCGTGAGGCCATAACTTTTGATCCAGGCATCCAATTTGCTATTATTGCATATCATCGAAAAGCTCTCAATGAGCTCTACAACACATGAACACATTATAGGTCAATTCGGCCACTTTTTGAGCCATTTTGTGGCCTCCAAAGTTTTATATCTAAATTTGAAGTTGCATTGGAGAAATTTTCCAAGACGAAAACTTTAATTTCTCCCAAATCGTGCAGGGTATTGAGGTGATTCTTTTGCAACTGGAGATGTTTTTGACTCTACTCCTTGGGGTAAATTTTCACATCAATATAAGCCTGTTTTGGCTGTCTTTCTTTTTTTTTTAAGACTGCAGGAATCGGGTAGCACGACCCCCTATAAACTGCATTGCGCCTAGTAAACTTTTTAATGTGACTGGCGGTGTTGGCATGACACGCCCTTTGGTACCACGGGGGTGGGGGAGACTAGACCTTGTGACCAACCTCCTACAACAGGAAAGATTTAGCCAACCGAGCTAGGGCCCCAACCCCCTGTTTTGGCCGACTTACTAAAAATAGTAAGTGCTCATTTTTTGCCATTTTTGATACCTGGCAATCTTATACCCCTCAAGTGCCATCATGGGACTCAAAACAACTAAAGAAGATAAAGAAAACATTTTTTTTCGGGTGATGCAAGATTTCCCTACATCATTGGATGCTCCTGCATCAATTTTGGAAGCAGTGGAAGTTCTAACTTATAAGGTGCACTTCCTATTTGATGGAGAACCTTTTAAGGACAATAAAATTTAGGCGTGAGCTTCATGTTCTTATGTTTCTTACTTGGGAAATTTATTTATAAGGTTGTAATTGAAGAAATACCCAAACCTCCTCTTCAAAATGTCTGTCATTATGATGTTGATCAACTTTTTGTTTCATTCGATTTTGAGCCATAACTAAATTATCCTTAAGGATTTGTAGTATTTCTTGTTGGTGTTGAATACGGTCCTTTACTGCATGAGCTTTAGAATGAGATTGTAAATTAGAAGTACCAGATGGTGGAAGGTAGCCATAAAGAGCCTCAAATGGAATCATTTTAGTGGATGTGTGAAATGATGTGTTGTACCACCACTTTTCTAGTGGTATTCATTTGTACCATTGTGTTTTTTATCAAAGGAAAAAAAAACATAAATATCCTTCTAAAAATTTATTCACAATTTTTTTTGCCATCTAATTGTGGATGATAAGAGGAAATGTGTGCTAGTTTTGTACCCCATGGTGTAAATAAGTTTATCTAAAAAATTCTAGTGAAGATAGGGTCATGATGATTTTTGGAATTCCATGAAGTTTTCGTATGTTTTACATGAATATTTTGGCCATGGTACTGACATGAAATTGATGAGAATGTCCAAAAAAATGTGCATACTTAGTGATTATATCCACAACAACCAAAATTACATCAATATTATTAGATTTTGGTAAACCTATAATGAAGTCCATTGATATTTCCTCCCAATGTTGTGTTGGAATTCCTAATGGTTGTAAGAGGCCTATATTCTTTGTTTCACCTTTATTTCTTTGGCATATCAACTATTCAACCATAAATTTCTTGACATCTATTTTTAGACCTTCCCAAAACAAATATTTCTTTATAGGATGATAGGCCTTTAAAAAACTTGAATATCCTCCTATTGGTGAATCATTCATTTGAGATAATATGTCTTCTTTTAAATGAGAATTTTTAGTTTTCACATAAAAATAATCTATCTTTGTACTATAACAAATCTTCTTTCCAAACATACTTATTGAAAGAAGATGGGCCATGTTGAAGTTTTAGAATGAGATAATGTATTTGTGGATCATGTTTCCACTCTTTTTGTGCGACTTCTAACCATTTTGGTTGTATTAAGGAAATACCACAAATAGTTTTTCCTCTATTTCTTATTGAGAAAGGGCATCAACTACAATATTTCTTTTACCCTTTTTATAAATAATCTCAAAGTCAGATCCTAACATCTTGGTAACCCATTTTTGTTGTTTTATTGAGGATATTCATTGATCAAAAAAATATTTTAGAATCTCATGATCTATCTTGAATTTGAAATACCTTCCCATTAAATATTGATGTCATTTTATAATTGCATGAATTATGGCTAACATTTCCTTCTCATATGTGGGCCTTAGCAAGTTTTTTCCTTTGAGTTGTCAACTCTCAAATTCTAATGGGTGCCCTTCTTGCATTAGAATTGCCCTAATTCCATTTCTAGAAGCATCACATTCTACCACAAATGTTTTAGATAAGTTTGGAGTAGCTAGTATTGAGGTTGAAGTGAGAGATTCTTTTAGTTGTTAGAAGGCCCGAGTGGCTAGCTTTGACCATGAAAATGAATCCTTCTTTAATCATATTGTTAAGGGTGCTACAATACAAGCATATTATGAATAAATCTTCTATTGAATCCTATTAGACCCAAAAATCCTCTCAATCCTTTGATATTTTTAGGTTTTTTCCATCTTTTGCTACACCAATATTCTTTGGGTCTACCTTAACACCTTCATGTGACACCAAATGTACCAAGTATTCTATTGCTTTTACCCCAAATACACATTGGATTGCTTGGAATAAGGTTTATTATCTTCTAATACTTGTAATATATGCTCTACATGTTGCAAATTTTCTTCCCATGATTTACTATAGATAAGGATATCACCAAAGAAATCCACCACAAATTTACAAAGAAATGAGCAAAGTACTACTCGTTCATGAGGATTTGAAAAGTTGATGGGGCATTAGTTAAACCAAATGACATTACTAAGAATTTATAATGTCCCTCAGGTATTCTAAAGGTAGTTTTATGTATATCCTCTACCATTATACAAATTTGATGAAATCTATAACATGAATCTAACTTAGTAAAGAAAATTGCACCATTTAGTTCATCTAATAATTCATCAATAGTAGGAATAGGAAACTTATCCTTAAGAGTGAGCTTATTGACTTCCTTATAATTAGGAAAAATTCTCCATGACTCATCCTTCCTTTTAACCATAACTGTTGGAGATGAATAGGGACTTTTACTAGGATGAATAATTCTTGAGTCTAACATTTCCTTAACTATTTTTTTAATTTTTATCTTTTGTTCATAAGGATAACAACAAGTTCTAATGTTAGGAGGAATACTTCTAGATATTAATGCAATGGCATGATCATGGTCTCTAATTGGAGGTAGAACCTTAGGCTCTACAAAAATGTTAATATTTTTGAATGATCTCTTGAAGTTCTAGTGGATGTTGAGTTTTCACATCTTGTGCTTCTACAAAATTTAGTCGTGTGACTAGACCATATGAACCTTTCTTAAGTAATTTTCCATCCTATTGGAGATAATAATTTGAGTTGGTGGTGATGTTACTCCTATAAGTTTATAATTTTATCCATTAGAGTTGAAAGTCATAAATAATTCTTGAAAATTGGAGAACATTGTTTGCAAATGTTTAAGCCATTGTAATCATAAAATTACATATGCTCCTCCTATTGGAATTGCAAACATTTTTAATCTAGATGGTAATTTCCAATTGAAAGTTTTATATGATGGTACTTATCACCACAAAAGTTGTTTTCCATCAACTATCTTGACTTGGAAGTTAGAGATTGTCTATATAAAATAATTGAGCTCATGAGCTATTCCTCTATCAATAAATTTGTGTGTACTACCTATATCAATCAACATTGTTACCTTTCTCTTTTTTATATAAATAGAAATTTTAAGCCTGTGGTGTTCTTGTTCCATTCAATGCATGTAAGAAGATAGTAGCACTATCTTCCTCCTCTAAATTTCCATTATTTAGTTCCATATTTGGTTCTTCTATAGATACTTCTCCCTCTTTTTCAACCTCATTCTCAATAGTCATTAGTCTTTTCTCATTATTAAAAAAAAAACTTAATCTTATTTTTAACTTTTTAAGTTTGTCTCTACTTAAACTTTTAATATACAAAGCTACAATTTTATCTTTATCAATTTTAATATAGTTTATTTTTTATTTTTAATATTTTATTAGAAATATTGTTTGAATTTTTAAAATTCAATTTATTGAAAAAATTTATTATTACGTCGAGAGACATCTTACAATGTCATTTTCTGTGTTAAAAAAAATTCTACCTTAAATCAAGGAGAGTTCTTGGCATCATCACCCTCCATTTATTTCATGTTATCAAAATAGAACCTTCATCTATGGTGTTGAATTTATTGACTTGGCATCGATCTACATCATCTCTATCTTCATCCTTCAAAACTTATTTTGTTTCAATTCCAAAAGATGACTTGGATGAAAGTAGCAGTAACATTGTAGAGGACTTTTGCATGATTTACGGAAGTCGTGCATCAACTTTAGAGAGACTATATGCATGGGAGAAAAAACTCTACAATGAAGTCAAGGTACTAATTTGTATTATGTGCCTCTATTCGTAGATTTTCTTTTGGATTTAATATTCTAGCATATCTTAAAGATAAATTGTAATAATAAGATTCATAATGATATTTTTTTATGGTTTTATGCATCTGTTAAACCATTAGAAGTGGTCAAAGGTGCTTGGTTCTGGATTACAAATACCACAGTCTTTCAATAAATAACAGTCTTAAAACATTATAGAGAAATCTTCATTCATTATTAGCAAGTTGCCTTGGTGTGAGGTTAGACAAGATTGGGTATTTCATCCTCACTTTTGTTTGTGTACCAAAAGAAAGTTTAGGTTTGGGTTTAGTCAAAGTAAGAATGAAAGATGATTTTATGATTGGGGAAATCTAATTATATATCATTAAGATATGTTGATGGTTTCATGTGTTTTTAGTTTTCTTTGTGTCATTGTACTAATGTTTCAATTGTTTTTGTGTCATTCTTACAAAAATGGTTGGAATGTATTTGATCATGCATGTTGTGAAGGTAGAGATTAATATAGAGCGAGAGAGGAAGAGTGAGAAAAATAGATAGAGGTAGATATGATTATAGAACAAGAGAGGGAGAGGGAGAAAAATAGATAGAGGGGGAAATAAAGATATAGAGAGATAGGGAGATAGAGAGGGATAGATAGCAAGTAAGAGATAAATAGGAAGAGGGGGAGAGAGGGATGTATGGTGAGATAGAGTGATATAAAGATAGAGATATAAGGATATATAGGGAGAAGGGGAGAGGGAGAGAGGTAAAGAGAGAAAAATAGAGATAATTAGGGAAAGACAAATAGAGATGGAGAGGGAGATAGAAATAGGGAGAGAGAGAGAGATGGGAAGAGAAAGACATAGATATAGAGATATATGGAAGATAAAGGGATAGAGAGGTTGAGATATAAAGATAGATAGGGGTATATGGAGGGATCAAGAGATGGAGAGATGGGGAGAGATAGAGAGAAAGGGAGAGAAAGGGAGAGAGATAGGTAGAGGAGGTAGAGAGAATATGGGGAAGAGGGAGATATATGTAGAGAAGGAGAGAGAAGAATAGGGGGAAGGGGAGAGAGGGACAGGGAGAGGGAGAGGGAGATGGAGAGGAAGAGATAGAGGTTCATATATAGAGATAGACAATGATGGGAAAATAGATAGGGCGATATATGTAGAGAAGGATTTGGATAGAAAGAGATAGAGAGATGAGTGAGAGTAGGAGAGAGTGATAAATAAAGATAAATATATAGAGTATAAGAGATGGAGTGAATAAGATAGAGAGAGGGAGAAATTTCTAGAGATAGGAGAGAGATGGATGGGTAGAGAGAGGGAGAAATTTCTAGAGATGGAGGGGGGAGAGGAATATAGAGTTAGAAATGAATTTAGAGTACAAGAGGAAGAGTGATACAAATAGATAGAGGTAGAGATGAATATAGAATGAGAGAGGAAGAGAGAGAAAAATAAATATATATATATATATAAAGATAGATATAGGGAGAAATAAAGATAGAGAGAGATAGGGAGATAGAGGGAGAGAGATGGAGAGTGGTAGATAGAGAGGAAGAGATAAAGAGATAAGGAGGAAGAGGGAGAGATAGCGAGAGATATATGGTGAGATAGAGTGATATAAAGGTAGAGATAAAAGGAGATATAGAGAGAGGGGGAGAGGGGGAGAGGGGCAGAGATAAAGAGAAAAAAATAGAGAGAAGTAGAGAAAGAAAAATAGAGATGGAGATGAAGATAGAAATAGGGAGAGAGAGAGAGAGGGGGGGGGAATACAGAGGGAGCAAGAGAGGGAGAGATGGGGAAAGATAGAGAGAGGGAGGGAGAGAAAGGGAAAGAGATGTTAGAATTAGGTGTTGTACACCTTGCATAATGTTTGTAATGTTTTATTTATTTATTATGTGTGTGGTGCACCTAGGGGTTTCTAGATGAACGTGCATCACAAGGAGTTATAATGTTGGGGCCACTTTGTTGTATGTATCATTGGGACATAATTGTAAAATGTAATTATTTAATATTGGGGAATAATAAAAAATAATAAAGTACCCAATATTAAATGTGGGGTCACATTAAAATTGGGTGGTGGTGTGTGTGTGGGTGGAAGTATTTATAGTTTTGGAGGCACATGGTTTATGTAATACCACTTGGTGGTTTGTGGAGCTTGTTTCTAAAAGCAACCACAAGAATTTAGGGTTGGATAAAGTATTGGATCAAAAGTTGGTCAAGGTTGAGCTTGTGCATGTGTGAGGGTTTGAAGCATGGCATGGGATGTGTGGATTCATGCTTGGTCACATGGAATGCATGGATAGCTTGTGCTTCAGAAGTGTTCATGGAGTCTCTACAGATGTATTGTAATGGGTTTTCATTGCTGAATAATACATGGAGTGTGGATGCTTTTGGAGGCTGGTTTTTCCCTCTTGAGGGTTTTCCCAGGGTATATCTCGTGTCATCTTTGATGGGTATGTTGTCTATTCTCTTGCATGTTGATGTTGAGTATTTTACTTGCATGTTTCAGATTTGGGTTATGTGGAAATTGTCATTTCATGGCTGCATAGTTTCCATAAAACAAAATATGTACCACTGCGTAGTGCTCGGAACCAGCTTTCCAACGACTATAAGAAGTCAAAAATCCGACATGTTGGGTGAAAGTTATGCCCGTTTGAAAAAAATAGCTGTAAAAAAGCCCCCTGGTGGTTCTCTGGTGGCGCCCGGGCGGCGCTCCGGTGGCGGATTCCAAAAATTATCAAATTTGATTTAATTTTTCATTTTAAAAAATTCCACCCCTCCCCTGCGTACGGACCCGACGCAGAAATTAAATCTGGCTAAATTTGGTTTCAAATCCGGCGGACTTTAATTTTTTGAGCTGGCGGAATTTTTGCAAAATTTTCAAATTTTATTTTTTTTAGTTTTAAAGCCCGTAGGCTGAGCGGACTCCTCCCGCCGGCCGGCCGGGGCCAGCACTGCCGGCAGCAGGACTGCCGGCCAGGCACTGCCGGCCGTAGCCGATAGTAGTGGCAATGGCAGTACCTGCCGCTGCAGGCTGCCGCCGCTGGCAGACTGCCGGGTACGGCACTGTGGGGTGGGCCGGTCTGCGGACCCTCCCCCCCACACATAAATTTATTTTTATTTATTATTTAGTTTTTTTTTTTGTTTATTTTACAGGTAAAACAAAATTTCGACGGGATTTTAATTTTTCTGGATTTTTAATATTTTTTGGATTTTTTTGATTTATTAATTTCTAATAAATTTTTTTTGTTTTTCGTTTTGTGCAGTTTTGACAGTGTTTTGCTTGGTTGAAGTCAGATGTTTATTTTGAGCTTTGAGAGGGCATATCGGGTGCATATGGAGTTGGATTTTGGACTTCGAATAGTCAACAGAAAGCTTGTTCAGATCACTACATAGTGGATCAGGTTTGAAGATATTTTGGTATGGTTTATTTGCTATTTTTTTTATCTGAGCTGTTTATGGGTCTCTTTGACTATGGTGATATTATGAGCTTATGGATTGTCGGATTTGAGATATTTGTTGATGGATTCATTGTATGCTCAGTTGTACATCTCAGATTATTATATTTTTGACATGGTTATCAGCATGTGTGTTGCATTGTTGTATCTACAAGTTGTGCAATGTTGTAGGCGGTCTATACTTACTTGTTGCACCTATGACTTGGATATGGGTTGTCTTTGCCCATTGATATTTCAGTGTTGATGCATGATCAGTTTTAGTGGCTTGGTTTAGTCACTTGGTTTGTTGTTTTGGTTGTCATGTTGAGGAGATGAGATGGTATTACCAGGTACAGTCATGATATGAGATCTATGTAGTTGACTATGATTATGCAGATATGTGGACACGGTTGGATTGATTTGTTGATATATTTGGTGGTGATCATGATGTCATGGATGTTTCTTGTGTATTAGAGACTTTGGCATGTTATGATGGTTTATGCAGGTGCATTGTTGGTGGTGTTGGATTGGATCTTGATTCAGGTTGTGGCGGTGTATCTTCTTGGTTTAGGAGATTGGTATCATGATGTCATGGATAGCTTGGTTACACGGTTCAGTGGGAGCTTGTGACAGTGATGGTTTGGCGGTGATGGATATGATGGTTTGGCGGTGTATCTTCTTGCTTTAGAGGATGGTTATCATGTTGTCATTGAGAGCTTGGATTCACAGGTTTTGTGTGAGCTTATGACAATGTTGGTTTTGTGCATCATGGTGCCATGGGATTGCTCGGTATCATGGTTCAGTGGGAGCATTTGGCGATGATGTGGATCCATTGTTGATTATGGATGGTTGTTTTCAGCAGGTTATCTTTGTTGTCATGGAGGAGCTCTTGGATTCTGTGTGCTACAGTGAGAGTTCTTTGACATCAGGTGTTGGAGATGTTGAGGTATTATTTATGACTTGTTGGTTTTGACAGGTGATCCTTGGTTGTAGGATGGTTTTGTTATTATGTCATGGTATACTCTTGATTACTAGTTTAGAGTTGTGGCATGGTACATGTTATGATGATTTGAGCATGTGATCTTCTTTTGAGAGGATGTGAGATCATGGTGTCATGTTTATGTTCCTGATTCTGCAGTTGGAGCTATGATTTTGATCTTGGTTGGTTCTCTTTGTATTGAGTACATTGATCATTTGCTTGGTGTTTAGCATGGATTGATCGGTTACAGGTGCTCATGGATACTTGGAGACATAGGTGAGGCTTGGTGTTCTCTTGTGATTAGAGACATGTTATTGATATGGTTACTCTTGATGAGGTTTTAGCAGGAAGTCCGAGGGAGCCTACACCTTGGTTGGACGTGAGTTCAACATGGACCGAAGAGGAGAGTGTTCTTGGTTGAGTCATGATGACTTGGATATCCTGGAGGAGCATTCTCATTCCCCACTCTTGGTCTACTCGGCAGTTCACTTGAGAGGTATTGCCCATTATTCTTTCAGGTGCATTATGTTTATGCTTTGTCTTCTCATGGATATGGATCTTGAGCCATGGATATTTGGTTTCTGGAGGGTTCATTTGAGGAGTGTTGGCATGTTTATCTCCTTGTACATGTTGGGTTTAGGAGATGGTTTATTGGGCTGATTTCCTTGGTTTGGGAATGGTTACTTTGAGTTTGATCTTCTTGTTTTGAGATGCTTACATCCATGTTAGTTACATATGTTATGCTTGATCTTGGTGATTGGATGGATGGATGTGGTTATGGATTTTGTTATGGGGCATTATGGAGGAGATCATACTTGACATAGTTGGCATTTAGAGATGTGTGTAGGAGGACATGCTACAAGGTTTGGTTTGCAGGTTTTGCTTATCATTGTGGATGTTCCTTGGTACTACATGTTTACTTCTATGAGATGCTGGTAGTAGACTTAGTATGCCTTCGTGATGGTGCCTTTTGGGATGTTAACGAAGCGACGCGTTGAATGCGCTCATTCCAGGTTTGCATTCATCTTGACATTGCCCATGCAGTGGGAGCTCTTGGATGTGTATGTCACTTTTGACAGGTTTGCACATGGAGTTTGTTATTGCGGTTCATGGGTGGATATGTTGTTGGCATAAGTTTACTATGATATGTATACCTTGGAGGTATGGATAGTTGGATGTGTTGGCATTTGTTGTGGACGTCATTTTAGCTATGGTGATTTATTCTTGACAGCTACTGGTGCATATTGGATTCAGTGTTTGTGTTTTGAGATATCAGGTTGAGGCAGGTTTATGCTTCTTTGTGACAGTTAGTGTGACATCTCTTTGGATGTGTTCTTATCTTAGTGCAGTTGGCATGGTGGAGGATGGGAGCATTCATGGATGAGATGGTGGTCACCTTGGTTCTTGTTACAGGTATCTTGATGGAGCACATGGAGCACTTGGATTCTAGGACGGTACATGTTGCCTATGGAGTTTATCTGTTACCCCTTATGCAATGTATACAACAAGTGGGAGATTGTTAGAATTAGGTGTTGTACACCTTGCATAATGTTTGTAATGTTTTATTTATTTATTATGTGTGGTGCACCTAGGGGTTTTCTAGGTGAACGTGCATCACAAGGAGCTATAATGTTGGGGCCACTTTGTTGTATGTAACATTGGGACATAATTGTCAAATGTAATTATTTAATATTGGGGGATAATAATAAAAGAATAAAGTACCCAATATTAAATGTGGGGTCACATGATGTAGTATTTTTGGGCACATGGTTTATGTAATACCACTTGGTGGTTTTGTGGGAGCTTGTTTCTATAAAAGCAACCACATGGGTAGTTGTTTAGGGTTGGACAGGTTGTTGCAGGTTAGCAAGTTGAGCTTGTGCATGTGTGAGGGTTTGAAGCATGGCATGGGATGTGTGGATTCATGCTTGGTCACATGGAATGCATGGATAGCTTGTGCTTCAGAAGTGTTCATGGAGTCTCTGCAGATGTATTGTAATGGGTTTTCATTGTGAATAATACATGGAGTGTGGATGCTTTTGGAGGCTGGGTTTTTCCCTCTTGAGGGTTTTCCCAGGGTATATCTTGTGTCATCTTTGATGGGTATGTTGTCTATTCTCTTGCATGTTGATGTTGAGTATTTTACTTGCATGTTTTAGATTTGGGTTATGTGGAAATTGTCATTACATGGCTGCATAGTTTCCTTACAAGAGATAGGTAGATGAGGGAGACATATGTAGAGAGGGAGAGAGAAGAAGAGAAGGGAGAGGGAGAAATATAAATAGAGGGTGATATGGAGAGATAGAGAGGGATAGGAAAAGAGCTAAAGAGATAGGGAGACATATGTAGAGAAGGATATGGATAGAAAGAGATAGAGATGAATGAGAGGGAGATTGAGTGAGAAATAAAGATAAAGATATAGAGTAGAAGAGATGGAGGGAGAGATGGAATGAATAAGATGGAGAATGAAGAACGCCAAGAGAGGGAAAGGATATATATGCATATGGATAGAGATACATAAATAGATGTAGAGAGATATAGTTAGAAAGATATAGAGAGGAGAGACAGAGAAAAAGATAGAGGTAGATGTAATGAGGTATAGATAGAGAGGGGGAGGGAGAGATAGGGAGATAGAGATAGAGGGGAAATAGTGAGAGAGAAAGAAGGTGATAGAGATAAGTAATAGAGAGGTTTAGATAGGTGAAAATATAAAGAGATAGATAGGTAGGGAAGGCATAATGAGGTATAGATAGAGGGGGGATGGAGGGATAGGGAGATAGAGATAGAAGGGAAATAGTGAGAGAGAAAGAAGTTAATAGAGATAAGTAATAGAGAGGTATAGATAGGTGTAAATACATTAAAAGGTTAAAAACCCACTTTATGCAAACCATTTCACATAATACAGTGAATGAAGATGACACTCTTATTGTATATGATAATATAAAACAATGACAATACAATGAATAATGATGGTACTCTTATTGTATATGAACCAACTAAAAAACTATTATAACAAAAACACAAACAAAAATATTACTTTCATTTTAGAATCCTACAATCGATATCTCTCGATATTTTTTATATAGACTATGAAAGAGGATAGATATGCTAGTATAATTTACATTCAATTGAAAATAATTTTTAATTTGTTAATATTTAGTTTTTAATTACATATTTTATTAATATTTCAATTCTAATAAATGCAAAAGAGAGTTATGCTTTTTTAATTAATTATCAACATTAAAATTTATTATGTATTATTATTTTTTTAAACATGTATTCCTCTCATCCTCTCTTCCCCTCTATCTCTAACTATGGCTCCCTCTCTTTGTTCATCCATTTCTCTCCATCTCCCTCTTCCTCTTCCTAGACCTCTATATCTAATTATCTTTGTCTATTTATCTCTATCTCTCTCTATCTCCATCTCTCTCCCTCTCTATCCCCCTCTCTATATATCACTTCCTATCTTATTATCTTTCTATTTATCCCTCTTTCATTCTCACCCTCTCTCCCTCTCTCCCTTTCCATATTTATCTCTATCTTCCTCTCCATCTCTATCCCCTATCTCTATCTCCTTACCACACACACACTCTCTCTCTCCCTTTTCCCCCCTCTATCTCTCTTGCTTTCAATCCCCATCTCTTCCTCTCTCTCCCTCTTTCCCCATTGCAAGCATACCATTAGCCTATTGATAATTCAACCTTATCATCTTCTCGATTCAAAGGTTATATATAATTAGATTAAGAATATATGTATTAATATATTATATAATAAATGAATATATTATATTATGATATATTATATATATTAATCTAATCTAATATAATATACTATAATATAATACAATATATAGATATAGATATTAATAAATTATATTCTATTATTATTATTTATATTATATATTATATAATAAATGAAAATATTATAGTATTATGTATTATATATATTAAAGTGTTAATTAATTTTTTCTAGATCATTAAAAATTAGTCTATTATTTTCAACATCAACTTTATAATTTTTTGTAAATTGTAAAATTTAGTTACAAATTTAATTTATTAGTTAAATTTAAATATTTAAAATTAAATTGAAAATTATTAGATTTGAAATTTTTAAATTAATAGTTGTGGGAAGTTGGGCAAGCGTCTTTCCACATAAATTGTTTCGAAATGGGTGATGAAGAAGAAAACACAACAACACTCTCAACCAATTCCAAAATTCAGATTACACGACTCAGTAAATGATTAAACCCAAAATTGACAAATTCTTGTGTCAATTTTTAAATCAATTTATGATTGCTCAACCATAAACCCCAAATTGCAAATAAATAATAACTTTATTTAATTAGATTTCATGAAATAAATTACACATCAAAAATCAAGCAGCTCCATTGCCTTCCAACTCTTTAACTTTCCATTCCGTTGTTCTGGTTTGACTTGCTTTTCCGAAACACAAACCCGACCTCTGTACCTCCACACATGCTTGATTCAAACTGGCTTCCACTGTCATCTACCTTGAATAGGTTCTTCAATCTACAACGTCTCATCCATTGACTCGTCATAGGCTCATTCAACACACTATTTGGTTTGCTTTTACAATGCATTGATCAGTTCTTCGCCATCTTTTTACTCTCCACCCAAACACTTCACTATATTCCCCAATTGTGCGCCTTCTCTTGCTTCCTCCTAACATCGCCTTAGTTTTCCTTGGATAGCCTGCTAAATCTCCTTGTACCCACATCTTCCTTTCATCCTTCATTGGTCTTTATATAGTCTTCATGCAATTTAACTATTCAAGGTTAACTTCAAACAATCATGGCCTCATTTTCTTGCCCACTCTCACACACAACCTTTGATGTTGCTACCTTTAATCATCCATATTTTTCACTAAACATTATGCCATTAAAATCGCTTCCTTCATGGTGTAGGTAAGGGGTGGTTATCCATATTCAAACTCATGTGCACCCCTCCTTCACATCCTTCAATCGCGCCCTCCTTCAACCTCTTTCTAATCGTCCTGCCTTCTCCTTTCATGCCCATCAATCTCCTTTCTTTAGCATTGCCTTTTTAGCTTCAATGCCCCCTCATTGTCTTTCCCATCCACCTTTTCATATCCTTGCACTTTAAATTTTTAAAAGGAAACACCAAAAAAATTTGTTTTTAGATTTTAAAAGGAAACCAACTTTAAGAGACTGCAACCCTTCATTTCTCATTATTTATCTGCAATTTTGAGTTGCCTCTCTTCATGCTACGTGCCTCTACATTGTGTCTTTTCCTATTTAAATTTTTAAATGCCATTAACACAAAGGCAACCCCTCTCCTTCCTATGTGGATTCCTCTCCCTTGCCTATTCACATGTCTTCCACATTCCCTTTGTGTTATTTTCAATTAATCAAATCAATTCAACAACATATCCATTCAAATGGATTTTGAAATTGAGATCAAAGTGAAAAAATTGCATTCTTGCATAGAACGGGTAATCAAGTACTCCATGACCAAAGTCGACCTCGAGAATATGGATTAAGAATTAAAACCAAATTCCAAATATATGTTGAGATATGAGGTCATTCAACTTCTTCCATGATTGACCACCACAAATCAAGTTAGACTGTATTCTGAGAGCAATGATAGAACATAAACAAAACACACAATGAAATAATTTTTTTGGTGATGGTTGATTATGTGTTCGCTCTGATGCTCCTACATCAAACATGCTAAGTAATAAAATTTGTGCGCATGGGCTCACAAAGATGGAGTTAGGTGATAGAACCACCTTTCAAGACTGCAACCAATCTCTAGCAAACTCCGTCGCTAACAGCCCAACCTCCTCCACCAAATAGCCTGACCCCCTTTGCCAAATACTCTTCCTCTTCTTCTCTCCATTCCCTCCTCTAGCATGCCTTCACTGTACTCAACCCTTGCAACCTCCACAATGCAATCATATCTAAATCCTCACGAAGATTCCACTTTATCTATTGTAATATGCCATTACCACTTACCTTTACAATTTCTGCTCTCACTTGTTCGGGACTCCACTCACTTGCAACAATACTTTCAATCTTCTCACTCGTGCTTCCAACTCTATGCTTTTCAGCCATCACCACTCGGGACTCCACACACCTGCAACAGTAATTTTGAGCTCTACTCATGCTTCGACAATCCACAAGTTCTATCACAAGCTGCCTCACATTTAGCGATCTGCTTGTTCCCCCAAAACCTCTACTCGCTCTCCTCTCTACTAGCAAGTCCTGGTGCGAACCGCCTCTCTCGATGCTCTATCTACATGCTCAGAACATCTGGCTCTAATACCACTTGATGAAGAAGAAAACAAAACAACACTCTCAACCAATTCCAAAATCCAGATTACACGACTCAGGAAACAATTAAATCCAAAATTGACAAATTCTTGTGTCAATTTTTAAATCAATTTACAATTGCTCAACCATAAACCCCAAATTGCAAATAAATAATAATTTTATTTAATTATATTTCATGAAATACATTACACATCAAAAATCAGGCAGCTTCATTTCCTTCCAACTCTTCAACTTCCCATTATGTTGCTCTGGTCTGACTTGCTTTTCTAAAACACAAACCTGACCTATGTATCTCCACACATGCTCAATTCAAACTTGCTTCCATTGTCATCTACTTTGCATAGGTTCTTCAATCTACAACATCCAATCCATCAACTCATCATATACACATTACACTTTGCACATTTAATATTAGACCGCCCCCTTATCCTTGTGAGCTCTCCCCATTCATAGCGTCCCCATTTCACTCTCCAATTTTCTCTGTACAAGCTACATTCACTAGTTTCAACGCTACCCTTAGCATAATACTTCAAATTTGATTACACTATTTGTAGTTTCAGTTGCACCCTTACTAACATTCATTGGCTCATTCAACACACTATTTGGTTTTCTTTTACAATGCATTGATCAATTCATTTCCATCTTTTTGTTCTCCACCCAAACACTTCACTATATTCCCCAATTGTGCACCTTCTCTTGCTTCCTCTTGACATCACCTTAGTTTTCCTTGGACAACCTACTAAATCTCCTTGTACCTGTGTTTTCCTTTCATCCTTCATCGATCTTTTAATATTCTTCATGTGATTTAACTATGCAAGGCTAACTTCAAACACTTGTGGCCTCATTTTCTTGCCCACTCCCACATGCAACCTTTGATTTTGCTGCCTTTAATCATCCCTATTTTCCATTGAAAATTCTGCCATTAAAATTGCTTCCTTCATGGTGTGGGTAAGGGGTGTTTATCCATATTCACACTCTTGTGCACCCCCCCTTCACCTCCTTTAGTCACGCCCTCCTCCTACCCCTTTCTACTTGTCCTACCTTCTCCTTTCATGCCCATCAATCTCCTTTCTTTAGCGTTGTCTTTTTAGCTTCAACACCCCCTCACTGTCTTTCCCATGGACACCTTTTCATATCCAGGCTACACTTTAAATTTTTAAAAGGAAACACCAACCTTTTTTTTTTAGATTTTAAAAGGAAACAAAGTTTAAGAGATTGCATCCCTTCCTTTCTCATTATTTATCTGCAATTTTGAATTGCCTCTCCTCATGCTACTTGCCTCTGCATTGTGTCTTTTCCTATTTAAAATTTTAAATGCCATAAACACAAAGGCAGCCCCTCTCCTTCCTATGTGGACTCCTCTCCCTCTACCTATTCACATGTCTTCCACATTCCCTTTGTGCTATTTTCAATTAATCAAATCAATTCAACAATATATTCATTAAAATGAATTTTGAAATTGAGATAAAAGTGGAAAATTTGCATTCAAATAGAACGGGTAATCAAGTACTCCATGACGAAAGCCAACCTCGAGAATGTGGACTAAGAATTAAAACCAAATTCCAAATGTATGTCAAAATATGAGCTCATTCAACTTCTTCCATGATCAACCACCACAAATTGAAAGTTAGACTACATTCCGAGAGCAATGACAAAACATAAACAAAACACAAAATATAATAATATTTTTGGTGATATTGATTACGTGTTCACTTAGATGCTCCACTGGGTTATCTTGTGGAGGTGTTTAAACATTTTCAAACAGTGCAGCTCCACACACCTGGTTGGGAAACCATTGCTGATTCAAATGGGTGGAGGTCGTGGTTGCCACCTCAGATGGGTGGTGTGAGTGAGCTTGGGTAATGATGTCAATGGAATGATGACTCAATATTTTTTGTCCAATTCGAAGGTCTTGTCGTTGCAATGATGACGGTGTAAGGTGTTATACGAAGCCCACACTTGGAAGACTGAAATGTTTTTTCACTTCAACTTTGGGATTCTACAACTTGATTCTCATGTGTGAGCTAGAGATTATGCATGTTAATAGGTTGGTATTAAGCACAACACACATAAAACCTACTAGTGTAATAATATCAAGAAATGACCCTAACATCCCACACGATAATCACACTCTTATGGGATTTGGATTTTATTTTTCACTAACTAAATTGAGTTTATTCAGTTATTGTGAGCATCTGCTTCTGTGGGAACAATGGGTGAATGCTCAAAGTTTGTGGTGTGCATGTCAATAGAGACATTGATGAGGATTAGTGTGAATACTCCAATACAATTAGAAAGTGTGGTGAGGTAGATGGTGTTTCTAAGGGAGGTCACTGATCAATGCCCCAAACAGATTCTCAAGAAATACTACTCCCTCATTTTAGTAGCAGTGAAGATTGTTCTAGAAAAGGGTTTCATAGAAAATAACGAATCTTACAAGGTGGATACCAACATTACATCGTGGTTCCTGGCAGTCTTGTTGGATATCGGGATGGAAAAAGGTGATACAAAGGCGTTGATGAGGAAGCTTTTCATTTTGGACATGTTGGTGGGTTTAGATGAAGTATTCTATGTTGCAACACTTGGTATGGGTGTCCCTCAACCACTGGATACGACTTTATTCCATGTGTCGAGGGAAGTGGTCAAGTATTACCCCTTCATACTTTACCTAAAGGGTATGGCACTAGTGGAGCACAAATAGATGGCTGTGGTCAGGGTGGATTATCTACAAAAGGTGTTGAAGCTTTCTCAGACCTTTGGTGGTAGTTGGGTTTCGAATTTCCAAGCATTTGCACTTTCCAATGGCTTCCTTGGCACAAGTTGGTCATGTTAAGTCTTTGGGAAAGTATATCTCTAAAGCTTAGTATTTTTTAGTTAAATGGTTTCAGTCTATGGTGTTGGGTGGTGGTTTCTTCTGGTGTGGATTCCTTTGCTTTTGGGCCCTGGATGGTATGTATGTAGCTTTTGTCATGATGCAGTCATGAATAGTAAAGAATAGGATATTCTGAATGGTCGACCCTGTGTGGTCATTTTACTATATCTTGGGGCAGGTGCATGAAGTTGGGTACCAATTTTCTGGCCACTTATGATTATTTTTTTTAAAACGCGCTCGCGTTATAACGCGTACACATTATTTCGCATTAAAAACAAACAAAAAAGTGAAATTATTTGCCTTGGAATACCAACCCAAAGGCTTGGAGGGCATTCCCAACAAGGCCAGAGACATATTTTTGCAAATTCTACAATTTTTCACATAATTGGGTCCTTGCTCACCATCAAGATTGCATCTAGTTCAATATTGACAAAATCAAAAACATGGGTAATGTTAGGTTCTCTCTTAGCTATCCAACAATGTAATTTTTTTCATTTTTGACAATGTTCAACCTTTCATCCATAATTTCTTTTGTTTGTATGTCTTTTTTTTCCAAAAAGCAGTGTTTATTGTTTTTTTTTATAAATTAACCATTCATCAAATTTTCAAATAAATTATATTTTTAGAAACTAGACTCCATTCTACAAATTTTTATAAAAAAAGGAAAAAAAAATCAATTATTTTCAAAAATTTGTAGTGGGAGCACGGCCAAAATTTTGCTTTTCAAGAAGTGCCCACTTAGAAAATTAGTAAAAAATCAAATATTCATTAAAAAATTATAGAAAAATTGTGCACCAGCTAGATGGTATTAGCCAACTTCTGACTGTAGCGATTTTAAAAATACTACAAAAAGTTCACTATGCTCAGGTCGTACAAAAGTTGCTATGTTATGTTTTTCTAACAAAAACAACACCAATTTCTGTACATCCCTCTTTTGAACCCCTTAATCTCAACCATTTTCAAAATAAATTAGTAGTTTATAAAGTAGACTCGGAGCACTTCGATCCTTCTTTTTGTTCCTTCTCAAAATTTTGAGTGTAACTATCCTCAATTTCACGTCCAACGTCAGCATTTCTTGATTTCAGAAAAAAAAAGTGGCCACTTAAGCCCTTTTTTTGGGAACCATCTTGGTGCACTTACCCCCTATTTAAATGGTGGTCAAGGCTGGTAGGGTTTTTCATAGGGGTTTTAAGAAGATATTGTATTACTATAAAGGGTTGGAAAGTCTATACCCCATGGGATGACAATATGTAATCTTTTTCTATATCAATAAAATTTAACCTTACGTATCCAAAAAAAAAATTAATAGTTAAAATTTAGTTTTATAGTTTCCATAGTTTAAAACATTTTTTCATTAAAATTTAATAATTATTTTTTAATAATTAGTAAACAAATTTAAATTAACTTAAATTTTAAATAAATAATTTCAAACTACATTTTATTGAATTTAATAATATTAAACAAAAAATAAAAGTTTAGTTTTTTAAAATATGTAGCTTTCTACAATCACAAGAAAAAATTAAATAATATAATATATTCAATTATTATATTATATATTTATATATAATATAAATAATAATATAAATTTAAATAATATAAATAATATATTATATACTATAATATATTTTAATATACATACTCTTAATCTAATATATAAAATATAAATAATAATAACCACTTTCTCTTTGAAGGGATTCCTATGATGCAACTTTAATATGGGGAGTAAGAGTGCACAACAAGGTTTTAAACCTAGAACTTTTTTGGCAGCCAACCACATCAAAGCTTCAATATTTGTGAACCATTTTTTGTGTGTTCAAATGGTATATGGATTTGGTTGCTCGCGAGATTGAACTTTTTGGTTCATATGGAAGTTGTTTGAGGTTATTTGACATTGATTTTAAGCCATCACTTCTCCATTGAAACCTTTGTTGCACAAACAACATTTGCTAAATGACCTTCCTAATTGGTTAAATCATTTTTGGAATCTATACATGTATCTCAAATTTCATTAACAAGCATTCCCAAGGGAGTTCTAGAGACGATTAAGGGAAAACGCTTCAATTGCATTTGGAAGAGGATAAAGGAAAAACAAGGGATTCCTCTCACTAATTGGATGTCTTTAGCTAAGCCTAAGGATGAGAGGAGATGGGGTCTTAAAAATATTCATCTTTTTGGAGTGTTTCTTGATGTTAAGAGCACTTGGAAGCTTATAACAATTAGGGGACTATTATTTCAATCATCTTTGGATCCTTCTAAGTGGATGGAAAATTGCTTTAAAGATATTATTTCTCCGGTGAGATCTTTGTTTCACAAACAACATCATTTGTTGATCACCCTACCAATTGACCTATTGCACAAATGTATACAAAAAAAGACTAATTTGTTTCCTAATTGACTTTCCACACCTCTCCGGCATACCCATTGCACACCCAGGTTCGATTGCTAGTTATAATATTTATTTTACAATGTATAAATTTGTACAAATTTTGTATATCTTGATTGAATTCGTTGAATTTCCTTTTAATTATTTTGTATAATATCTACACTTCCAAAATACAAATCTATCTTAACATAAACATGCTTCTAGCCATAATAATAACATTGGTAGTAAAAGGTGAAACTAATGGTGCTAGGCAGGAGAAAACGGCTCGATTTGCTTTCAAATGGCACTAGTGAGTAGGGCTTGGGCATGGCGATGGTGTTGCAGGTTGCTAGGGGTGGTCAGATGGCCAACAGGTGCCCTTCTCTTGTTGGGTCTACTTCCCTGCGCGGATTTCCCTCTATTCGACAACGTGTCTCCCTTGTTTGATCCAATGGACTGTAAGGTGCGGGCTTGTGTGGGTAGGATCCCTCCCTATCCTCTTGTTGCTTCTTTTGTAGATGTTGTGTGGGATGTGGTTGGGGGCCCTCCTCCTGTTGTTGCTGCATGCAAATGTAAATCATTCTCTAATGTTGCTCGTGCCTAGCTTCCTCCTGCTTCGGCTAGGGTTCGTCATTTTCCTTGTGCTCGGGCCACTCTTGTTGTGGTATGTGGGCCTGAGGTTGCTGAGAATGAGGAGTTTTATGTGTAGCAAGGTTTGGTTTGCAAGTTTAACGAATTGTGGCCCTCCCTTCCTGATCTCCATGAAGGGGTTTCCATTTCCTAGAAGCCTATTGTATCGGGATAGATTGACCTCTATCCCAATGCTAGAGGTTTTTTCTTTGCAACATTTTCTTCCTCTAAGGATCAGGACAAAGTGTTGGATAGGGTTTGGATGTGGGGTGTTCATACGATACTCATTCGGCCTTGGTCTCACTCTTTCAATCCACTTACGGAGCCTCTGAATATCAAACCAGTTTGGGTTTGTCTGTTGAATTTCTCTCTTTAGTTTTGGGAGAATTTTTGCTTTGAAGCCATTGGCAATGTCATTGGTAGCTTTTTGAAGGTGGATTCTACGTCTCGGGATCTTGGGCATACCACGGTGGCATGTATTTTAATCAATTTGGAAATTTCTTAACCTCTCCATGGGAATGTGGTCTTGATGATGGAGGACAGACCTTGGAAGCAGCTTTTGGACTATAAGGGGGTCCCTTTCCGGTGTAGGAGGTGTTTCTCTGTTGGTCACTTGGCCTCTGGTTGCCCTCTTGCTCACTGCAAGGGTCCTACTACTTGGTGGAAGAATTCTCTCTTAGACCATCTCACGGTTGGCTCCCCCTCTTCGAATAGTTCCTATGAGGAGGGCGACCCTCCCTTGTCTGGTTCTCCCTTGGAGTTGGAGCCTTTCTAGGCTCCTCTTCTGGCTATCTCTTTTGTAAAACCTTTGTTGCTTCGATTTGTTGTCAATGTTCGGTTGGAAACTTCCCATCCCTATTTGAACGACTCTGTTGGCACTTTGATCACTCATGTCCCCTCTCCTTCGCTAGTGGATCCCTTTATGTGTGATGGCTCCTCACCCGGGTTGGCTATTGTGGATCTACTCCCATCGCCTCACTTGATTGATTTCAAGACCAAGTCTTCCTGATCGGTTGTGCTAAGGAAGAAGAAGGGTCTCCCCAATTCCATTGCTTCTTCGCGGCCTTCGATTCAGGGAGTCAAATTGGTCCCCTCTGGTTCTAGGGTTGTCTAATCTTTTTTTGTTTTTCTATAGTTGTCGGTCTGATATTTTTGTTAGTTTTTCTACTAATTCATGTTCTGGTTTGACCTAGCTTCCTTTTGGCCCATTGGACTTTATGTGTGAAGGGTACAACACTCTGTAAATGTTGCTTACTTAATTAAAAACACCACAACTTTTAATCTAAAATCTATTAAAATTTGTATTTCTATTTATTTATCTTATAATATTATTGCCTTGTCATGAATTAGAACTCATAACACAAAATTAAATTGCATTTATTGCATATTATTTGTTTTATTGTTGAATAAGCACACAAAGCATACTAATGCTCATATTACATTATTTTCCACAGGGCAGTTTATGACAGGATTCCGAGCTGTTGGCCCTTTCCACAGCATGATAAGCACCCATACTCATCAATAGAACAGCACCGTTTGCAATCGGTCACATAGTACTTTTCCCGATCTGGGAACGATGCTGGCCCTGCCATTCAATCAAAACTCAGAATTTAGCTGCATTGTAAACAGAGTATTGAAAAAAATCCCAAGCCTTCAAAGAAATTATTACCTTCTTGGGCTTTGTTCTCCCCCAGAAGAGCATCTGTAGCAGTGGCTGAAGTCGAGGATTGGAGGAGGAAGACAGCAAAAACACAGAGAGTAAGAACCATTACAACTTTGGAAACCATTGTTATTGGCTAAGCTTTTTCTCTGCACAAGTATGTTTTGTGACGAAGATAAGAAGAAAGAAACGTTGAGGATATAAATAGGATAATAGTTGGTGGTCTCTCAGTCAATATAGCGGCCCACAAAGCAGATCTGATTTGACTGGTAGAGTCAAAACAATTAAAATACGCGTAAGTAATGATGATGGTGATAACTACAAAAGAGCATGAGCTGTAAACCAAAATTGCATCCAGTGAAAATTCTCAATATGAATCATGGCAACATTCGTGCTCATGCCAATAGATTACAATGTCGAAGCTTTAGTGGTATTATGTTTGATCATATGGTTTTGAAATTTTAGGTTTTTGAGTAGTGGAGGTGTTAAATAAATTATTAAAAAGAGATTCAAAATCATCAAGTACGAGTGTGAGAGGCACAAAGTTAAGGTGTGTGACTATTTGAATCTTTTATTCTATATGCATTTATCAAGTACAAAATGAATCATCATTGAATACATTTTAAAGTGTTACATTATTGATTAAAATTTTGAAAACATTGATTACTTTTTCTAAAGTTGTTGGGAATCATAGCAAATGTATATCTCAAGCATTGATATAAGGCGGGAAGGAATACACTGCAAAGGTGAACATAATCACCTGGTTAGGGTTTATGGCGAAAGAGGCCTTGTTCAAAACTTGATTCACAAAAATCTTCATTTGTAATACATCAAACAAGACAATTGAAATAGCATAGAAAAAATGCTAATAAATTGAGATAGAAGTCACTAGAAATATTTTTTTGGGGGGTAAATTGAACATTTTGTAGAAAATTGTAAATAATCATACAAAGTGTGAGATAGGCAAACTACCTAAATGGATGTTATAAGTACTTCGGTAATGGATGTAGTTGCATATATAAAAAAGAAGAATAAAAGAATTTTTAACGTCCTCAAGGCCAAAGGTATAATCTATGAGATAACTAACATATCTTTTGGCAATGGTGATCTTCTATTATGAACTTTGATGATGAATTCAACTATCTTCTCAACTAGCTCCATTCTAAACAAATCCTAAAGAGAAATTGTTGCTAACGAATCAACATCTATGACTTGGATGTATACCTCACACTCCAAAATAAAGTTCTTATCTATAGTTGACAAAGTACAAAAATTAATATTAGCTATGGTATCTATAGCTATAAATATTAGGAAAAGGGGAATTTTTATAATTGAGAAAAGATTCAATAGCAAGAAAAATGTGTAAGAGTTGAAGCTTCAAATTATCATGGATCTTTTACATCTTCCAAACTCAAACTTGATGGTTTACATGTTTAGTGATACTTAAAACCTAAGTTAAGATATAGTCATCGAGTTTTATGACATGGTTTTGTATATTTAAGTTGCTATCAAAATTATTATTATGTTATGACTCATCCTCTCAAATCCTTATATTTTACTTGCATTAGATTTTTTTCGTATTTTCATTTTACCTTATGATTTATGCCTTGTCTTATCCCATAGAAGGTGTTTTCTCCTTGTCATGCTTAAGCCGCCTATTGGTCTATTTAAGTGTTGTGTGTTGTGGTCTTGTGTAAGTACTTATGTTTCATGGATCATGCATACCAAAGAATCATTATATCATTTTATGAAACCATATCCTTTATTTAGTGTTTCTATATTTACTTGTCAAGTTAAAAAAATAACATAGTAACATTGAGCTCTTAGATTTCTAACCATGTAATTTTTTCTATGTTTCAATTATGTTAAGGTTTTGATCTTTAATATCTTTTTCTAGTGTCTCTAAGTGTTTTACCTGACTATTCCACTAGTAGGTCTTATTCACATGTTAAGTTTACTTAGGTCCTAGGAATCTTTCTACAAGTTATAGTTGTCCTTTAGATCTTAATCTTATGGCATTTAATTCTCAAGTCCTAGGTTATTTAATATTAGTTGAGTTAGTTGTCTCATGACATAGGATTAAGATGCTTTTCATGATCTTGTCTAATCCTATGTCTCACCCTTGCTATATAACCAAGAGATTCTCATTTGTAAATCATTTGATGGCAATCCATTGCATTACATATTGATCGCATTTGAACAATCTTATTTTGCATCCATTATTGTAAATTTATGCTCTTTCTTTTCTCTCTTGTAGAAAGTTATTTTTGGTTTTACAGGTGATTCTAAAATATTGAGTTCTTGAATGACTCTAACATGGTATCAAAGCATCAAATTTGTAAATCCTCCTCTCAAATTTGAGGGTGATTTAGGCTTGAGATTTTGTTGGATGCACATTGGGGAAAAATGGACCTCCCATTGAGTTAAGAAGACCCAAAAACCCTTATTTTTGTATAATATAGTTGACATTTGGGTTTAAAAATTGAACCATTTTTTAGGGTTTTGGCAGATTTGACAAAAATGTTGTATGTTAAGTTTGTACATTGTATAGATCCATATTATTCTGTATGATTTGTACATGGTCATACCATTTGCAGGTGTTATCGACATAATCCAAGCATATTCTATGGAATCAACATCTTCGTAATGAATATTCTTGTAGTCGCAGTCATACTCCTCCATGTACTCTCCTTGGTCAGTGCTCACATCACAAGGTGTCGACTTTTCATCAATGATTTTATTTAAAATTGGTATTTTTAATTTGTCTATTTAATTCTTAGCACTTGGACATGCTCACGCTTATCACTTGGTCTTGTGGAGAGTGATAGGGCTTAAGGTCCATTGGAGAGAGAGTGTGGGAGTTGTCACCCTACCGCTACTTAGGCTAAGTGATGTCACCACCATCAGTGGCACATATATTTTTAGATTTTTAGCCACCAACAACCATATGGGTGCCCAAAGGCTTAGGGCTTAGGTGTTAGGATTAAGGTATAGGATTAAGGTAGCATCCACCTTGTAAATCCTATGTCATGGTTCCAAAATTCTTGGAAAGTTTCTTTAGGCACTTAGCGTGTATTGTGAAAATATTTTGTAATATTAATTCTCACCATTTTTTGTAATATATCATAAGGGCTGATGAATAAACTAGCAATGATAAAGGTGACTTGGGGACATAAATATGTAATATTATTTTCCCCACATGTGGATACCTAGAATGGGATAATAAAAGATAATGAAAATGATCAATGATTGACTATTGGTGTTCTCTAAGCGGGTGCTTGGAAAGAGGTAATAGGTGTCACTTGGTTTTTCATCATTTATTGTATTTAATGTCATGTCTATCTTCCAAGTTTGGGCACCCAAGTTAGAGGGAAAGCGTGTGATCCAAAATAGGTGTACTTTCATATTTCG
The DNA here is from genome assembly GCA_007258455.2 of Sequoia sempervirens. Taxonomy (NCBI): domain Eukaryota; kingdom Viridiplantae; phylum Streptophyta; class Pinopsida; order Cupressales; family Cupressaceae; genus Sequoia; species Sequoia sempervirens. The sequence goes on along the minus strand of VDFB02271358.1, from coordinate 828,855,753 downwards.
TGGAGGATTTTCAAGGGTTGGGTCATTTGGATTGAAGATTCATCTATTGAAGCCTTATTTTGGGCTTGAGACCTCTTTACATCTATAAAATTAGCTATTTGGGTGTAGAAACAATGAGGAACAGTTGAATGTAGTGTTACTCTAAAGGAACAGGGATAGGTTGAGGCACAAGGAGGTTGTTCACAAGTGCACAAGGACTACTACATTGGAGGCAAAGAGGGGCATGGAAGTGAATGTATTGTAATCTCATTTATTTGAAGATAATGCATACTTGGTCTCTCTTCGTGGTGGATTTTTTTCCCACAAGGGTTTGTCCATGTGTAAATCATGTGTTATGTGATGATCTTGTGTTGTTGGTTTGTGTCTCATTGTTGCTATTTTATGATGATGTTATTCTTTATATATTATTATTATAAGATCACATAAGGTGGTGTTAATAAGCATGGTATGTTGGCTGATTTTTTGTATCATAAAGAAGATTGATCTAAATTCATGGTAATTCCATATTAAGGCAACTTAATTTTCATATTTGCATATAAGTTTCACATTTTCATGTTGTTTTAGTCTAAGCCTTGCATCCCATCCATTGAATTCATATTTGGATAGAGATTGAATTTCTCAACAATTGGTATAAGAACCAATTTATTTCTCATAACTTGGTATCAGAACTTAAGGTGAATTTGGCTTTGGTTATTCCTTCGTTTTTGCTTTCATAGCTTGGAAAGCTAGCGATAATTTTTAATAAGGAATTGGAGGTTGTTGGAAGGTTTGTGGGGTAGGAATGAATATTCTATGATTTAACTTTATTTTTCAGATTTGTGAAATTGGAAGCCATAGATATTGTCAATGTGATCTATGTTGGGCACTAGAAGCTCATGATTATGGATCTTTATGTAGTTGGTTATGTTTTGGTAACTTGGAGCTCTTGTTTGATAATATGTATGTATCCTCTTGTTTGGTGTTTTTTTTCCCTTACCTTGTGGTCATGTGCAGTGAGAAGGTGTTCATGTTGGATGGATAGAGACATCCTAGTCACATGGAGAAACACCCTTGATTTGGACTATAGAATGGAGTGCTTATGTTGGATTCATGGTTTTTGCCCTTGGTTACATCAAAGCACTAGAAGGAAAGCCACTTACCTCTTTATGAGTTATGGAGCTGATATATTTCATATATTATGAGCTCTTGGACAACTTGGTTTTCCTATTGGGTTGTAATTCACTCTTGTTTTCAATTGTGGGTTCGTAGATATGTTCTTATTCCATTATTTAGATATGTTTGATGTGAATGTCTAGATTTTTTAATGGATTTCAGATTTATAGAGATGGTTTTGCATGGTTTACATTTTAACTAAAATATGTGGTATGTACATCTACGGTGAGACTGTATTCAAGATATTATGGATGAAGACAGTTACATGTTTGTGTGGTTTCTTGGAGGGTTCTTATTGATCTATGGTTACTCCTATGTGGGTTTTTTTTAAAATAAAATCTAGCATTGATTAGTGTTTGAATCTTGAAAAATCTACACGTTATACCTAATTATCTCTATTATGCATTATACTAATGTGGGGTTGAATCCATTTTATAGTTATTTGAGATTGGAGCATTGATTATGTATTCCGTCTTTGAGATGTTGCATGTGTGTAGATCTTGTAAAATTGTCTGTTATGGATTCTATTTGGTAGGCCATATTCTTGGTCACCATTATTACATTTGTAAGCTTATTGTAGTGAGAGATGGTTATAGAGAGTACTTGATATAGTTGTTCATTTGAATCTATAACAGTTGTTTATGGTGCATGAGAATCTTTCTTCATGTTCAATAGAGTGTTGGTAATGATATTGGTCATGATGCCATGTATAACTCGGTATTACTTTCAGTGGGAGCTTTATGAAGTTAATAATGTGTTCTATCTTCTTTGTTTCAATATTTTGGTTCTAAGTTGTTTTTGTTACAGTGTGTAGTAAGCCAAGGATAATATTTTATTAGAAGATGGATGGTCTTTTGCAATGGTTGTTGGTGTCATAAGGAACTCTTGGATTCTAAACTTAGATTGTAGTGAGAGTTTAATGACATATTTTGGTTCTCTTGGCAAAGGATGTGTGGAAATGTATCTTCTTGGTTTGGAGACTGTGGTTGTACTTTACCTTTTGGGAGCTCACGATGTTGAGTTCTTTGATTGTGTTGGGTCCATGGAGGATCTTCAATTAGGAGATGGTTATCATGATGGCTAGAGAGCTTGGTTACATGGATCAGTGGGAGCTTTGGAAATGATGGTGATTCATCATTTGATGATGGATGGTTATTTTCATGTGATCTTTTAAGAGGGTGTGTTAGATCATGATGTCATGATATGTTCATGATTATGTAATTGGAATTTTAACAATGGTCTTGTTTGCTTCTCTTTGGTTTTGAGTATTAATAATTTCTTGGAGCTTCATGATTTTTCATAGTTGCATTTAAAGTTGGCATGGATTGATTGGTGGATGCTCAGGGATACTAGAGATACTTTGGGTGAGGCAAAGAGATCTATTATTTATGGGATTGAAACATAAGAAAATGGGTTCACCAAAATGAGGGGACTATGGATATGGGGGTATGATGCACCTATTTTCCTTATTTCATTAGGAAAAAGAGATCACATAGGGAAATATTTTCTTTCAACCTTAGGTGAGTCAATCTTAATGGAGATATTTTTGTTTTCCTTATGACTTGGGATGAGGTAAATCAGTCTGAAATGCACTTTTGGGAGATGAATGAAAAATACCAAATGAATGAAATTATGCAATGTAACGCATGAATCGTCAATTTAAAACCTTAATCTAACAGAATCTAGAAAGTTCCAGTAGATCTAAGAGGGTTATGATGTTATGCACCTATCACCAGAAGCCTCCGGTGAGTCTCATGGGACAGATTTTCCCTAGGAAAAATGGGTCTTGCTTCAGGGGTTCAAAATTTGCTTTCACAGTCCTCTGCTCTTGGATTTGTACTCCTAATTCCTCCAAGTTTCATAGTTGAAAATTTAGAATTAAATTTTAAATGTGAGTTTTTGTGGCTTGACAACAATGTTGACAACTTTGACAACTTTGCAAAATTGCGCTTTTGATGAATCTTCAATCCTTCTTCAATCTAAGATTTGTAACACACACAAGAGGGAAAAATTGTTTGTTTTTGGTGAATAGGTATTTTCCTTGGTCAAACCTCGTTTTGGTAATTAAACCTTGAAATGAAATAATGAAACATGAAAGGAATGATGAATGAACACTTGATATGTTGCAACTCACCAAACCCTTGAATGAAACCCTTGAAGGACTGAAACTTAACACATCTCTCTATAGTCTTGATCTTGCATGAATGACTTGATTGGATGTGGATCTTTGATGCTTGAATCTTGGTTTGAATGCTTGAAACCTACATCACAATGTTAGCTCCAAAAACATGCATGAATGATGATAACTTTGACATGATACTAGAGATCTTGAATGCTACAACAATTGCTTGAGAAATATGCTCTTGAACACCTTTGACAATAATATTAGCTCTTGTGAAATTTTCCTTAAAGCTAAATGTTTTGAATTGATAAAATAACTATGTATTTATTGGTGATTCTCTAATTTCCTAAAAATTAAACATTACAAGCCAACATTTGAAATTTGAATTTGGATCATAAAAAGGTCACTAAAAACATATTAAAATTTTGAATTTGGAAACGAAAGGGGACCCATTTTCCCAAGGGGGAATGGGTCTTGACCTAAACTGCCAGGACATATTCATTTCAAGGTGTTGAAATGATAGTTGCATTAATTAAATATTGTTTCCCCTTTCATAAATTGCAATTAATTAGGCTTGTGGATGCATAATTGGTCCAATTAAAGGCTTAATTAAGTCCAATTAATTAAGGGACCCAAACATAGTGTGAAAATGTAAAGGAGTACATTTTTCTACACAACATTTAGCCCCCACTTTAGTGAGAGGATAAGCCATGTGCTCAAACTCACACTAAAGTAGAAAAATAACCGTCAAGAGGGGTCCAAGTACATAAATGTTAATGGGATAGGATGAAAAAGATCAAGGAGGTTGCACAAGCCCCCAAGATCCAAGATCCCATGGAAAACCAACATAAGCACAAAGGGACACACATGAATGTATGATATGAGGCTACAAGACAAGATAAACATACAATGCCAAAATTAGAGAAGAGAAAGAGGGGATGGATCAAGCCTCAACTATTTGTCCAATCAGTATGGATCAACCCTTAGCTATTTTTCCATAAAATGTTTACAAGTGGAAACTCGTTGTCCACTATGCAAACAAAATGTACTCACACGGGCTAGTGAAATACGTCCACTAGGTGAGCCCCAAAAAGTGGCTAATGGGAAGGCCATGCTAGGTATAGGCTCCTATTTTACTAACCATACCAAAGTTATATCTCCTAGTAACTTTGATAATGTGCCACACAAAATGGTCACAAGGCTAGAAAGTTGCATTATGCTAGGAAATCATGAAAAAGGCTCCATTGGCAAGCAAGTTGTGTTATGCTTGGTGGTCATGAAATACATAAGGGCTCCACTGACAAGCAACTTGTGTTATTCTTGGTGGCCTTGATACATGCAATAGGATATTCAAAGGGGTTTTTCTTAGTTCATGAAAGGTCTCACCTTAGGGAACATTGTGCTTAATGTATCCAAGAGAGGACTAGTCGAGGATAAAAGATTTGCAACTTAGGGAATGCAACTCATAGCATCACCATAAAGAGGAATATCATATGCCAAGAAAGGTCACAATCTTGAAGGAAATCAAACCTAATGACACTACCAAGAAGACACATCACGTGAAGTAAGAAGACCATACTTTGAAGCAAATAATGAGTGGGGACACGCATGCCCCCACATTAAAGAAATTTCTAAACACCATGTTGTGAGAAATTACTTTAAAGTAGCATACAATGAATTCCAATGCATGAGAGCTTTATTTAGAAAGCCCTATTTAAAATATATGTTTCTGAAGAGAGCTACATCATATAAAGGAGTGTTGCCCCCAATATGTAATCATAAGATAACACACAAGGGATCCATGGATTTTGGGTCAACATTTTTCATTGCAACAGTGATATAATCGATCTCGGCATCGTCATCATTCCCCAAATGACTCATAGAACAATGAGCACAAAGGAAGAATGACATATAGAGAGATAAAACACAAAGAAGCTTTTGGGTCAACGCCTTGTGTCATGCCCAAAAGGAAAACACGAGACAAGATAAATGGTTATGAAAAATAGAAGAATGTCATTACAAATTCTCTTCCTTTGTATCCTTACATCAACAGAGTGACAAGGGTCATCCAAAGTAGGCTCACAAACATATCAAGACACACTAAGAAACATTGTACATGGGATCACATTACGTGCATGCAATCACAAAGAATGTGAATACAAATAAAACACTAGTTTGGCACATGTGAGTCAACCTATAGTAGGTCATCTACATCCTAATCTTGTTCATCATCTTCAAAATGCAGATAACTAGCCAAAGAGACAACAAAAAGTGTCATACTAAGAGTATAATGATTTAACATGTGGTGAGTCACTCTTTGTAGGAGGACCACCATGGTTGTTATCATCTAAGCTCATGGAAGAGGAAAACAATAAATTCAGCTCATTATGCACTTCCTCATCAATTTTAGCAATCTCATCATCATCCAAACTAATCACAACTGGAGGCCTAATGACAATGTCCATAGAAGTTTCTTGTTGTTTTTATTGTGGAAAAGGTGGAGAATCATCATACTTTATTTGAGTTAAGTTTTGATCTTGATTTTCTGTTTTATTCTTTTCATTAGCTTACGATCAATAGCACATCATCTACACCTACGCTCGTTAGCATTTTTGTTTCTTTTTGCACAGTTTTCAAGTTGTGAATATGTAGGAGTGAGTTTATCAACCATAGGTTTATTTTCTTCGTGCAAGGGAGGAATGAAAGTAACTGGAAGGTTGTTCAACCACTTTCTCTTTAGCTTTATAAACTAGTTTAATTTTGGAGGGACAATAGGGCTTATTAGGTTATCTCTTGGTCTTTTATAGGAAATTGGTGAAGAATTCATCATGGGTTGGTCTTGGCTACTTGGAAGTGCTTTCGGTTCAACCATGGTTTCATCAATGATAGGAAGCTTAATCATTGGTTGAGACATGTTGCTAAGGGATAATTTTGCTATTCATTTTGCCTTGAACTTTTGATAGGATTTGAAAAAGAAGTCTTCATGAGGCTTAATAGGTTCTATAGGTTCGAGCCAAAATAAATCCAATGAGAAATTCCCAGAGGAAGACATAGGATTAAAGCCACTATGATGCACAGTAAAGATATCATTGCCAAAAAGGAAACTTTAAGCATTTATGCACTATCGAAAGGACGAAATCCATGGAGCATAGCCATGGGTAACCAAGCTTCACATGGAATTGGTTTGATGATGGGATGATGGAGAATGAGACATTCAATTGTTTTGATCCAACTTTTAAAGGAAAAGTGATCAAACCTATCATAGTGCAAGCAAAACCATTATGCATTTTGATCCATTCTTTCGGTTTTTCATAAGAATCTTGATAAAGTTCATGCACAAACAAGAATTCCTCAGAGATCACATTCTCTATACATGTGGGATCAATTAATATCCCATTAGTGGGCTTGTCATTGATTCTTTCGACAATGTAAAGAGGACCATCAGGTGTACATCTAATTATGTCATTTTGTGAGAAAGCAATGGAAAGGGGAATTTTTATTTGGCCCTTACGAGGTTGCACATCAATGAAACTGGCCATACATTCTAAGTCTCCTTCATTTTCATGCATATTGTCATTTTTTACATCATGAAGTTTGTCCACATTCATCACATCATTCTTAGCATCACTAGCTTTCATAAAAGAGACATGATTTGGCATGGGGTTGGTAAATATTTGCAAGTTTTGGTTGGGTGGGGCAACGGCCTTATTTCCTTGATCATTAACACCACCAATTTGGATGTGATTAGAATTGATGAGGTCTTTCACAATACATTTAAGATGCTTACATTGATTTCTATTGTGTCCATTTTGTCGGTGATAATGGAAAAAGGCATTTGAGATAAAGTTTGGAAGTAAGGGCTTAGTGGTGTCAATGGCTCTAATAGGAGGTAAGGTAACTAAGTTTTTACTTATAAGTTGCAACATAATGGAGTGAAGGGTATCAGGTAACAGGGTGAATTGTCTACTCCTTTCCCTAAATGGATATGGATTTGTCATTTTTATGGCAGCCACTTGGGAGTTAACATGTTGACTTGTTTGAGGTGTATTTATTTGTAAAAAGCCTTTTTTTTTCTTGAAAGGTTGGAAATTGTTATGGGGCACGACTTTGGATTTTTCAAGATTATTAGGAGTTTTTGTTTCATGATAACTAACCAAATTCTGATAGTCACGAAGGGTTGTGCACACGTGTGTAAAGGAGGGAAATTTCATCATCCCAAGTTTGTCTTGAATTTGTTTTTCAAATTTTCAATGAAAATTGTTTGAAGGTTAGCATTGGGAATCTTAATGTTGATTTGTGAGTAAAGCAATCGGTATCGTGCTATGACGCTTGTGACCTTTTCATCTTTTTTTTTTTACATTGCATTAAATTAGCTAAGGTCTTCTTGGGACCCATGTGCACTTGGAAATGGTTAAGAAAGGCATCAACAAGTTCATTGAATGAACGAATTGAGTTATTTGGTAAAGAACAAAATCATTCTAAGGGTGTATCTTTCAAAGACTTGGGGAAGAGTTTAGTCAAGAGCTTATCTTAAAAAAAGAATTCACTACATTAGGTTATGTATGTTGATACATGGTTGCTAGGGTCTCCTTTTCCACCATATTTCTCAAATATAGGAATCTTTATGCCTTGTGGCATTTGTACTCTCAATATCTCCAAGGACAAAGGGTTTGTTTTCACATATTGTGAAGGTTGTCCATTTTGACTTTGGTTCAATGTGGCCATTTATTTTTGGAGGGATGAAACATTTTGTAGGAGTTGGTTAAGGACGGGATCATTGTTTGTGTTGTGAGATGGAGGTGAATAAGGTGGAGTTGTATATGTATTCGGAGGACAAGTGAATTGTTAGTTTGTGAGGGGAGATGGGTTAGAAGATATGATATTTTAGTGCACAAAGTTAAAGGGATTCCTAGTCAAAATACCTAAGGTAGTATTGACATTTCTAGTGGGTTGTTTAGTTGTTGTAACAGTTGGATTAGTGTATGTATGAATAGAGGTCATAGTTGTGGAAGGAGGAATTGGATTTCCACCTTGACTTTGAGTGTACCCCAAAGTTTGAGCACAACTAGTTGCAATAGGAACATGTTTATCAATAATGTGAGTTAGGCTACGAACAATCTATATTCCTTGTTCATTATCAAGCATTTTCCTTATGTTATCTATGACAAGAATCAAGGTACCAACAATATATTCAGAACTCACAAAGTTTTGGAATTTCTCTAAATCTTCATCCATAAATGTTTAAGCTCTTCTTGAGGGACTAACATCAATCACATTATTTGTGGGCAAGGTGGTCATGGGAAATGAGGTATCAAAGTTATGGTCCATAGTGGGTTGACTAGTATCAACACTATGAGTGAAAGAATTGGAAAACTCAAGATCCACGATGAGTGTAGTAGTGTGGGATGACATGAGTCATGAACTACGTCTCACTATTGTATTGGTAATAGGACACCAAGTTGTGAAGCTCATACAAGTTTCACCAAACCAAAGGTGCACCCAAAATGGAGAATAGGCACTAGATAAAAGCAATAAACACTCAAAAATAGGAAGTGCAATACAAGTATGTAAAAAGAGAGCAATTTTCAGATCTTAAACAAGATAATTTACTGATTATGCCATACAAAAACCTAAAAAAATATGTCTTTTAATGCCAATTTTAAATTTCAAACAATGCACTCAATTTGACCAATTGAACCTAATGCAAACAATGACAATTTTTTCTGATTTTTGAAACTGAAACCCAAATTTAACAACAAATCAGAATGAATCAAATAGAGACAAATCACTGCCCAGAAATTTGAAACAACACCTATACAAAGACTGATTCACCCTAGGGTGAATGGGTCCCAAGTCAGGGTTTTGAAAAATCAAAGTTTGAATTTCTTGCTTAATGTTTGACTTTCTAGTTTCAGGTTGCAAACTATGGTTTTTCTCACAGAAATTTTCAGATTTAAGTGACCTAATGCAAGTGAAATGAATGACAAATGATGAACAATTTGACACTTTTTGAACTGCAATTTTTGACTCAATATGTGAATGTGAATGACTAAAAATACACTAATATACAAGTACTATGCAAAATTACTGTAATATGCTTCTTCTTTTTTGGATTTTTCATATTTTAAAGGATGCGAAAAGCAAACCTAAAATCCTAAATGAGATGCAAACTAATGCAATTTTAATCAAACCTAAATGAAATGAAAACTAATGCAATGCAATGTAAACTATTACAAACCCTAGATCTAGGGTTTGAATGGACTGCAATTTCACAAATTAAGATGTACAATGTCGGGTACACCAAAATGAAACATAAGAAAATGGGTTTACCAAAATGAGGGGATTGTGGATATGGGGCTATGATGCACCTATTTTCCTTATTTCATTAGGAAAAAGAAACCCCCTAGGGAAAGATTGACTTTCAACCCTTAGGTGAGTCAATCTTAATGGAGATCTTGATGTTTTTCTTATGACTTAGGACAGGGTAAATCAACCTAAAATACACTTTTTGGAGAAAAATTAAAAATACCAAATGAATGTAACTATGTAATGTAACACATGAATCATCAATTTAAAACCTTAATATGACACAATCCAAAAATTTCCAGTAGATCTGAGAGGGTTATGATTTTATGCACCTATCACCAAAATCCTTTGTTGAGTGTCCTCCTGGGACAGATTCCCCCTAGGGCAAGTGGGTCTTGTTTTAGGGGTTCAAATTTTGCTTTCACAATCCTCTACTCCTAGATCTGCGCTCTCGATCCCTCCAAGTTTCACATTCAAAAATTCAGAATTAAATTATGAATGTGAGTTTTTGTGGCTTGATGACAATGTTGACAACTTTACAAAATAGCACTTTTGATGAATATTCAATCCTTCTTCAACCTAATATCTACAACACACACAAGAGGGAAAAATTGTGTGTTTTTGGTGAATAGGGGTTTTCCTTAGTCAAACCCCATTTTGGCAATTAAACCTTGAAATGAAATAATGAAACATGAAAGGAATGATGAATGAACACTTGCTATGTTGCAACTCACCAAACCCTTGAATGAAACCCTTGAAGGACTGAAACTTAACACATCTCTCCAAGTTCTTGATGTTGCATGAATGGTTTGATTGGATGTTGATATTTGATGCTTGAATCTTGGCTTGAATGATTGAAACCTACATCACAATGTTAGCTCCAAAAACATGCATGAATGATGATAACTTTGGCATGATGCTTGAGATCTTGAATGTTGCAAAAATTTCTTGAGAAATATGCTATTGAACACCTTTGACAATAATCTTGCTTTACACAACTTGGTGTTAGGATTAAGGATCCATCAACCTTATAAATACTATGTCATGGTTTAAGCATACTTGGAAAGTGTCTCTAGGCACTTAGGGTGCATTGGGAAAATATTTTGTAATATTAATTCTCACCATTTTTTGTAATAAATTCATAAGGGGTGATGGGTTCACTAGCAATCGTAAAGGTGAGTTGTGGACATAAATATTTAATATTGTTTTCTCCACATGTGAACACCTTGAATGGGATAATAAATGATAAGGAAAGTGATATATGATTGATTATTGGGAGAAATGATTGATTATTTGGATTCTCCAAGAGGGGGCTCAGAATGAGGCAACAAGTGTCTCTTTGTATTCCATCATTTATTGCATTTAATGTAATGTTTATCTCCCAAGTTTGGGATCCCAAGTTGGAGGGAAAGTATTGGAGCCAAATTTGGTGTCTTTTTTCATTTCAAGGAGGTATTCAAAGGGTTGGGGGCGTTTGGAATGAGTAGTTATTTTTGAGTGTATTTTTGGTGCATTAGATTCCTTCACAAGTCTATAAATTCAACCTCTTAGATGTAGAAAATATGAGCTACAGTTGAATATAAAGTTTCTTTGTAGGTACAAGGATAGGTTGAGGCATAAGGAGGTTGCACATAGGTGTAAAGGTGTTGTCATGGTGGAGGAAAAAAGGATAATAGAAGTGACAATATTGTAATCTCATTTTTTTGAAGATAATGCATACTTGGCCTCTCTTCTTGGTAGAGTTTTTTCCTGCAAGGGTTCCTCCACATAAATATTGTGTTATGTGATGCTTCTATGTTTCTTATTTGTGCCTCATTTATACTATCTTATGGTGATGTTATTTACATATTTTTTATAAGTTCACGTAAGGTGGTGTAAATTAAGCATGTTATGTTGGTTGAATTTTTAGCATTATAAAGAAGATGGATCTAATCATAGTAATTCCATACTAAGGCAGCTTACATTTTAGATTTGCATATAAGTTTCATATTTTCATGTTGCTATTTTCCAAGCCTTGAATCTCATTCATTTAATTCATATTTGGATAGAGATTGAACTTCCCAACAATTTTTATAATAACCTGCTTATTTCTCATCATTTAGTATTAGAGATTAAGGTGAAGTAGGTTTCGGTATTCCTTCTTTTTGATTGCTTAGCTTGGAAAGATTGTGGGAATTTTTTAAAAGGAATTGAATATTGTTGGAAGGCTTGTGTGGTAGCAATGAATGTGTAAGAGAGGGAGACCAACCACGTCAAGGCTCCAGGCCACGAAGAGTTGAGAGCAGAGGGCTGCCCTAACTTACCGCACTCTAAAGGAAGGGGAACGAGAATGAAGAGCACTATGTAGTACTTATGTCACTCTTCAAACCCAAGTTTCAGTTTTAGGCTAGGTGAGTTGGTTTTTGAAGTCTGTACTTCACCTCAGACAACTCTTTTTCTAAGGACAACAGTGCAATTATGGGACGACAGTGCGGTGCACTAGCATGTCTCTGGCGTGCTAGCGTTCGTACAACCAGAGAACAGTGAGTACAATAAAAACACTAGAAAATTCAGCTAAAAATCCTAGATGATTGACTTTAATGAAAGTGACAAGATGATGAAATACAAAAAGTAAATATGTAAATAATAGAGCAAGTAGATAAAGACTAAAGTGACAAAGATCAACTCACAAAAGCGTTAGTTTGTCAGCTAGCTACACACATACGTTCACCTACACACAAGCAAGAGGGAAATTGTTGGGGGTTGTATAGGGGCTTGCCTCAATCAAACCTCTATTTTGGTGTTTCCACCTCCATGGACAACCAGAAAACAACGAAGTAAAATATGCGATAAAGGAAAGAAAATGAAGCAAAGAACACTACAAACAATATTATGCTACTCAACCAAATCACAAAGGAGAGGGGTGAAGCATTACCACTTCCACCCAAAAGCTCACTAGCCAATGGAAGGAGCAAGCAAGCTACAAACTTGGAAAAGTCACCACCACCGTAACCTTGGTGAAGGGTGGTCTTGTAAGACTCCAAGCTCTCAACGTCTATAATGGCCTCACACTTGCAATGTGGAGTTGATGGAGTGTTGATGTTGCAATGCTCAAAAGTAGAGTGCTATAATGTTGCTTGAGAGTGAAAGAGTGAAGAGAAATTGCTTAGAGAGTTCAAGAGAATTTATAGAGGGTCAAATGAAGTGATAATGGATGAATTTTAAGGTAGAATGAGGAATAATCTACCATTTTCAGGGTCGGTTGGTTGAAGAGAGACATTACAATTCGACCCCAATCGGGTGTGTACCACCTCTACCAGCTTCAGACGTAGGAATCCGTCAGGGATGAAAACATGCTATGTGGACATCTGCATGTCACATGTGCATCCCTAACAAATATTCTTTCACTAGTGCACAGGAAAGATGCCAAGTGGATGGAAGGCAGGTAGGTGACATGAATTTTTTCCTTTGGATTTGATTTTCTAAGTTGAGGGTATGTGAAAGGGGAATTTGCTTAAGGGGTGCAAATTTACTCCTATACATTTCCCCCCCCCTTTAGCAAGCACGAATATTGATGAGTGCTTAGTAAAGTAAATCGAAGAGTTAGTAGGGTTAGAAAAATGTATACTTGAACCATTGAGGAAACATACCGTGATCTGGCGAACTCGAAAGCGTAGAGCAGGCAAAGGACTCCATAAGTACTCTCCCTAAGGAGTTTTGAACAAAAGGACTCCATAGCTCCGCAAAACTATGAAGTTGCACAAAGTACACTGAAGACCCTCAGACCAACAATGGAAAAATCCCCTAGGATGAAAGCGACTCACAAGCCTGCAAACCTGCAAGAAGGCAACCCCCAAGTTCTCTCTCATGAAGAAAGCTCACTGAAGTAAGCGGCTTATAGGCCTACAGACTTGCAAGGAGGCATCCCTCAAGTTCTCTCTCATGAGGGAAACCCAAAGAAGGGGACTCCGTAGAGTCGGATTGGAAAGTGGCTTTACAAGCACACCTGCAAAGCAACATGTTAATCTACAGATAAAACATGCCAAGAAAAAAGTAGCCACGCAGGAAAATAAGAAGACAATCACACAGACCATCGGCAAGTTGGAAGGCTTTCAAAGGGGTCCCTCAAGAACCCTTCAAAAGAAGAGGGGTCCACTCAAGGGATGTGTAGTTTGAAAGTGTAAAAGAGGCATTTTTTCTCAAATGAATTTGTCATCAAGGAATCCTTTCGAAAGATGTTCACTTCATCAAGGAATTCGAAAGGAAGAAAATTCCCCCTCGTGAGGGGAAGGTTGAGGCTTCTCCAACAGGAAAAATCTACTCCCACCTCAGAGGAAGGTTCTCAATTTTTTTTCTTTGCAAACCCATGATGAAGAAACACATCCTGTTAGGGGTCCAAGTTGAGAATGCAATTTTTGAAAAAAGGTTACAAGGAATTTCAAGAAAAGATTCGTTGGCCATGAATGCATTTTCTAAAAATCAAAGTATCATGAAAGTGGTTTTATCACACATGAGAGGGACAACTCAAGCAAAGAAGAGAAAATATGAAAGAGAAAGTCACAAACAAGAGACACAAGGGGATCCAATTTCGTGGGGTCGGATTCTCTCATGCTTATGTAAATAATAGGTAACCGTGGTGCAAGGAAAAATATCATCAGTCCCCACCAGATCAAGAAGAATGCACGAAAGACAGTAAAAATAAAAAATTGGGTCAACATGGAAGGGAAGTCTAAATGCCCCCAACACTTTGTATCATCCCCAATTTGTCGAAAATCAAAACACATAATAGAGGAATAATGATGATCCAAATAGAAGAAGGTTTTATGACACAAAATCACTCCTGTATCCAAGCACCAACAAGGGTGACAAAGGTCATCCAAGAACACATAGCATGAGTACAAGGGAACACATCACAAAACACACACATCTAATCTAAAGATAAAGAAGAGGCCTCCCCCTAACACTCATTGACCAAGAGGTCGTCTGCTTCCTAATCTAGATCATTATAAGGGGAAGGTGGACGAGCCTGCAATGGTGGAATATTAAGAGGAGGAACTTCAGACCCTCCCACAACAAGGGCTAAGGAAGAAGCCTCGCAAGGTCTTCTCTGCTCGGCTCTTGTGGAGCTATGGTTAGTGATTTCATGAATATCGTCGACAAGGCCAGAACTTCATTCAAAGAGTTGAACATGCACTTTACAGGAGTACCATGTCATACCTCAAGGGATGGAGAGGACTACACCCAAGATTCACCACTTGCCTTACCGAGTGATTCGGGAGAAGTGAAGAACTTAGGAGAAGCCAAAACTTGTTATGTTACCAAAATAGAACAAGCTAGTGTAGGACCACCTTTCAAAGAAGGTGGGATCCTCTTATGCCCTTCATTGCTAGAAGGGCCAACCTCCACCTTCTGCTTCATCGAGGGATGTGAACTCCCCATAGACGAGGCAAGAGGCATGGAGGAGGAGAAAACCACAGCGGACACCATCAAGGTATTCAGCATGTCCACGAGTTTGGGGAATGGTGGGATGTCTGGAAGGGACATCAACAAGGGTGACTCAACTGAAGGAGCAATAAACCCCTACACCTTTTTAGGGTTAGGTGCATTCACACTCACAGTGGGAGTCGGAAGCGAGATAGAGCTTGGTTGAACGGAAGCAAAGGGGAGGAGAGAGGAAGACACAGTAGAAGGCCCTAAAGTAGGGGTGCTCATCTCCTCTTCCTTCTTCTACAAAGTGGCCTGCTCAACCGCCAAATCCTTTCGTCAACGCTTGCGTTCACGTGCAAGGAAGTTTTTGTGACTCATTGAGCTAGAGGTCAGGAGTTGCAAAGGGACAGAAGACTCTTGCTCAGCCATAGGGGTGCCCATCACAGTCGTTTCTAGCGAAGGAATAGGCTCCTGAATGGAAGTAGGAGGAAGACATTGAGAGACAATGGGGGAGTCAGCTCTAGCACCTTGGTGGCGGGCCTCTTCCCATTCACTACTTTTGGAGCAAGAGCAGTGGGAGGCCACATAGGCTAAGACATAGAGGATTCCCCTCAGGGACCGTTCCATCCACCATATAGGTAGGAACAAGGTATAGGAGGCATAGTGGGAAAATTGGATATCTGAATCTTGGGTTTGTGCCAAGTCGGTATCATCAAACTCCTTAGGTAAAAACTGGGAGTATTCATCCAAAACTCTTCTTCGAAAAGAGGGGTAGAAGAAGCACCCTGAGGATGGGAAGACTTCTCCTTTCCCTTTCAAGAAGAGGAGGTAGCTTGATGTTGCACTACCAGAAGGGCCAAATTTGGTTGTCCTTTTCCCCCGGTCTTATACTTCACATAATTCTTGTAAAGTAGGTACGTTCTTAGGGGAAGCGAACCAACTAGGGTGGGCCAAAAATGATCTAATGAGTAGCCCCCATGAGATACCAACGGCTGGTATCCAGTGTCATACACGACATGCACAGTACCTTCATGAGAATATTTCAAGCACTTATGAATGATGGAAGCGATCTCGTTCATGGAAGCTAGCCAAGGTATACCTAACTTCACTTTGAACAAATCATATTTCGAAATAACATCAAAGGTTGTGTCTATGGTCATAGGTCCGACTAGGATGGACAGTTATTGAGCCATATGGCTTGAGAGAAAGGCCATCATGCGTACGGATGATGGACTTTTTTTCTTCATACTCCTTCTGTAATGAATTCAGTCACAATGTCTCCTTTGTAATGACATTCACTCGGCTCACAGGGTCAACTAGGACCCTATCACAATGTTCCCATTGAGATGAGCGGGAATGTAGAGGGGAGAGGACTTATTGTTCAAGGGAAAATTCTGCGAGGTGAATGCCACGTCTGGTGAGTCGATCGCAGGTTGCACGGGAGGAGTAACCGTGACCATGTTAATGTAGGCCTCGGGCTAAGTGGTAGAATCAAAGGGATCAATAATTAAGTTAGCAAAATGGGTTGGAAACAGGTCCATGTATATCTGTAACTCATTATTCGCTTTCGCCACCGATTTGTTTGTATTTTGTTCACTTCCATCAAGACGAATAGTACTATCCTCGATGTGGTCTTGCATCTCGTGACACAAGCACACATAGCATTCAATATCATGTCCATTGACCCGATGGTACTAAAAAAAAGCGTGCACATCATACCAATCAGGGTAAGGTTCCTTGAGAGGTCTAGGGTTCTCCAAGGTTATGATCTTATCCTTCAGCAACTTTTTTAAGATGGAAAAATACAATTCTACTAACTTGGTGAACTTTTTGTTGCGTTTGAGGTTGTTATCATTCGTTGTGGCTACTACATTTGCATCATCCTTACCTTTTCCCAAGATTGATACAATGGACTTTCCTTCTGAATGGGAGCACAAGGAGGATCTCCCGAACTGAACTACCGCCTATTGGTACTCTCGTAATGACACACATAGATGCACAAAAGAAGGGTACTTCATAAGGGAAAAATTTTCCTGCCAAGGTATTTGCAAGTTCCCTATGAATACCTTTTGCACGTCAAAATCAGGAAGTGAGTACGAGATCTATGAAAAGAGTGTTTGATATTGTGCTATGAAATTAGTTATCTTTTCATTGTCCCCTTCCTTGCATTGGACGAGATCTGAAAAGGTCATCTTCAGTCTAATGTTGGATTGGAACTGTCGGAGAAACTGATTCACAAGTTGGTCAAATGAGAAAATAGAGTTGTCAAGTAAGGAACAGTACCACTCGAGCATTGTATCCTTAAGAGATTGAGGGAATAGTTTTTCCATCAACACATCATGATGGAAGAAGTCTATACACATGGAATTGAAGGCGGACACATGTGTTTGTGGGTCCCCTTTGCTGTATTATTTTTCAAATTTGGGAATCTCCATTCCTTGTAGGAAGGGAGTGCTCAATATTGTCACCAACAATGGGCTATGTCAGAAGAAGGGCTGAAAGATAGGCTGGGCAGAGGCCTAGGAGAGACTTTCCAACTAGTTTTGCATATGGCCCATGTTCTGAAGCAAGGCATTCAATCAAGGTCATTAGATGACAAGGGACCAATGGAACCTCCAAAACCACCGCCACCAACACCACCTCCAGAGGCACCTCTGGAACCACCATTGTGACCCTCACTAGTACCACCACCACTAGTAGGGCCTCCGTCAGAGCCACCTCCACCAGTGCCACCTCCGCCACCAAGGCCACCACCACCATTCCACCAGAACCTCCACCACCAAGCGCAATAGGAAGGGTGAAACTGAACACAAGGGGGGTTTTATTCACCTTGAGGGTGCAAGGCTCTTGGGAAGCAAAAGAGACACTAATCATGGGCCCTGATTCGGCCATGCAAACAAACATAGCGGCCATTCACATGCCTATTTGTCTTTCATAGGCATTGAGCACTTCTCCTGGGGTGGTACCCAATCTAGGCCTATACGAGGGGACATAAGCTTCAGTCAGGTCGGCGAGGCCACATAGAAATTCTATACATGTTCAATCTTTCCCTAGCAACTGTCTCACCTCTCTTGCAAGCCTAGCAGCTTTTGCCATGCTCGATGCTTTCTCTAAGTGGTTTTCAAGGTCTAGCAATCTATTATTTAATGCCATAAAATTTTCCATAAGAACATGTACAACATTTTCCTCATCTATGAAAAAAGGCATAAGGGATGCTGGAGGAGTAGGCACACGAGTGGTCTCTTCCATGAAACCCATCTTGTCAGCGTAATTTGTGGGAAAATCAGTGGTAAACTCATTAGTTAAACCAGTGGGAAAATTGGAGGTGAAACTAGAAGTGACCTTCATCTTCTCCATTGGTAGGTGTCGCACACTTCGCCTAACAATGTACCTAGAAGTTGTGGACTGGGTTTTGATGCTCATAAACCTTCACAACACTCAAGGCTACAACAATAGCAAGGTACAAGGGAAAAGTTCCAACACTAACGAATGGTCAGATGTTGTTTCACGTTAAAGTTCACCAAAAATGTAAGAGAGGGGGACCAACCACGTCAAGGCTCCAGGTCACAGAGAGTTGAGAGCAAAGGGCTGCCCTAACTTACCTCACTCTAAAGGAAAGGGATCGAGAATGAAGAGCACTATGTAGTACTTTTTTCACTCTTCAAACTCAAGTTTCAGTTTTAGGCTAGGCAAGCTGGTTTTTGGATTTTGTACTGCACCTCAGACAACTCTCTATTCAAGGATGGCAGCGCAGTTCTAGGACAACAAAGTGGCACACTAGCGTCTCTCTAGCACGCTGGCATCCATATGACCAAAGAAAAACGAGTACAATAAAAACACCAAAAAAGCTGGCTAAATAGCCTAGCTGATTGACTTTTACGAAAGTGACAAGATGATGAAATACATAAAGTAAATATGTAAATAATGAAGCAGGTAGATAAAGACTAAAGTGAAAAAGATCAACTCACAAAAGTTCCAATCCGCTAGCTAGCCTCACACGTATGTTCACCTACACACAAACAAGAGGGAAAATTGTTGGGGGTTATATAGGGGCTTGCCTCAGTCAAACCCCTGTTTTGGTGTTTCCACCTCCATGGAGAGCCAGAAAGAAACGAAGTAGAATATGTGATCAAGGAAAGAAATGAAGCAAAGAACACTACAAACAATATTATGCTACTCAACCAAATCACAAAGGAGAGTGAAGCATTACCACCTCCACCCAAAAGCTCACTAGCCAATGGAAGGAGAAAGCAAGCTATGAACTTGGAAAAGTCACCACCGTAGTAACAGTGGTGAAGGGAGGTCTTGCAAGACTACAAGCTCGCAATGTCTATAATGGCCTCACACTTGCAATGTGGAGTTGAAGGAGTGTTGTTGTTGCAATGCTCAAAAGTAGAGTGCTAGAATGTTGCTTAAGAGTGAAAGAGTGAAGAGAAATTGCTTAGAGAGTTCAAGAGAATTGGTAGAGGGTCAAATGAAGTGAGAATGGATGAATTTGAAGGTAGAATGAGGAAGAATTTTCCATTTTGGGGGTCAGTTGGTCGAAGAGGGACGTTACAATTCAACCCCAATCGGGTGTGTAACGCCTCTGCCAACTTCAGATGCAAGAATCCGTTAGGGACGGCAGTGTGCCCTGCAGAGGTCTGCGCACCGCACGTGCATCCCTAACAAATATTCTCTCACTGACACATAGGACAGATGCCAAGTGGATGGAAGGTAGGTAGGTGACATGGAATTTTTCCTTCAGATTTGATTTTCTAAGGTGAGGGTATGTGAAAGGGGAATTTTCTTAAGGGGTGCAAATTCACTCCTATACAGAATGTTCTATGAGTCAACTTTGTTTAGTAGATTTGTGAGATTGAAATCAATGGATATTGTTAATGTGATCTATGTTGGGAATTGGAAGCTCATGATTATGGATCTTTATGGAGTTGGTTATTTTTTGGTAACTTGGAGCTCTTATTTGACAATATGGGTCTATCCTCTTGTTTGGTGGCTTTTTGTCTTTACCTTGTGGTCATGTGCAGCAAGGTGTTCATGTTGGATGGGTAGAGACATCCTGGACAAAAGAGGAATCTATTTTATCTAGTGGTTGTGGTGAAGTATCAACAATAGATTTGAGGAAAGTAGTTAAAGTTCTAACCTTTTGTTTGAGTTCAT
Organism: Sequoia sempervirens; assembly: GCA_007258455.2. Classification (NCBI taxonomy): domain Eukaryota; kingdom Viridiplantae; phylum Streptophyta; class Pinopsida; order Cupressales; family Cupressaceae; genus Sequoia; species Sequoia sempervirens. The sequence continues at coordinate 828,835,607 of VDFB02271358.1, read as the reverse complement.
CTTTGGATTATTTATTCATTTATGTCCTTTCCACTAACATGGTTGGAAACACTTGAAAGTTGTGAATATCTTGATAATGTGATGCAAGACCAATATGATCCATTAATATCAAAATCCTTCTTTCTTACTTCACTTACATCTTTTTTGGCACAAGGATGAGACACCTCTATATAAATATGACTAGAAGTAGAGTCTTTCATGATCCTAGAAGTAGTCTTGGCCTTCTTAGGTTGGGGTGACTTGAAAATTGGCAACAACGTCAAAATGGGGAATGTTCAATTGAGCTACCTTCCTCTTTCTTGAAAGGGTGTTTTGGATGGAGTGCTAGAGGAGGTTCTAGTGGTACATGGGGAGAATTAAAATGGCCTTATGATTAGAGGTGTGGCAAATGAGGTTCCAACTTTTTAAAATGATGAAACATCAAGTGAAGAGGGAGGCAAAGGATCGGGTGAAACAAAGGAGATTTGAAGTGAGTGTGGTGGTGAGGATACCGATGATGAATGAGATAAGGACAATGAAGAGATACCTAGCTAAGAAGGGGAGGAGGAAATATGGATAGCATCTTCTTCTCCTTATTCTGCTTGAATGGCTTACAAATTCTCTTTCTTCTTCTACTTCTTTGCTTTCCCCTTTGAGCTATGTTTACATGATCTCTCTTGGTTTCTCCTCGTTGGAGGATCATCATTATCATCCCCTCCCTCTCCACTATTAGGTTGAGATTTGGTTGACGATAAAGAATGGGGAATAAGGTTTTTCTTTCCTTTCTTCCCTTTCTTTGTAGTCTCTTTTGGTTCTAAAGGTTTTGTGGTAGATTTTTCCATGGTCCTCATCACCCACTCTTGTATCATCCTGAGAATTACTAATGTCCTTTCCTCTAAGGTTTTCACTTCTCTGACACCCTAATTAATGGGAAGAATGAGTTGTGTTTGGATATGATTAAAATAAATAGGACCCACTGAATCTAATGCATCATCCTCAAGGCCTTGGATATCCCAATTTGATTTGAAATCTTTAATTTTTTATAGGCATAACCTCATCCAATCCTTCCTTCTAACTTCATATTCATTATCACAATCAATGCAATAATCTTCAACTATTGGGAGGTGATGGAAGTTGGGTCCAAGCTGAAAGTTCTTCTAGACATAATCTTTTTTTGTCAAAAGGAAACCTCATTAAAAAGAAATGCATGTAATTTACTTAATCCCTCCAGATATTTAATGCATCAAACGAGATTTTTCACTAATAGTGAGCTAGCCTAATAGGAAAAGGAATCCATGCCTTCTCCATTTCTTTACACCTCTTATTAACTTCACTTATTTTCCTACAAACTTCAATAAGAATAGATCTATCATTTACATACTTGGGCAATTTGTAAGGAAATCCATCAAAACCCCCAACCCAACAACCTGAATATAAGTGAGTAGTTGGAATTGAATAAAATAACTCTCATACATGTTGATCAATTGAGAGGCCTCTAGAGATATTCTCATGATCATGTCACCTTGGAGCTCTCTAACCACATGCATTGTGAATGCATCACTCACTCTCCTAAAGCTTGTATAGCTATTCTCAACCAAGCCCTTGTGCTAGCCATGGCATAAAACAAATATGAGGACATAAATTGATTTGTTGAGTTGGAATTGGGTAAGCTACCTATAGATCTTATCACTAATTATGCTGCCCCAATCAATGAATTATTCTCCATGGATGATGACAATGATAAATAGATACATCCATTCTTTGAAATTATGAGCATCCTCATTACCAATTAATATGTGGAGAAGCACAATAACATTTGAAATATCATTAACAAAATGTGACCTATGGAGGTTTTTCAACAATTGTGACTTCCCTTTCTTAGGAACTACCAATCAACATCTCACAATTATGTTGTAGCATGCACTATTCTTCTTAGTGAAGTATCGGTAGCCTACAGTAGTGTCCAAGTCTGCAAAAAACTCTCTTTGAGGTAACCTAAGGATTGCGTTGAAAGTCTCCCCATTCAATTTAGATATTATTGAATTATTTACCATTTTCACTTCTCACGTTTGAGGGTTGTAATTATTTATGCGTTCTAAAACTAGGTTCTTGTATGATACGAAATCTTGTTGATTGTAAGATCCCACTTTCCACCAACTTCTACATAATTGGGGACCTATTCTCATTAAAGTCATCAAGATTTATGTGCCCTAATTTTGTATCTCCAATCTTAGGCAGTGTACTTTCCAATCCCAACAAATGCTCATATCCAAGATATTTTTACTTCATTTTTTCCAAAACCAAATTACAAAGGAAGCAAATCAAATCTTTAAACACACAATCAAGCAAATTCGGTGGAATTTTGATTTTGAGCTAGCAATTCTACAAGGGGCAAGTTTTCATGAAATTGGCCTTATAAAATTGAAATTTCCTTCTTTGTTGGTTATGAGAACAAGGAGTAATTATGTACCTTTGAATTTAGGAGAGCTCTTCCTTTTGCACTACCTATGAAATCTTTTTTGCACAATCATCTGAATGCGCTCTGCAATTTTCTCTTGCACTTCTCCATCTACTCTCAACAACCACTTGTTAAAAATGCTCTTTCTTTGCTTTACATTGGATTTATAGTATCTTATATTTAATGTCCTTGAGCTTTGTGAGAGGATTAATGATGCGTTTAATGTGGGCATGTGTGACATCCCATCACATTTATAACCTCCAATTCAATTTAAAATGGATATTTCTTTAGTTTGCTCATTGGAGGTTTGAAGGGTTTTCAAAACTGTATATGCTTTCGATGACAAATATGAAATTTCATAAAGAAGCCAACGTAGGGATTTTCTTTTACAAGATTGCTTCTTACATTATCGATAGGCCATCCTTGGAAACCTTCACTTAACTTGGGAATGGTTATGAAGAGCTTGTAAACTTTTGATGGGGTTATGACAACCTTGTCAAAAGCTGACATAAGTTTTAAAAACCCTTCACAATGTCGAAACACTTTGTAAAGTGTGTTTTGTTCATTTTCCAACGAAGAAAAAGTTTAAAACATATTTTGAAACTCTTCGTGTTGCTTCATTCTTGGAGTATCTAAATAGTACTTTAAACTCCAACAAGGTTGTAACAACCTTGTCGAGAGCTGATAGAGGTTCTAAAATCATATGAAATTTTCGGCATCATTTTTTCGAAGAGCTTATTTCTTCAAACAGAGTTAAAAAAAACTTCATCGCCATTTAACACAAATTCTAAAGTTTGAACAAAACACTAGTTAATCTCATTTTCAAAACCCCAAAGGTTATGGTAGTATTGTCGGGCATTAACAAGGCTGTGATAACCTTATTGGGGCCTAACAAGGCTATGACAACCTTGTCGAGCCCTGACAACCTTGTGAGAACCTCAACGTAGGCCAATGCAAATTTCGAAACATAGCAACTTGCCAATGACTCAATACTTGGACATTTTGAAAGAAAACGCTCAGTTAAACATACTCAAGGCAACAATAACCAAGAGGTAGATTATTTGAAAATGGTGACAAGCTTACAATACCTTTGCAATTTACTAGAACTACATCAAACTAATATGTTGGCTTGCCATGGGTAGTTACTAAATTATATAATGAATATATATGGTTAGCAATGCGGTTTGTTTTAAAAAGTCATATTTTATGTTTACTAATCATCATCAACCATAAATACAAGCTTTTGAGTGGACTATCACAATCACAATTAATAAAAATATTAATCTTTGTTATGCTTTTAATTATTCGACACTTTATGCTTTCTTTTTTCAATAGATTTTTTGGGACTAGTTCATATCTTGATCCTAGGTTATAAGCTTCATATTATAACTTAAAATTATGTATTGGAAAATTCAATGTCATTGAAATCATTACATTTTAGGTTTGATTGATACACATCTCATGGGACTATGATTAAGAGGCTCCCCACTCTTAAGACAAGAAGATTCAAAAGCATTTGAATTGAGTTGTTATTTCACTATAAGTTTCTAAAGATATAGTATTACATTGTCATATATTTGTATATGTCCTTGCCTAAATTTCATATTGCTCACATTTTTTGCTACATAATATTTCTAATATGTAGTTGAACTTGACTTATAAGTTGCATTAGCACAAACATGCTATCAATTATATCTTCTTTTTTGTACAATTCTACTATGCCCTTTAAATTTGAAAATTAAAATACCAAAAATACATTAAGCAATGTTAGAACATTATAGCATTAATAAACCCATCAAAACCAACTCATCTAACAAGATGCTGCATTCAAGGCATGCAAATTAGACCCACATTTACCTTTCAAATCAAAACTAAAAGCAGCATTAGTAGATTTACTTCTTTTGAAGGGTATCAAACATTAGTAAGCTACAAGCACTCTATGTTCAAGGAACACAACACTGCAAGAATAACTCCACTAAGTTTCAACTCAAACCATTCTTTACGTATTGAAAAATATTATTGGTAACTACACATCTATTATATTACATGGTGGCCTACACATTGTTTCTAATGAGTACACATATAAGAGATGATGATCATTAATGGTTTCTTTCTATAAGTTAAATATATTAGTATTCTTATACTTGCGTACAAACTTCCACTCGTGTGCTTCTTCTAAAATCAAATTTGTAAGGAGAAAATATTAGAAGAATATCAATCAAAACTCGAATGAGATGCAAAATAACTCCACAACACTATGCACGCTCTAAATCCTTGTCAACTAGGATCAAATTGTAATACAATGTAATTTGCTAGTGTTTTATTATTTAGGTGTCAAATGTCCCATCAAGTAAAACCTTTATCTTGAATACAATTCAAAAAGTCTTATCTAAGGCAATTGCTACATACTCTATGAGGTAATTCCCATTAATTATGTTTGTGAGTGCCACCCGCCATAACAAAATCCCTTCATCATATTAGAAACAACACGTCTCACAAGGTTTTCTCCAAACACTAATGTATTATTATGCATGGACCATTCCACAAACCAATCAAAACAACTTAGACCCAATGCTTTGTCTTACACAATTTGTCCAAAATTAACTAATCGATTCCAACAATTATCTAGAGAGAATGACTAACAATATTTTTACCATTGTGTGATCACTAGTCCAACAAGGAAGAATTTTATTTCATTGCCAACCTAGTGTGGTTTTCTTAATATACAACGTAATATGCTAGAATTTTTTTTTTTTGTTTAGGTGTCAAATTTTCCATCAAGTAGTTATAATCTTGAACACAATTCAAAAAGCCTTATATAATCAATCACTACACCCTCCACATGGTAATTCCCATTAATTATGTTTGTGTGCAATATGAATGCCACCCACCATAGCGAAATCCCTTCATCACATTAGAAACAACAAATGCATCAAGCCTTTCTTCCAGATACATGGGCCATTCCACGAGCCAATCAGATCAACCTAAAACCAATGCCTTGCCTAACACAATTTGTCCAAATTTAAACTAATTGATTCTAGCAATTGTGTGACCAACTATCCAACAAGGAAATTTTGATTGCATTGCCAACCTAGGGTGTTTCTCTTAATATACACATCTAGACAACGTTCACTTGTATGCCTTTCAGACATTAAGGATTGCCCAGTATAACACCCTTCAAACATTTTCAGCAGGGTACATGACATAATGCCAATCTATATATAGCTTTTATCCTAGGAGCATCATACTGTCAAGTTGCATACATAAGTATTCACACTGATTCTTCAAGGACTAAATCAAGTGCATATCACTTACCTCACATCTGCTTTTTGAAACAAGAATACCATACTTCATTAGTTAGGGGTAAGGCACAACATGGTTAAGATTGTACATAGATTTCATGCAATTTGGCTGCTAATCAAATGTACAAAAGCCCCAAGTGCTTAGTTATTGGCCTAGTAGGAACATCCATCTTATCATTTTACCCAATTGATATAGACAAATCAAGCTCATCATTCATACTCTAACACTAAATCTTATAAAGGATTGCTCCTAAAACTAAATTGTTAAGTGTAGAGCACTGCATCAACCAATCATTGGCTAAACAAAAGAAACACTAAACAAAATATTGCAAGATCAACCACTCCTATAGCTCTGTTCACGTCCAATATTAAGGATTTGTTGGCTTCATAATTTATTTTCAAATTGATATTGGTTGATGACTAGGATTTGTTTAGCTACATAATTGCCATTTCTATAAGTAATGATGTTCCGGATCCCCCATTAAATAATTTCTCAAAATATAACATGTACAGTAAGTCTTGAACAGAATCTCCCTTTGAACATTGTTTTGTTTCTTGTTTCCATCATGTAGAGTTACGCATGGCACACACTTCAGCCTATTGGTCAGAGAATTCAGAATACTCTCTAAACAATGTACTTAAAAACTTGGATTTGATAACAGAGACCATTATCAAAATAGCCACATTACAGACAAGCCAAGGATATTTGGACACACTCAAACATTATATTGACAGGAAGCCCAAAGAAGGTAATCTCCTATACTGCAGATATTTTGTTTCCAATTAAAAACATAGTCCATTGCAGAACTCCTTGCTGCATATAACTTTTTTGTTGAAAAAAATGGAAATTAATAAAATAAATTTTAAAACCAAATCATCTCTGGCTATAATTCAATGCTAAAAGACAAGAAATCTATTAGAAGATGTGAGGCATGACCCAGATATTCATAACATCCACAACCAATGATGTATGTGTACTATTTGGGAAGATTATGGGCATTCAAACAAATGGCCAAATCCTCAGATGTGCATCCACCCACTGAGATCTGAATAATTTATCTACACTATCTGGTATTGAAGATACTGTAGTAAAACTTCAAAGTTACATCAACTCTCACGTCAAAATCTCTTTTTTATTTTGTAATATCTTAAGTTGCACTTGATTGGCTTCTAAGTAGTTTATTAATTCAAAAACTTTAAGTTTGGCTCATTGCAATTATAACATAAACTTTGGGAAACTCCCATGGAAAATGGTGCCCTAGAAACTTTTCTAGAGCAGTATCTTCTTCAAAACTTAGTGGCAAATCAGTGGCTTTTGGTTCAATGTACTGGGTAATTTTGCTTCAATCTATACCCAAATGAAACAGCATTTCAGGGTTGAAGGAGTCACTTTGTCGGAATACTTGTGTCAATAAATTATTAAAAACTGATAGATTGAGTTATAGCTCATCTTTAGGTTGGTCGGCAGCATTTTTGTCTTCACTAACTGAGGCAGACTCTGCACTTTCAGTGCTGCTTTTCTTTGGCAACTTGAATGGGATGGCTGCATTCTGCTTCAGAAATTTGTATAAAGCTTTGACAGTTCGATCAGTATCAACTGTAATCTGTTTGAGCATTAAAACAAAAATTGTTGGAAATGATTGTTTCATATATGCTAAAATGGAAAACTAAAGATAATTATTAATGCATTTATAAGTGGACTCACGGGATCAAAACTCTTGTTTCCTGCGGGATAGAAAAGAATTGTTGGAAATCCGTCAGACTGCCAGAAACAAAAATTAAGTTCAGACAGGAATCTCATATTTTATAAAAACTAACAGTAATAAAGTATGAAACTTCATAGGACCAAGTCAGACAACACATTGATTGTCAGGCAACCCCAGGTGGGTGAAACTGTGAACAATCATCCAATACAAATAAACATGATCAAGTACTGTTGATAGCCTACCTTGGCCCGGGCATGCTCGTTGGTCGTGCCATCCATCTTAGCTATCACTAGAGATTCCACCCCACTAAGGTGCTTTGCAAGTTTATTATATATAGGCTCCAATGATTGGCAATGTCCACACCAAGGTGCATAAATCTATGAAGAGTGAAATGTGTTAGTACAATGGAGAAATTCATTTCATCCAAAATGTAGTGAATAACTTCCAAATTTCTAATTTACAAGAATTACAAAGCTTACCTCCAGAAGAACATCTTTTGACTCATCCAGTACTATCTCATCGAAGTTCTTGCCAACAACAATTTTCACATCCCCATCATTCTACCAAAATGCAAAATCATAGATAAAGATTAAAACAATCCATGGTATGAAAAGCTGAATAACTAGACCTAAATAACTAGATAGAAAATAACTTATAACGAAGTCAACAAACCTTTTCAGGTACAGGATCAGACTTCAAGAAAGGATTCAACTTATCTTCCAAGAAACCTTCTCCAAAAGCCTAACCAAGAGAAAAATATCAGTGTTGCTTTCTCAAAGAGTACAGGAAAGAAAGAAAAGATAAAAGAATAGTCTCAGTCACTCTCATGTACAGTTTTCCCATTCACAACTTTGTAAAATAATCATCTAAGTTTTTATAAAGATAGATAACATTTTCAAAGAAGCAGCAGACCGTCTTCTGATTACTCAATGCTTAGAACTTAGACATATAAAAGTAGCTCAAAAAAGAATCACTAACATACACGACGATACGTAGATTTGTAGTTGAAATCTCCCAAAAAAATCCTTTATGGTGACACATTTGATTTTACTATTTTAGGTGTAGCTCTTGCCATCATAACAATCCCCGCACTGCCACATGCTGCTCCATTTTAAGGATGATAAAGTTACTTACAATCAAGTTTCAACAAAGGCTCCGTTAAGTTTCATGGAACTGAGGAAGCTGCAGATAGTTTGACATATATGAATTGTTAAATTTTAATGATCAGATTGTATGCACAGAAATAAATTCAAATCAGCCAATTCTTTTCTGAACACAGATTGCGAATTTCTTCAAGGGCAGATTTAGTAATTCAACTAAGTACAGATCATTATCTGTCATTGCATCTGGTGTAGGTGCTGAATATTGGCCTTGTGATTGGCCTCATTGTAAAGAGATTTGTTGCCATTATTTATATATAAGAGAAGATCTTTGTTGCTGGGTTTTTCTCCCTCAAGTGGAGGGTTTTCCCAGGGTATCTGCTGTGTTATTGTGACTGATTTGAATTTATTTCTGTGCATACAATCTGATCATTAAAATTTAACTATCAGATTGTATGCACATAAATAAATTCAAATCAGTCACAATAACACAGCAGATACCCTGGGAAAACCCTCCACTTGAGGGAAAAAAACCCAGCAACAAAGATGTTCTCTTATATATAAATAATGGCAACAAATCTCTTTACAATGAGGCCAATCACAAGGCCAATATTCAGCACCTACACCAGATGCAATGACAGATAATGATCTGTACTTCCTTGAATTACTAAATCTGCCCTTGAAGAAATTCGCAATCTGTGTTCAGAAAAGAATTGGCTGATTGCCATTATCAAAGGAAAGCATTAATATATATATATAAGGTAGAAATACTGTAGCCACTATCTACAAGACCCACTACCACCACTAACTATCCACTAACTAATAAACTAAAGATGAGCTGCCCACAAGGCCAATATTCAGCACCTACACCAGATGCAATGACAGATAATGATCTGTACTTCCTTGAATTACTAAATCTGCCCTTGAAGAAATTCGCAATCTGTGTTCAGAAAAGAATTGGCTGATTGCCATTATCAAAGGAAAGCATTAATATATATATAAGGTAGAAATACTGTAGCCACTATCTACAAGACCCACTACCACCACTAACTATCCACTAACTAATAAACTAAAGATGAGCTGCCCACTAAGCAGCCCACTAGCTATCCACTAGCTAATAAACTAAAGATGAGCTAGGATGGGTTTTCTAGAACAACTCACTAAATGTCTAATAGAAGGAAAAAAGAAATCCAATTGCCAATGATATATCACATGGCTTGCACTGATTCTTCATGTTTTCCGCGATTATGTTTGTGCTTCAACAGCCATCATTATTATCACTCTCCCTAGATGCCCTCTCATCTTCAATGAAGATCCAAAATTGTCAGTTATGCCAGAAAAAGAACGCCAAACATCACGAAATGGGATTACCATGCCCATAGCATCCTTGAAATTTTACTGTTTGCATGTGTTTATAGTCAGATAAGTGTTTCCAACTCAATCCATGTCCTTCAAATGCAGGTAACACAGAAAACACATCCTGGAACCCTAGGAAATGCACCCTCATGCTTTCATACTGCTCAGTTGGTATGGAATATATGGAGCACCCAAAGTCATGGAATCCTTGACATCTCATTGAAAAAGAAGAATAAGCAATGTAGAGAAGGAATTGCTGTAAAAAGATGCAAGCTCTTGTTTAGCGTCTCAAAATTACATTTTTAACATTTTCAATTTTTCCCTACATGGACATCATTAGCCCTGGAAAACCAGAAGACCCTAACCTTCCTATCACGCCCTCCAGTTTCAGATTGCAATGAACTGGGTTGAGTAGTATTTATACTAACACAAGAGGATTTGCCTTTAATGTTCTAAAGTAACCATTATAGAGAACAGTCTCACATCCTTCTTTAATCCCCTGCTACACAGGAATATCAATTATCTGTCATCTGTGAGGGTATGGGGTTATGTCAAGGACATTTCTCAAGTATCCTCGATTCTCGTTTTCTAGGGCAGTTACAAAGTACATCCTATGCCACTGGTGATGCATTTTGAAAATAAACAATAGATCTTAAATCCTCCATAGGATACAACTTTAGTTTCCAGAAACCATCCAAACCTTTTCTTTCTAAAAATCACTCATGCAGTACGAATTGAGTTTCTATCTCTAAATAGCTTTTTACAGATTATAATTAATTAATTGCTTCTAGAAATACACTCTCCTGAAGGACATAAAACTGTAATTTAAAAGTTTTCAAACACGTATTTTATAATTAAATGATGTTGCATATAACTAAAATTTAACTTTTAACAAGTAACATGTGCACAATGAGTTGTCAATGCATTGCTGCTGTTTCAGAAAATTTTTTGAGGATGGAAGTTATTTTACATACACGCCATAGAAGAAACTCTATTCAGATGCAACTTTACAAAGACAGTCAATTTCTTAATATAAAAGTATAAACTTCAAAATAAACAGGATGCAAAAGAAAATGAGGCATACCTTGAGAGTGCTCAGATTTATTTCATCTTCAAGCAGGTACTTCTTGGACTCCTCAGATGCAGTATATGCCATTACCTTCAAACAATTTTATGGTAATTAATCTTCAATTCTTAAAAGTGAAAATGCCCAGATCCAAAAAATATTCAAATTCAAGTAACACCACTATGAAATATCCAACAAACATAAACCAGAAAACAATTAAAGCAAAAAAAAATTATCCACCTTTGGTTCTTCTTCTGTTACGCCAAAGTAGTCCTTAATTGGTTTCCCAACATCTTCATTATCACAGTCAACATGGACAAAGATAATCTAGCAAAATATGTAACCAGAAAAAAAAATTATAGACACCATCTTAATTTATCAAGGAACCTCAAACTTAACAGCATGAATCAAATTCCAAATGAATTGCAAATTTTAAATGGTAGTGCAGCCCTAACACTTGTAGAGCATCAAAAGCAATTATTGCAAGAAAGCTTTCAGTGCAATTCATGGCTAGCAAAAAGTGAGGAGAGTTCAAGAATCAGTTCCCTAATTTAAGCTCTTATGATGGCTTGTGCTAGGCATGTGATAGAAAAGATTGAAATGACAGAGTTGAGTGCATAGTACTAGAAAGAAAGTGCAAATAGTACCTTCCCCTTAAAAAGTTTTGCAGCCTCTTGAAAAATTGGGATTGTCTTTTCAACATCCTTTCCATGTACAAATAATAGGATCTGCAAAAATAAGAAAAATCAGTGCAACTTTCTATCAACACTTATTCAGAACTTTGTAATGCACAACAATTTGCCCAAAAAAATAACCAAACAAAATGGCTCTTTTGAATTTTAATTTTAAGGCAAACACACAAAGTCTCACAAAAAAATCTCAGTGCAATCTTGAGTCATTACTTGTTTCTTTACAGGACTCTCAAATATCAAAGAAGCACTTTCTCTGGAGAAGGTTGTCACTAGAGGGAGCTTGTTTGCAAAGATGAATTCAGATATGGCGCCTTTCTCAAAGTTTCCATCTGCACAAGATGCAATATGAGAGTTAAAAAGAAAACGGATCAAATGGGCACTCTATGTAAACAGTTGTAACTAGTTTCTTAAGTAAGCAGACAAAACCAATAAATTTAGTCAGTGTAAATAATTATAACTAGTAACCAGGAAAATAGATCTCCATTCTACATGTCAAAATTAGGAATACACTGCTTTAGAGAATCTTCGTAGATTTTATTTATTCTTTCAAACAAGAGCAGGTATCTTCCCTTTATACATTCTCTATTTTTCTAGTCTTTTAAAGGATCATTTAGCTAAATAAATATTTGCATCTTTCTGGTGCCTCTCCCTCTACTGTTTTGAGCATTAGCTTCTTGGGGGAAAAAGGTCCTCACATTTTTATTTGCATGTAAAGTATTATGGACCAATTACTCACCAAAATGTGACACTTTTTCTGGTTGCTTCTTCAGCAGTACCAGTGCTGGGCGCTTTGCTTTTGGGTCAATGTTGAGAATAGCAGCCGCACTTTCACTTGTCGTTTGATAAAAGAGCACATCATCTTCTAGCCTTGCAGCTGCTGCAAACTCTTCATTTGCAGGGCCCTGCAGAATGTAATCATATTGAATCAGGTGTCAAGAAGCTACAATTCATATTAGTAACTTGACCAGTCTGAATTGAGAAGAATATAGCAAAACTTTGGAATGCATTCCCAGTTGTCCTTACTATCAGAAGAGGGATTAACAAAGGCATGAAAACATGGCAAAGAGATTTTATTGCAAGCAATATTTTTGTAAAAGAACAAGTCTAACCATATACTTGAGTTTTCTTTCTTCAAACTTTCTTATGCAGTCTTATCCAGAAAATCCACAGATATTGACACACTAAAAACAATCTAATCTTAGAACTAACCTCTTAAAAGAAAGCTACAGAACAGAGACTAGACCACAAGCACATCTGATCTCAACTCACGGGGACCTTAATCTATAGAGTCAAGGCCAAAAGTCCATGCCATACAAAATTTTGCAATAGAAGGTTGATGAAACTTAAACTGTTTACAAATGGCAAATTTAGAACATTGTTATCAGAGAAAATCCAGGAAGGTAGAAAGAAATTCTGCTTGTCCATTATTAAAGTGACTTGTGCTTCAACTAGAAATACAAATGAGAATATCGAGCATACAACTAATTCACAAAATCATATTCTAGCTATTCTCAACCTGCTCGCATTACCTCCTTTGAAATTTTGTAAGGGCATATAAGTATCACTGCAAAAAATAAATAGACTATTAAAGAGTTGGATCTCATTCACTTGTTCAGCAAATGACGACCAAAAACATTTATAGAATTTGCATGGATGCAAGTTTTGTAAAGTCTAAAAATATACCATCCATCATTCTTACAAAGATTTGCCTTAAGAGCATGCCACATGGCTAACTAAACCTCCCAAAGAGTTGTTCTCCAATTGTCACTTAATATCATGTATGCAAATATGCTAAAGAGGCTTTACATTTAGAAGTACACCTTCATCAATAATAAACGTGTTCAAGGACCCATTAATAGTATTTATCTTAGCCTTCATCAATGGGTTAGTAATCAGTCACCCAAGAATACACTAGGAGAGCACTTGGCAATGAAACAGATGAACATTGATCATCAAAGCAATGATACAGGGTATTGCTTTTGATTAGATGATACAGAGTATTGTTAACTGCTGAACAAAGTGTTGGAGAAACATTTGATTCCTCAAGGGGGACTATGAATCCATACTTGTGAACCAAACCATAATTCCAACATTTAGTTGCACTGGATAGGATTTGGGATTTGACACCAGCCAAATAGAATAAAAGCCTCAAACTTAAGCAAAGAAAATGTTGATCCTTCCCATATATTTGTTAAAAAAAGTACACCTGCCCTTATTTATTCTAATTAGGAAAGAAAACGTTGAACAAAGGAATGACAGAAAATGAATTTGATACTTGGGCCTGAATTTAATTTGAATTAAGGCATCTGCTTACCACTAGAGAATCAAATAAACCGATAGCAACTGCACTTTCTGGTTCAACTAGAGCTTCTGCATCTTGAGTTGAGGTGAGATTGAAGACAGCTGGCCCAGTTTTGCGCTTGATCCAGCTAACAATTCCTTCTCTGCAGTTCAAAATCCCAATCTACTTCTGATTAGTCACATGTAAAACAATGGATGTAGAAAGTATCACTGAAAATGGGCATGTAAGTTAGATATGTACTAAAACTTTGCTTCCCACTTAGCAGAAACACTTAATGCTGACAGATCGATCCTAGAAATGTCATTAAATGATAAAACATAAAGCTAGAGATCATTTCAAAATATTCAGGAACAGAAACTCCCAATAGATCAAATGCATATGTGACTAGCTGTAAACTTGCCTCTGATCTAATTTCCAATGTAAGCCTTCTAATTAAAAAATGGTTTCCAAAAATACCTTCACTGACAAATTTATCCAGAAAACAACTTAAAGAGTTGAAATACTCTTAAAGCCAAACATCAAATATCTGATACCTGATTCTAAGGTTTTTACAACAGAAAAATGTTTTAGAAAATTATTTGACAAAAAAATCACAAAATATGAGAAAAGGCTATCTTAAGGCTCAACAGCAGGTATGTCGTAAACTTAGTGTAATACTGAAGCCATAGACACAAAATTAAACCCTTGGGAAAATAATAAAGCTATAAAACGCATAGATTTTATCAGTGATATTGAAATGCAAAGACCTACCTGTTCATCATTCCCCAAAAGAAATATAAAAAGTAGAGAATGTCTCACAAACTATTGAGAACTTCTAAGACAAAAAAAATCATTTCATAAGCCATACACACATCAAACCTTAAAATGTAAATAAACTACATGAATTTCTTAAGACTAAATGACTGGCTATAAACTTGAGAAGATGTATGAAAGCCAATATGTACAACTACAGATTCAAATTGTACCCCTACAATATGCTTAAGTTTAGAGCTTCTGTTACACAAAAAAGGCAAAAAATATAGAAAGGATGTACTGAGATGATATTCTTTTAAAAACAAAAATTTAATATTTTATTCTAAATATAAGGGTTCTAAAGCAGAAAATGATTGTGAAATGGCTAAAGTTTAGACTTGTGTGACAAAAAAGTATTTCACTGTTATTAGGACAGAAATTTCAGAAAGGTAGACTTAAGGGATTTCATAATCTATGGGAATCTCAAGCAAAACAACGATTTTACTAGATTTAGAAATTCCATGGAAAAGCTAACACTTTGCCAAAATAGAAAATAAGGTCTGAAAGATCAACTTTAGGCATTTTGTAAAGTTAGTAAAGATGTAACAAAGCAAGAACTTACAACTACAATTACAACATGAATACACTAATTAATAGATATTTGACAAAACAAACTTTGCAGAGTATAGAGTGCAAAAACATAACAGATCATCATTTACCAAAAAATGATAAATCGTAGATAATCTAAGGGTTCTAAAGTAGAATATAGCCCATACTAAATAATTATAAGAATGCAAAACTCAAGGGCACAGACTACAGGAATTGCATTAGCCTAAGCAATTGGCCATAAATGTAAGAAAAATGGGGGAATTTTTATGAAAGCATACACAGATTGAAGTTTGAAATCCTTGATGAATCTTTTCAATATTGACCTATTAATTTCTTGTAGTAGGTCATAATCTAAAAAGAAAATTCCAGCTTTTTTAGCTTCCACCTCTATGTGTTCCATACAATAAATTGCCAAATTCCTACAGCATAAAAATTATTGTTTTGTAATAATTGAGACCAAAATTGATTTCAACTGGAAAATGCGTTTTGAAGAAATTTGACAAAAATAACCAAAGGCTGCAAACTCACATGTAACCTAATAGACTAATACCCAATGTACATATTCATCTGTAGTAATATTTTCCAAGAAGATAAATGCCATTCTCCTACGATACAAATTAAGAAACAAAAATCTGAAATAGTGAAAAAGATTAAAGAGTCGAATACTTCAATAGACGAATATTTATTGGGTCCAACTGAAACTCAAGCGAGACAATGAACTTACTAAATATAGAATTTCCATGAAAAAAGTAACATGTTGCCAAAAGAGAAAAGGAGATCTGAAAGATCAACTTTGGGCATTTCCTAGGTAAGAACTTACAACTAAAGATACAGAATTGAAGCCTCAGTAAATTCTAAAGGTACAACACAACAACACTATTCAATAGATCTTTGACAAAACTCAATTTGAAGATATACAGAGTACAAAGAAATAACTGATCATTATTTCCCAAAAATGATGAATTGTACATAATTTAAGGGTTCTGAAGTAGAAAATGACTCATACTAAATTTAGAATTTCAATGACAAATTATTTCACAAATTAATAATTATAAGAATACAAAACTCAAGAGCACTGGCTACAGAAATTAAATTAGCCTAAGCAATTGGCCATAAATGTATGGAAAATGGATGTAATTTTAAGAAAGCACGCATGGTTTGAACTTAGAAGTTTAGGAACCTTGATTGATCTTTTCAATATTAAATTGTTAATATTTTACAGTGTGTCATAATCTCAAAAGAAAATTTCAGTTTTTTTAGGTTTAAACTTATAATGCGTTCCACAGAATAACTTATCAAATTCTTAAAAATTAAAAAATTATTGTTTTGTAATAAATTAATAATTGAGACCAAAATTGATATAAAATGGCAAATACTTTTGGAAGAAATTTGACAAAAATAACCAATCGGCATATATTGGCCACTGAAATCATATCTATCAAACAAATTAAAAAGACTAAAACCTACAGCTACGTTACAAAAATTGGATCCTTAAGAAAACGATAAAGCTAAAATTGCAAACAGCAACTGTAAATGCAATTCTGAACATTGAAACTGAGTTTTCCGATCTTCTGGAATCCATTGGTGAATGAGATATGGGTTTTTTATTTATTTATGTTTAAAGTGCGTGTGATGCCGTGGTAAATCTGAACATGCTAGTGAAACTATCTGACTGTGTTAAGCAAAATTTCAAAGTGTTGAATTAAGAAAAGAAAAAGGGAAAAAAAATGCCAGTTTGTCTGGGTTATTACAGAATTGTAGATTGTGGACCTTGAACTCTCTAGTCACTATTTCTTTAAAAACTGGGAAAATCATCGATTCTCTAAACATCTTATGTGGCAATTCTCCAGAAGTTCTTTAGTTCAAAATATTTAGATCACAGAAGTTGGGAATCTTAGTCACTAATCCTTGAAAAAAATACAAATTGCTGAAATCACGTAAAATGTGGAAGATCTGAATAATTATCACTTTGAAAAACTTGAAAACCATATTTCTCGGGAAGTCCTTGAAAATAACACAAACTGAAGAAATTATATAAAATGTAGAAGATCTAAATAACTATCATTTTGAAAAAACAGAAAACCCTAAAAACAGAGATTCTACAGCAATTTAAAAGGCTTAAGATCTCTCACTTTGTTCTTTCACCAGGATACGGCTTGTGAACTCCATCGGCAAAGAAATATATTGTAGGAAACCCCTGCACACTATACTTCTCCGCCAGATCGTTTTCTTCCGTAGCATCAACTTTTGCCAGAGCAACTTCTCCTTTCAAATCCGTCGCAGCCGCTGCATACTCGGGAGCCAAGGCTTGGCAATGTCCGCACCAAGGCGCATAAAATTCGACCATAACAAAACGATTTTTAGTGATAAAATCGGTGAAATTCCCCTCCTTTAACACCACCACATCCTTTTCGTCAACGGCCGGCATTGCATAGCTACTATCATCTTCGTCGTCGAAACTTCCAAAGTTTTCAAACTCCTCTTCGGCTTCTTCTTCGGGGTTGTCAGGAATTTTGCTCGAAATTTTTTCGTCTTCATCGTCCAGAAACTCATACTCATCGATCTCATCGGAATCCGATTCCTTTTTAACGGGGCTTTCTGCACAATGCAGCCGCTGGAATGTGCAGATGAGCAAGAGCATCACGAACGAAAAGATCACGAGTTTTCTCGACCCCATGGCTGCCAATGCTACTAGGGTTTGTGAAACTGTATCTATATACCTGCGAGTCTGTGTATATATCGCCTTCCTAAATCTCTCGGAGTCCGGAAGATTTTGCAGAGACAATTAAGAATTAAAGTTCCATAAAAATTTTAAATCCTTTACTTTCAAAGCCGTTATTTTATAGGTTTTTTAAATTGGGTGGCATTGACTTTAGTTCTTACGAGCCCGATTACCGACTCCGGGCAAGAATGACGCTTCGTTTTATTGGCTGCAAGAAATAGTTGGATATTTTCAGCCATTTGCAGGCTGACAGGTGGAAAAGAATCGTCACCGATGAATTTTGTTGATTAATTAATTAATTAATAATTAATTAATATTATTTTATAGTCCATGATACCCGGCAATCTGTTTTTGGGTCTACAGACGGCCTACAGCAATATGGGACTCCTCGTACTCCCAATATTAAGGGAGGCACCTAACTCGTGCTCCACAGTACGAGGTGTACATACCTTACCATTCCCGTTGAAGGAACGGGAATGGTAAGTTTTAATTTTTTATAATAGATTTATTTGTTTTTACTTCTTAAGTTTTACAGAGGGGATAGAAATCTCTAATTGTGATAGATTTGTTTTACCTTCGGAGTGGGGTCGCCGAGAAGGGATTATAAGACAAATTGATGGTTAAGGATTATGGGATATTTTTATTAAAGTTATTAGTACTCGTAGCGTTTATTAAAGTTATGATGTATTTATCTGTCTCATAACAAATATTTTTATTACAATATTATGAAGGTATTTATTCGTCATTATGTGACACTTGTTTTTTTTATGTTATTTCAATTTTATATTTTTTTTTTCATACTATTAAAACTAGCATACATATATTAAATATTAATATATAAAAAACAACTACTTATGCCAGATTTTTAGTAAATTGGCATTAGTGAGGAGTTTAAGCATGGGCTTTCAACATATCTTGTTGTTGTAGTATATATATTATTAATATCATTATTATTTTTATATTAAAATATAAATATAAATTTTATAATTTGAATGTTCAATTTTAAAAAATCAATTATAATTTTAGGTGGAAAGAAATTTAAAATTATGCAATCATTTTTTACAATATTACAAAATTATCATATAATTATTAAAAAAATAATTATAACTTTGTTAACACTATTGATTGTTATTAAAATTAAATAACTACCTATACGATACTTGTTGTAAATGTGAAACATTTGGGCAAATTTTCCCATCTTAAAATGTTAATCATATTCAAAATACAATATTAATAATGTTTACTTATAAAATAGGACACAAAGCAATTTTAATCTTATTTAGAAGATTATGGGAAAAAATCTATGGATATTCTTTTTTTTTTTTTAATAGGTGGCATGGTAAAAAAAAAATGGGATTGACAATATAGAATGTTACTTATTATAACAAGAGCTACAGGGCAACGAAGTTCCCGCCAAAAAGTTATAGAATAGTTATGTTTTAATATGTTGTGTTTGATAAGTTTTATCAACAATGTTGATAGAACAAATAAACAATCAATTAATCAATGAAACTGCATCTCAAGGAGGTGATCAACCAATTTTGTTTGATATTCGTACAGTGTGTAACTGAGTGTTAATACTAGAGCATGACCATGACAACGACATGGTTCAAGTCTCTCCCCTGAATCATTGGGATTGTTTGCTATAGAAGTGTGACTGTAATAAAGCAGGTCAAAAATTCAAGGGATTTGATGTAAAAATGTTCTTTGACTGTTGTTTCTTTGATTCATGTGCATCTCTTGTACTTGTAAATGTTCTACAGATGTCACTGTAATTGTATTTTCCTAATCTTCAACCTCAGGTGTTACAGGTTGTGATGCATCTTGGTTGCCTGTCACAAGACTAAGTTTAGGTGCGAGAGTCGCCTTTTTCAACATATATTTATGAATCTATAATGCAAAAAATTAGTTATGCCATTAGAACAAAGAAGTAGAGGTTGTGCTAAATTAGATGCAAATCCACAAACATGAATTGCAAAAACATGTAATTAAGCTCAAATGTTAAATTCAAAACAACATTAAAACAAACCTCATTAATTAGTTTCTATCGGTTTGTGTTCCCAAACTTTGGTGGATGAACTTGGGACTTAATGGCAAGAGTACTCCTTTCTTCCTTATTGTAATCAAGTGACCCAATAACTCCCTCAGGTTTTGTTGGCATGAATGCAATAAGAGCCATGAATACAATAAGAGCCACCAATGTAGATCGAACTGCAAGGATTTCATAACATTAGGAGAAGATGCATAGCATAACATGAAACATGATATAACACTCGAAATAGTGACTACACTATGCAAGAACTAAAATTATAGTTATAAATCAATAAAAATTTAATTATATCAAGTAGGGCTAGAGAAAACCTTTAATACAAGCAGGCAAAATATACACATTATAAATGAATAAAAATTCAAGGAAAACAGGGTGTTTGTTCTTTGGAGCTATGAGATGCAATGATGGTGGGATATGAATAGACATTAGAACCTCTTCAAAATCATCATTTATCTTCAATCAAAGCACTTCCATATGTATCTGATAATCCCACATGAGGGTGTTTCTTTTGAAAAGCCCACCCAAATTGACACCTTAGAGAAGAAAAGAATTTAGATACAAGGAGAATCTCCACAAGACTAATGACTAATGTAAAGACATTGCGTGACGAATTTGTGAACATGAATTTAGAGACCAAAGAAGCAGAGGTGACAACTAGATCATGGTCAATAAATTGACTATATATTGTAAACCTTGGATGTACATATTTGGTGCATATCTTGTCCATCGATGTTAATGGAAGAGAGATCAACCACTGTGCGTCTTTCCAAAATGCTCTGCACAAGCACAATTGCCTATTTCATTATTTTTTATTAAATATAGGTCAAAATGAAATAACCAATATGAACTTATGAACTTCTGTCAAAAGAACAAAATGAAAAAATACATTTTTTTTACCATGTTGTTTTCTTGCATACTCACTCAGCAACATGTGCAAGAATATTATTTATTTTGTGTTCCAATACCTATAATGCCACCCTTCATTCTAATTAAAAGAAAAGTTAAACCATAAATCCTTGTCATGACATCCTTCATTTTAACAAACATAGAAGTTGCAACCATAAAACTTGTCATGTCATCCTTCATCTCAATTAACAAAAACGTTGAAACACCGAAACATGACATGTATTTCCTTAAGCCTCATCATATCAGAAAATTTAGAACATGAAAGTGTATCTCTTAGCAACAAAGAGACAAGAAAACCTTAATGAAATCCAAGCAATGGTGAAACCCCAAAATCACTAACATAGCCTAACATGACGCAAATTTTAAGGAAATTAATTAGCCAGCACATGTAACATTCTCGACTCTGACATCACCCTTCTATTCACAAGCGGCGAATGAATCATACATCCACGCCCTCTTCTTATGACTTCCTTATACGTGCAAGATATATATAGTATATACTAAATTTCTATAGAAAGGATGGATGATCACAAAATACGACATAAAGTTGTGCTAGTGCCCTTTCGTAGACTTTTAATCTCATGCTACAGAAACGAGGCAACCTTACAATTGCCACTTTGGCACTCGTATCATTAACACTATATCGCTTCCTGCATCGCGAGCATCGCCCATCTTGCTCGAGGATTCTCTTGTGGCAGAACAAGCAGAGACAGAATCCACAATTACAGGGAACAAAATTGAAGTCTGTGACATCCAAATCCTCATAGCAAATAGGGCAAGACAGGGGCACTGGAACTGATGACGTAGAGGCATTATGATGATTACCGTTCCATGTACTACTCCAACACAAAGGACGGCATGACACTGATGGGAAACTGTGAAGCTTGGTAAGCTTGGGCAATGTATTAGGTCGAGATGCGTCATCAGGCCTCCAAGCCCTGCCACTAACACTACGGAGAGATTTGTTTCCAGCACTTGTGGACTTGATCTTATACTAAGGTTTTAGAATCCCATCCTCAATAGAGAATTTGGATTTACTGTCATCAGAGGCATTAGAGAAGCATATTTCTGGATTAGATTGTGTAAGCTTTTTTGAAGCATATTTTTATCCAAAAAAGCTTACACAATCTAATCCAGAAATATGCTTCTCTGATTCTTATGAATTGTGGAAATTTAATAACATTGATCAGAGGCATTGTTAGAAATAGATTGGATTTCTTCCTTAACAGGTTTTGGCAGAGGCCGCCCTATATTTAGGGCATCCGCAGCTGCCTCCCAGTCATCTTCGACATCCGAACTACCATCATCCTTCTCTTCATCATCTTCTTGGCTGCTATCAGGAGCTTGACTTTTGCTATTAATATCTTCTGCGCTGCAACCCTCATTTTCATATTCCTCTTCTTCAATTGAAGCCTTTGAGCTTCTGGAATCATTGTCCGAAAAACTTCTCCGAAGTATCTCTACTTGCTCTGTTTGAGTACTACTATTGTTTCCTTCCCCGGAATTAGTACTAGTAGAATTAGTGGCACAACTATCTTTACTATTCCCGCCGTTTTCATTGTGGTGTTGCTGCCAAGTTATCTTATTCTTGCCTACACCAATTTCAAATGGCCAAGTTTAGAAACCTATTCCCCCCTTTTTTCTAACTTGACTAAAAAAAGAGCCCTCATTCTAAATTCCAGTTCAACCAATCTAGCAAACAATAATAAAACACTGAATCTTCATTCACTATGCATACGGCGGGTATCCAGTTTGCATTGCTTCAACTTGGCTCTCCTGTTCACCTGAAAAATCCCAAGAAAACAACTCCGTTCAAAGCCAAAATACTATGTATTCGAACTGATAAAAAATGTAGAATTACTCATCAAAGAAAGAAAAGAAAGCTAGAATTTTGCGTCAGGGTTCTCCGTAAAATCGGGGAACAATGCCCTCTACCTGGACTGATAAAACTATAATATTCCTAAGAAATAAAAAGCTGAAATTTTCCAGGGTTCTTATAAACTCGGGGGAAATTGCTAGTTATATGGGCTGATTAAACTGTAAAATCCTACCAACAAAAGCAGTGAAAAATCTCACATTAAGAAAAAAACAAAGATAACTCAAAATATAATAGAACAGCGAAACTGAAGAGAGTATAAAGAGGAAGAAAATTTTAGTACCGCAAGGCCAGTTCCTGCAACCAAAGCTGGTCTAAGTTATGGAGATCTTAACAATGCTAAAAGTTTGTTCTCCGATCCTTTTTCATTCTGTTTTTAACCCCGCGGTAAATGTGGTGAAATCAGAGTTACAATGGTTACGTGGATTGGATTCACTCCGTTTCCGTAACCACACTAATCAGCCAGTGGCCCAAAAATTGCCCTGAAAAATATGTGAAAGAAATGTTTTTTTCTTAAAATAGAATTTAATTTAAAATATAAAATTAATTGTAGCAAATGTAAATAATCATTTCATTCTGAAATAGAAGTAATGGAAGTAATGAAAGTGTATTAAAACTGAATTTCGAAATATGTTTTGTTATATAATTGGCATGTATACATTGATAATAGATAAAAAAAAAATCAAATAGAAAAAATGCTTGAGCTCTCATTGGTTAAAAAGAGAATTATTAATAACTAGTTAAGGTGTGATAGTGACTATAGTTCCGTGTGATAGTGACTATAGTTCGGCAGGAACTAAAAAAATAGAAAGATTAATAGCAAGAAAACAGAGATAAAGTAAGTTTATGTTATTTTTTAATTTATTTTTAAAAAGGTTTTATATTAGATTTACAGTTTTTTTTATCTACTCAATACAAAAAAGAAATTTTAGGTTGAATTTTTTTCAATTGAGAGTTTTGCATTCAACAAATTTGATCTCTTATAAACGATAGACATAATACTTTATATATTATGCTAAACTAAACATTAAACAATTTTTTTTTTGAAACTTCAATTTATTTTTTCTAATCAAATTCTTATTTTTTATTACATGAACTTAGTGCAAAATAAGAAGCAAAAGAGTTGAAATGGTGTCCATTAAAAAATGAACTTGTGGAAAGAGAAATGAATAATAATGAATATACAAAGATTCTAGAGACATACAAAACATTATAAGTAGAACCAACCATGCAACTCCTTAATGAATACACTTATTCAGTATATGTTGAATTCAATTATTCATATCTGATAAATCAATTTTTAAAAGTCATTCAAACTTTAAAGAATATACAAATTCTATATTCTATCAATTTCAAAAGGCATATCCAAGAATTAGAGAGGTGTAGGTGCAAGCAAAGGGGTGAATATTTGAACCCAAGGATAAGTGCCTTCCCTGTACAACATTTGAGCACTAAAAACATTCACAAACTTGTTGGCATCCAAAACTTGAATCAAGATATAATAGGTAGCATCTTTTGATGTTCCTTCCACTTTTGCTCCCACCACTTTTTGAAATACAAGTCCAACATGCTAGCCAACAAAAAAACCAAACCAATTGTTCAAGATTAATAATTACACAAATAATTTGGCCATTAAAACAAACTATATGTATCCCAACTACTACAACTCATAACCCAAATCCAAACTTTTCAAAGAAAAGAAAAGAATGTGAAAAATAATCAATTGTCATTACATGGAAAGTGTTATAGTCTGTTAGAGCATAGTCCACCAGC
The DNA here is from genome assembly GCA_007258455.2 of Sequoia sempervirens. Classification (NCBI taxonomy): domain Eukaryota; kingdom Viridiplantae; phylum Streptophyta; class Pinopsida; order Cupressales; family Cupressaceae; genus Sequoia; species Sequoia sempervirens. Next base: position 828,810,978 of record VDFB02271358.1, on the reverse strand, counting down.
GTTAGAACAATTGCATTAGTTTGAAAATCAGGAATGTCCACAACATGGGATGGATTTGCACACTGGATCTTAGATAATAAGCAATATACTGTTATCATCATCACAACCATTCCAAGTGGAAGCCAATACAGGAATATGATTACTTAAGAGAAACTTATGAATATCTATACTATAGAAAAGGTCTTGAAGCCATTTATAATGAGTTGATCAAAGATAAAAGTAGTTTTAAAGTAGAAGTTGTGTATATCTACAACACCTCTTAGTTGTCCAATTATTTCTTTTTGGCAAAGTTCAATGTTTCTTTTATTTTGCTAATAATTTATCTCTTTATTTAGAGGATGATTTGTGTGGTTAGGTGGAAGTAGAGAGTGATTTGGGAAGATTTAATGGCTTTAAAATTAGCAATCGTTATAAATGAAATGATTTGGAATGTTTTTTATCGCTAGCTGCATGTCATTTCATTATTGAGGCGCCTATTGTTAAAATATTTATTATCTAGTTTTTAACATAATCAATTAAATTATACTAATTAATTAAATTAAATTAAATATTCATTTAAAAACAATTCAAAATTACTAATTATAATTTTAGAATAAATTATACTTTAAAAATGTATTTAAAAAAATCATAAAATAATTTACATAGGAAATTTTTTATTTAAATTTGTTTAATATGTTTGCAAGAGAAATCACCACAATATCTTGAAAACTTAAATTTCATTCTAAAATTAAATTAAATTCTAATTTCTAAAATTTATAAAAAATATATTATTTAGTTTTTAAATAATTAATTAAATTGTAGTGATTATCTATACAAATGAATTAAATAAAATTTCATATTCATTTTAAATTTAGATATAAAAATAATCTTTCTATTTTATTTTTTCCTCTTTTTGAATGTAAATCATTTTATTTTCTAAAATTACATTTAAAAATGCATTTAAAAAAATTATAAAATCATTTACATAGGAAAGTTTTTTTATTTAAATCTCTTTAATTTAAATAAAAGATGCATTTTCATCTTTGCTTCTATCCATGTTTTTTTTATTTTATGTATAAACATCTTTGAATGTAATAAAGCAAGTAAACAAGATGTTATGGCTAGTTGCATGTCATTTGAACATCAAAATCGCTAGTTGCATGTTATTTGAACATCAAAATAAAAATGTACTCAAGTTTTTCATTCTATTATGTGAGTGTAGGAAGTCTCGACTTAAATATAGTAAATTATTAAAGAAAATTGTTTATGTATTCGTAAAAGAAAATATAGGTACTAGTAATAATAAAAATCAAAATATTAAATTGTTCAAATAATATAATAGTAAGAGCATAATTATCTTTTCACCCTTGTGGTCAACTGGAGGTTGCTAGCTGGAAGTCCCCGCATGAGTGGCTGATGGTTGGTTTGGAGGAAGATTGTGCAGAGCTTCATACTATTTTATCAGTTAGACACTGTAGTTCCCTCAAGGACAAGGATGTTCTTGCTTGGCGCCCTAATCCTAAAGGCATTTTTTCTGTGGCTAGTGGATATCAGGAATTGATGGCTCGCAGATTGAATGGAGAAGAGGTCCATTGGTGGAAGTATGTGTGGAATAAGTTCTCTTGGCCAAAGTGTAATTACTTTGTGTGGACTTTGGTCTAGAATAGGTGTTTGACTTGGGACAATATTCAGAAGCATGGATTTCATGGACCTTCCTTATGTGTTTTGTGTGGTGCTGCTGAGGAGGACTCTTCACATTTGTTCTTCAGATGTTCTTTCTCCTTGCAGCTCTGGCACCTTTGGTGGGGTGTTTGGAAACACCCTTGTGTTCATGCTTCATCCCTGGTGGAATTCTAGAGAAGTCTGGGTAAGCCCCCTACTTTGACTCCTTTTCTTCAGATTGTTTGGTGCATCAAACCTACCTTTATTCTCTGGCAGATTTGGCTAGAGCGAAATCGTAGGATTTTTTGTGGGGAAAGGTTAGGAATCCAACAAGTTTTGCATAGAATGTTGGGAATGATCCAGGAGACTGTGGAAGCTAAATGTGATGTGATGTTCCCGCTTGATAGAGGGGATGCTGAAATTATTGACAGAATGGGTTTTCAAGGTTTGTCTCCTACCTCTGCTTGTGTCAGAAGGGGTAGACGTGCGAAAAAGAAAGTTCAAAGGATGGGTAGATGGATGCCTCCTCCTGAGGATATCTTGAAGATTAACACAGATGGCTCTTCCCATGGTAATCCTGGACCAGTTGGGATTGGCGGCATGGGTAGAGACTGTTTAGGTGAAGTTGTGTTCTTCTTTTCTATTTATAAAGGTTGGAAAGCTAATAATATGGAGGGATTGGTGATTGTCTATGCTCTAGAGCGTGCCTATGCTCTAGGTTGGCGTAAAGTTATTTATGAATCTGACTCTCAGGGTATTGTGAATTTGTTGATTGAACGTAAGGTGAAGGATGTTAATTGGCAGCTGGCTCTAGTTGTTCAACAGATTTTGCAAATTAGTTATAGGATGGATATGGTGTCCTTTGTCCACATTCCACATGAGTGGAATAGGGCTGCTGATTGTTTGGCGAAGTGGGCTTTAGATCATGTTGATGTTTGGAGGGTTGAGGAATGGAGACATCTTCCCCAGGATTATTGTTTGGATCTGAGGAGGATCTTGATCGAGGATATGGATGGTTGTGGAGTTGGTTGACCAGTGCTCTTGCTCTTCTTTTTCTTTTATGCTCTTCTCTCAGAGCTATTGTTCTGAGATTTGCTTGTAATCTTTTTTCTGAGTTTCAATAAAAATTTTACCCCTTTTTTCAAAAAAAGAGCATAATTGGGGCACCGGTCTGAGCCCAGTTGGTTAAGGTGTTCCCTGTCGCAGGGCGCCCACCATGGGTTCGACTCTCTGGCACTCCCGTGGTACCGGTTGGTGTGTCCCGCCAGCACTGCCGGTCACGGTAAAAAGTTTACTGGCAGTGGGGGGTTATAGGGGGGGTCGTGCTGCACCCGATTCCCCTCGTTAAAAAAAAATAGAGCATAATTATCATCAAACAAATTAACTCGAGTATTATAAAAGCAATGAGTATCTAACTTTAAATTTTAAATTAAAATGACAAAGATAGATTGAGTATATGGTCTTGGTGTGAAAATTTTATTACAGTTATTGATTATTAATCTCCTATCTAATATAGATTATTTGACTGCAGAAATTTAATTCATAGCAAATATTGAAAAATAACACAACTGCAACTTCACTAATAAACTCACAAGAATAGAGAAGAAAACATGCACAATAATGAACACAATATTTTTGGACAAATTGTTCGTGGAAAAACTTCGAAAGAGAAACCACTACTATAGATAAGAAATTTTATTAAACTTCAGCAAATAAAGAGATACATAAACTGTTTGCCTCTTACTCGTAGAGCTCCGATAATATTCTTCTCCAAAAATTCTTCCCTCAATTTCTCCTACTAAAATTCCACAACTGTTATCCCCAACGCTATCACTGCGCCCTTGCTATCACTGCAAGACTATTTGCTCTCACTACAAATCTACTTGCTATCACTACAAGTCTTTCTCAAGTGTGTCTACTTGTTATCACTACAAGTCTACTTGAGTGTGTGTTCTCCAAATGCCCATTGATCCCATTTTATACTTTTCTCATTAGAAAACCAATGGCCATGATTTAATCTCAATCAATGGCTAAGATTAATTAGACTCTAACAACCCTAACTAACTGGATTATAGAAGTCTCTAGAGGAATCAATTATTTAATTACATAATTATCTAAACAACTCACTCCTTTCTAGAAGTCTCCAAAAAATAATTAAATAATTAAATAAGCATTTCTTGGGAATGGAGACACCTGTCCAAGCTACATAAATTGACACTCCCTCTTAGTGAGGAAGGTGTTCTACATGACACCCAACTTATCTTTGAAGAAGATGAATTTCGCCTTCCCCAATGCCTTAGTCAAAATGTCTGCTACCTTCTAATCTGTAGGTATATACTGTAGCTGAATAATCCCTCATTGTACACAATCCCTGATGAAGTGATACCTAATGTCTATATGCTTAGACCTATCATGAAACACCAGATTCTCAAACAATTTGATGCAACTCTAATTGTCGCAGTGTATCACCGTAGTCTCAACCCTCTGAGCAAACAAAGCTACCAGCAACTTCCAAAGCCATATTGCCCAGCATGTTGCCATGCTAGCTACTATGTATTCTCCCTCTACAGAACTCAAAGCCACAGACTTCTACTTCCTACTATACCAAAAGACAACTCCTAATCCCAAGCTAAAGCAACACCCTGAAGTGCTTTTCCTATCCACTGTACTGCTTGCCCAATCTGCATCAGTATAGCCTATCAACCTAATACCATCACCTCAAGCATATCTAATCCCATACTCGATTATACCATGCAAATACTGCAACACATGCTTTGTCGTTGTCCAATTCACTCTCTTCAGCTCAACCATGAAATAACTAAGAGAGTTTATTGCAAAGGATATATCTGGCCTAGTGTTGACCAAATACATGAGAGACCCAATCAACTGCTTGTAGAAGGTGGGGTCTACATCCTTCTCTCTAGATGAGTCTACCTTCTTCCAATTCGTGATCATAGGAGTAGAAATGGCCCTGCAATCCTCCATCTCAAACCTCCTCAAGATTTTGATGTAGTATTTCCCTTGTCCAAGGAAAATCTCTCCATTTGTCTACCATACCTCCATGTCTAGAAATTAGTGCATAAGCCCCAAATCCTTCATCTTGAACTTTGTTGCAAGGTCCCTCTTGCACTCCTCTATGAGCCCCAGTGAACCTATCAAAAACAAGTCATCCACATATAGAGCAAGAATGAGAACCTCACCCCCAACCACCAAGTAGTAGAGGTTAGCATCTGCTTCACTCTTCACAAAGCCCATTCCCTGCAAGTATCTATCAATGTGCTCATACCACACCCTGGGAGCCTACTTGAGTCTGTACAAAGCTCTCTTCAATTTGCACATGTGGGTTGCACTGTTGTGTGCTACAAAGCCCTCTGGCCATTCTATGTATACCTCCTCTTTCAATTCACCATTAAGAAATGTCGTCTTGACATCCATTTGATGGATTTTCCATCCCATCTGTGCTGCAAGTGAGATCACGGCTCGTATAGAAGTATACTTGGGCACTAGAACAAATGTCTCCTCATAGTCAATTCCCTCCTTCTGAGAGAACCCCTTGGCCACGAACCTTGCCTTGTATTTCTCGATGCTACCATCTGCACCATGCTTGATCTTATAGATCCAGCGTGATCCAACCACTACCCTATCTGTTGGTCTAGGCACAACCTCCCACACATCATTCTGCAATATTGAGGTATATTCCTCAACCATTGCATCTTGCCACACCTATTGTTGTGCGACCTCATGATAGCTAGAAGGCTCACTATCTACCAACTAACTAACTAATGTCATATAGTCATTATACCTGGCTGGTTGTCTCTATTGTCTACTACTCATCCTAGGAGCTCCCACAAACTCTTGAGTATTCCTTTATGACTGTTGGTTCCCACTACCAACTGTAGAGGATGAAGTATCAACCTCCATGTCTCCCTAATGCATCTCTTGGATCTTCTACATTTGTTGCTCCATACTCTACGAACTCTCAACACCTGAGCCTGTGCTTGTACTAGTAAATGTACTCGAGTTTCGATGCCCCTAATCTGGTTGAACGATCCTTGGAGCTTCCATTGGCTGCACACTCTGATCATCTACTGGCAAATCTCTAGACCTCTTGAATGCCTTGTCCTCCATGAACTTGACATCACACTTGACTATGATCCTTCTAGTCCTTGGAATAAATATCTGATTTTCCTTTGAGGTTTCACTATACCCCACAAAGTACCCTCTCTTTGCAGTTTGATCTAAATTGGAATGTGTAGGCCCTAGAATGTGACAATACGCCAAACTCCCAAATATCCTGAAGTGGCTGACATTTGGCTTCTTCCCTAAGAATGCCTCCTTTGGTGTCATCTTTCCCAATACGCTATGTGGAACCCTGTTTTGAATGTAAACTTCCATATTGCATGCCTCTGCCTATAAGTAACGTGGCATATCCTAGTCATGCAACATAGCCCTTTCTGCCTTCGACATAAACTGATTCTTCCTCTCAGCAACCCCATCCTACTGTAGGTTGTAAGAAACAATCCAATCTCTCTTGATTCCTTCCTTGGTACAAAACTCTTGGAACTCTTTCCCTTTATACTCGCCTCCATTTTCTGACCAAAGAACCTTTATCTTCCTCCCTGTCAAATTCTCCACAAGAGCTTTGAACTCTTTGAAGCGACTGAAAACCTCATCCTTGGTTTTCAAGAAGTATATCTAGGTCTTCCTAGAAAAATCATCAATAAAAGTAACAAAGTACTTGTACCCTCTAAGAGACTTCGTTGACATTGGTCCACATATATCTAAATGTACTAGATCAAGAACACCCTTGGATCTGGTGTCACTCCTTGGAAAAGTTGCTTTCACAAACTTCCCCAACACACATCTCTTACATGCATCATCATGCTTTGTGCTCACCTTTGGAACACCTGTCACTATCTCATGAAGCATTTTAAGTGCTCCATGATGTATATGGCCCATCCTCCTATGCCATAGCTCTCCTTGATCTCTAGAATTACTGTTGCTCATTAGTGCCTTATGAGTATCAATCTGCAACCTATAAAGTCAGCCACTCCTAACTCCAATAGTTGTGGGTGATTTCCAATCCTTGTGCTTGATTAACACATTCACCCCTCTAAAGAGTACATTGTAACCTTTATCCTAAACGACGAATACGGAAATAAAATTCATAGCCAAGTCTGGCACATGCAACACATCATGAATGTGAATCCACTTGCCATTCTCCCTCTAAAATAGAACAATCCCTTTCCCAACTGGATTGAGTTTGGACATGTTCCCCATAGAAATTTGTATTCTAATGTCCTCCTCCTTATAACTAGGGAAGTACTCTCTAACTCCTATCATATGAAATGATGCCCCACTGTCTTTATACCAAACACCTTGTGAGGTTGAGCTAGCCATACAAGCTATGAGAGCGAACTCATCCTCCATTCTACTAAAGAGTTCATCTGCACTTGTTGAAGTTATCGTCTGCTTCTTGCTTTTCTTTTCATTCTTCTTCCTTTGCGGGCAGTCAATGACATAGTGGCCAAACTCGTGATAGCCATAACACTTGACCTTTGACAAGTCCTTCTTCTTCTCACTTTGTGGATTTGATCCTTTGCTAGACCCTTTCTTCGCTTTCCCTTTTCCTACAAGAGCAACATTTTCCTATTCTGCCTCACTTTTCTGACTCTTGCTACTGGTTCCACTAACAAGACAAAGTCTAAGCTCCTCCTGAGTGAAGTCACTCCAGAGTCGATCCCAACTCAGTAAGGTGTCTCGTCCATTAATAACTTAAACAAAGACATCCCACTACTTAGTAAACCCATTTAGGGCTACTCATACTAGCTCATCCTCATCTGGTTTATCTCCAACAGCTGCCAACTCATCCTTGATGAGTCTGAGTCTGGTGAGGTAACTTTTCATGTCTTCTCCCTTGTTCATCTGAGTATTCCTCAGCTTTTCTCTAAGAATTAGCTTTTGATTAGTGGTAGTATTCTAGTACAGATTCAAAATGGTGTCCCACATCTTGTTCGTTGTATCTAACTCTACGACATGTGAAACAATATGGTCCTTGACACCATCAAGGATCAACCTCCTCACCTTGGCATCTTCCTTCTTATGTGCTAAGAGTTGTGCTAGATCTGTAGGTACAGGTACAACACTAGTCACAAATTCCTTGATCCCATTCTCTTCCAGCAATAAAGAAATTTTGGCTTTCCAGACACCAAAATTTGAGGCTCCATCCAATTTTTCTTGATCTCTTAAACCTATTGAGGCCATCTCAAAAGATAAAAGGAAAATAATAATAAATCTGAAGAGGTTGAACTGGGTTTTATAAACCCTCTTTCCTGCGCTGAGTTTTTTCTGCCCTCATATCAACTTTGATACCATGTGAAAATTCTATTGCAGTTACTGATTATTAATCTCCTATCTAATTAGATTATTTGACTACATAAATTTAATTCATAGCAAATATTGAAAAATAACACAACTACAACTTCACTAATAAACTCATAGGAATAGAGAAGAAAACATGCACAATAATGAACACAATATTTTTGGACAAATTGTCCGTGGAAAAACCCTGAAGGGAAAACTACTACTACAAATGAGGAATTTTATTAAACTTAGGAAAATAAAGAGATACATAAACTGCTTGCCTCTTACTGGCAGAGCTCCAGTAATATTCTTCTCTAGAAATTCTTCCCTCAATTTCTCCTGCTAAAATTCCATAGCTGCTATCCCCAATGCTATCGTTGCGCCCTTGCTATCACTGCAAGACTATTTTCTCTCACTGCAAATCTACTTGATATCACTGCAATTCTTTCTCAAGTGTGTCTACTTGCTATCACTACAAGTCTACTTGAGTGTGTATTCTCCAAATGCCCATTGATCCCCTTTTATACTTTTCTCGTTGGAAAACCGATGGCCATGATTTAATATCAATCAATGGCTAAGATTAATTAGATTCTAACAACCCTAACTAACTGGATTCTAGAAGTCTCTAGAGGAATCAATTAATTATTTAATTATATAATTATCTAGACAACTCACTCCTTTCTAGAAGTCTCCAAAAAATAATTAAATAATTAAATAAACATTTCTTGGGAATGGAGACACCTGTCCAAGCTACATAAATTAACACTTGGTGTGTTCTTAGTGGCCTTCAATGCATAGTGAGTTGCCTAGAGTTAAATAAAGATTAGAATTTCTAGTTAATTCCTTGATTCTCTAGTCAAATCACCCTTTTCTTTTGCAATAATCCCCCATCCATCCAAAATGTCATCAATCTATTTATTAAGCTTCATGTTAGCCTACAACATATCATGCAAAATATAGGCATAATTGGCATTTTAAAAAAGAAATTTAAATAATAAATTTGTTATTATAGCTCCAAGATGTATGATGTTATTAGGAAACAATGTTGAACATATTATTTCCAAATGAAAAAGGATCATCTAAAGACATGATTTAGATATAACATAGTGAGAAGTATTAACCCCTAATAAGAAAAAAAATTCAAGTTATTTTTATAGATAACCTACAATTGGTAATGAAAGGAAGATATACTGATTTCATTTTAGAAGAGTTAAATTAGAAGCGTGTGAGCTAGTGTAATGTCCCCTTTTCTAAAAATAGTAGTTACTATTTTTAGTAAACCTGGTTCTCAAGGTTAAGATGAGATAAATTAAGTAATTTAGAGTTTCATGACAAATTTATTAAATCAAATTTGATGGATAAATTATATTTATTTTTAATTTATCTCGAAGCATGTTTTGGATAAAAAAGTCAAATTTAATTGCTTTTGACAATAGTTGTCATAAAAGCAAATTTTTTTTGGAAAATGGCCAATTTATTGGAGGCCAATTTGGAAAAGGAGTTACAAAATCATGAGAAGAAAGATTCCTTCCATTTTGGAATTGATTTTGGGTGTTCAAGAAGCTTCTTGAAGAAGGAAACTCATATAAAATACAATTTATTATTTTTTTGGAATTATTCTAACATATTTTCCTTCATAGGTTTTTGTGTTCTTCTAAGGTTGGAAAACTAAAGAAGAAATAATAATTGAGGTTGGTAAACCAAGGATATTGAGGCTTGAATGAAGTGGTTCTAATAGTCTCTAGGAGCAGTTCCACACAAAAATTGCCAATGTGCTAAACAATTGAAGTTTATTCTAGAATTTGTTATTTTGTTTACAAGTGGAAGTGTGATATTTGGGGTTTGAGTGATATATTTGTTGTAGATGTTAATGAAAAATTTATGGACATGATTTTGTTGATATTTCATAGTATTTGATGTTATTTTATCATAATAAATCTTGGTGTGGAGTTTGGAGAGTTTCCCTCTAGTTTGGGTAAAGTTTAGTGTGTGTTTGGCCTTCATATCTGCTCTTTGTTTTGAGAAAAGTTGCAATAGTTGTATATTCCTATTAGCAGCTATATGAGACATCAATAATAATGTATTCCTATGTTAAAAATAGTAAAATACATTCTCTTTTGTTTGCTTCAAGTTTTTGGTTATTTAATGGTGTTTTTGAAGCAATTTCTTGGATACCCAATTTCTTAAATCTGATTTAAATTGTAGTAAGTTGTGGGTATTATTTGTTGTTGTAAATGATAGCATATTAATGTCAAAACATGTTTTATTGCAGCAAGGTGTTTCATTTATCAAAAAAATCATTAAAAAGAAAAAATCAGAGTTTATGTTGCAATTTCATTTTACTTGATTTCATATTTTGGATGTATGAGAAAAATCATTGTGCAAAATTGAAATTAATTTAAATGGAATATTACAATTAGGCTTGTTGAATCTTTGAAGAGCATGGGTGGACGCTAAGGCTTGGGAAACCAATGTAAATGCTATTCCATGGCTGCTCTTGGATTGGTCAACCCCTTCATTGCTTGTGTGTTTTTTATTTATATTTTTTGAGCTTTTTTGTTGGATTTCATGCCTACAATGGTGAATTTTGGTGCTTGGTAATCAGTTTTCTATGACCAAGTCTTGGGTATGTTGTTTAGCTATCATTTTTTTCTTTTTCACCCATGGTTTTGTTTGAAGAGGGCTTATTGGCCCCCTTTTTCAAAATAGGGTGTTTGGGCTACTCAACCCACAACCTATTGGCATAAAAATATCAACTTCCTAATGTAGGCTATGCATGATGCAAAATTTGATCAAAGGACTGAAAGTCAACCTTGATCTAATGGTTGCTTGCAAAAGAGTGAGGATTGGCTCATTACAGTCATCAATCCAAACTTAATTTTTGTTGGTGTTATATATTTGTCTAAGCATGTCTTAATTTATAAGTTTATGGGAATCAAAGTCACATTCCCTTCCTAGAGAATTTGGCCCATCATACAAGATAACTTGAGGGAGATATGGATTTCATTCTCACTCCAAATAGGTGTATTTTGTGATATTTTTCCAAAATGGTTTATTGCAATATAGCATGCAAAGGAGACCCATAATCTTATACTCAAGTAAGATTATTCATCAAACTTTGGCAAGGAAGATTTGATGTGATGGAAGCACTCCTCTTACAATCCCTATTTGGATTCATCTCTTTTTCCTTGCATGTAATTCTAGAGACCTAGTTTTCTTCAATCTATTGTTGCAATGTTCGGGAAACCTATGGGTTTTGCACAATTTACATTGGAAAGGAAGGTAAACTACTTATGATCACATTTATGTTGAAATTGATCTTAACAACCTCTTCCTAATTCCTTAGAAATTGGATTGGAAAACATGCAATGAATTCAACAAATAGACCATAATCCCTTCCCTTTTGATGTCAAATTTTCCATGCTTATAGATATTTACAAAGGGCCTCCCATAAATAGTTACAACTCCTTCCAATTTTTTTCCAATAACATTGTAGCAAGAACTAAAGAAAAGGGAAATCCATGGCCAATGTATATGGTTTGGACCAAGATGGATTCATTCTTATAAAATCTTATAATAGAGGAAAACAAAAAAAAAATGACAAAAAGGAAACTTATCAAGAGGGAAGTTTAATAATAGATTTAAGGTTCTAGAGAATTTTGTAAAAGCAAAGCCTTCTACAATTGAATATCCCCAATGATCCAAGAGCTAGATATTGGAGCTCATGTTGTTCATTCCTTTCCTATAGAGTTCACATTGCTTCATATTTCTAGGTACCCCTTAATGAGATTATTCATATATCTCCTTGTACAAAGGATACTGTCAAGAATCATGAAGTTAATGATGCAAATATCACTATGATTGTCATCTCTCTTTTCACCATAAATGATATCATTGATTATAAATCTAGTTTGTCATACTAGAGGGATCTCCTATTGCTCAAAGATGGATCAAAGAATAAATTATCTCTTCTCATAGACCTTCATTAGAAGAATCTCAAAGATAACTCCTTAGAAAAGATCTCTAAAGCTATGATTAAATATGATTAAATGAAGGCAAAAATGCTTGAAGAATCTAGTGTCATTTGTACACTAGATGCTGACTTATCCAATATCTATAAATGACTATTATTTCTTAAAACATTAAGTATTTTGGAAACTCCCTCATCAAAAGGTTATCTATGATCTTATTTAGGCTTGCATCATCTAGATATCATTTTCCTTCAAGAAATAAAGGTATTAGTAGAGGAAATGTCCTCTTCATTCTCTAAGCTCTAGAAAATAAAATAATGTCAATGTATTGATGGTCAAGGATCCTTTGGCATATCGCTCCTCTCTAGGTTTTTGATAGACATTCTATATCCTTAATTATTTATTACTTTGAATTTGGTAAATCCATTCTTATCATGAATGCTTATGCTCCCATAAATTTTCAAGGTAAGAAACTCCTTATCAATGCTAAACTTAGATCTAGCATTTTTACTTGGAATAATAGAAAATACACTCTATCTCAAAGAACCTTGACAAATTATTAGCTTCCAATTATTAACTTGGTGGTTGTTTGGTCTCTTTCTTGAATATTCTACACTAGAAAGGATTCAATCACCAACATATCAAGTTCTCTTCCTTTCCTTTTTCCCCAAATTAAAAATCCACCCTTTAAGTTTTAATAGATGTAGCTCAAAGATTAGATGATTGAAGAATTCTTTTTTTCTTGGTGGTTGGAGGGAAAGGCCCCTTTTGGTACTACTATATACCCCTTAAAAAGACTTTATTTGTGAAGTGCTCAAACATTGAATGGTTTTCATTTGTTGGCCACCTTACTTTGCTAAATTTTACTCTTCAATCCTAGCCCATCTACAAGTTCTTCTTTTTGGAATCAATTTCTATAGGTGAATAACTCAGAATCTCAAAAATGGAGTCTCATTAGCTAGGATCATATGTGAAGGCAAAGGTAGAATGGTGGTCTAGGTCACAAGAATGTTGTTTTTAATAGCTAGGACCTAATATCAAACCTTTATTGGAGATGGTGTAAGCATCTAGGTCATCCATGGACCAAAATTCTTAATTTCAAATGCTTGGGAGGGGTTGTTAATTTTGAGATCCCAAGGATGGATTTAGTTGGAATAGGCTCTGTTGTTTGGAATACTATTAAGAAAAGGGATTCTTTGGTCAAGCATGGTCTATTCCAAATTGTCAAAAAGGGACAAAGTCATGCTCTTCTATAAGATTTTTTGGATATTCACCCTCCACTTCTCTCTTCTTTTCATCTTCTCTAACCTTTGACTCAAGTCTTTACGGTCTAGTGGGATAGTCTAAATTTATAGATTTCATGAGTTCTCTTAAGGTGGGGGGCTCCTTGATCTATCATTGGGAAGACTCTTATTTAGTTGTCCTAAAGATGCCTATCTCAAAATTTGGGTTGTCCTTTCCTTCATTCTTGTAGATCGACCATGTTGTTCTCTTGAGGATTGGGATGTTCTTATGTGGGACCAATAAAGGAACTTGTATTGCTACTCTTGGATACTATTCTCTTGTAACAAAAAATGGACCTAAAATAGAGATTTTCCTTAGTGGAGTAAAATTTGGAATAAAGTCAACTAGCCTAATTGCTACTTCTTTGTGTGGCTTCTATGTCACAATAAATATCTCACTTGAGATAATTTTAGAAAGTGTGGATTTCAAGGCCCTTCAAAATGTATTTTATGTAATTCTAAGAAAGAGTCTTCTATTCACCTTTATTTTTTATGCCCTTTTGTTCTTGGTGTGTGGAGACAATGGTAGCATATCTAGAACTAACCAATTGTTCATGCTACTTCTTTGTTTGAGTTCTAGGATAGCATGGATTGACCACCTTCTCTAGTTGGATTTCTCAAGGTGGATTGGGAGCTTGGTTCCACTTTCATCCTCTAATCAAATTTAGCTTGAATGAAAATCATTAAATTGTCCAAGGCCATCAAAATCTCATTCAAAAATTTGGAAAAAGGCTATGGATTTGATTAAGGAGACCATTGGTGCTAAATTTTCCATTAATGAATGAATATCTCACTTTTATTTTCATATTTCAAAAGCCTTTATCTTAACCCTAATGGTGCCTCTTCTTTATTTTCATGTGCTATATTATAGGCTTATATTAAGATTAATAAGTCTAGTAAATGGTCTCACCTCCTTTAGTTTTCTTTAAAATTAATATTGATGGCTTCTCTTGTGGTAATTTAGGTGATATGGGGCTTGACAAGGTTGGTTGTGTTAAAGATGGGTTTGTTCATTTTTATTCTCTATTACTTTGGGATTTAACACCAACAATTATATGGAGGTATGTGTTATTCTTTTAGCCCTAAAAAAATATTGTGAGTTGGAATAGAAACAAATTATTTGTGAAACTTTTTAATTAATCATGCTTTATATTTTGAATCAAAATAGGACCTACAAATCCTACTAGTGGTTGGTGGTTTTAGCTAAATAGATTGTTTACCTTTCCCCTTAGTTTGAAGTTCTTTCCTTTTGTTCATATCCCGCAATAATGGAATTCAAGTACAAATTGTCTTGGTAATCTACTAAAGAAAATTATAATTTGAAATCCTTTTTGTGGGGATCTCTTCCTTCATAAAATAAGTCTCATAGCTCCTCCTTGTTTATGATAACCAATCTTGATTTTCCCTCAATTTTTATATTGAAGATTAAGTTTGGTGATTTCTATTCTCCTTGCAAATATTTTTCAGTCTTTCTAGTAGTTTTATGGACTTCTCTTGGCTTATATGGTATAATGAATATCATGTTCTTCCCAACCATGTTGATAAGAATCTCCTCATTTTCTAGGATTGTAGCTATTTCATGGGTTCGCTAGGTTTCTCTTAGAGATGGGATTTTGGAGAACCCATCTAGGTTTTCTTTCTTCCTACTTTGTTTATGACTTTGACCATCTAGAAATCATTGCTTTGTAGAATGATATGAAGTTATTTTATTGTAATTTTATTTTTTGTGAAAAAATTAAAGGAAGATAGATTTCTATAGGAACTAAGAATGAGTACATAACCATACCACAAGTTTGGAAATATATTTTTGTAAGAAAATAACATAAGATGACTAATTGAAGGAAGAGAAGGTGATCACGAATAGGTGGATAGTAATGGAGAAGTTTTTATGCCAAAATTATGCTTGTGCAACTAGCCTTGATTTCCAATGTCCATCCCTTAACTTAAACCATTTGGTGGTAGAGAATGAGCATCTCCATTTAGAATTCAACTTCTCATCTATACTAAGTGACAAAAGTAACATCATGTACACAACTCTCATTGGGAAATAGTGATATTGTAGCTACTAGGCTATTAGTAATCTATAAAAAGGCTACCATATTGATGCAATCCCAAACTTAGGGGCATTTTTAAGCTATTTATTTAAGAAGAAAACTTTAACTTCAAACAATACAAAAAATCTTATTAATAGTCAAATGAAAAAATTGCAATAGAGGTAGATTATGTTTTTAATACAATACATTTTAGCATGCATACATACATGGCATCATACATGTCTTGGATTTAAGACTTACAATGCCTCCACATTCAAACTAGACAAGTCTCCCCAACACTTTCCTTGGAAACCTTCTTCAACTACAAAAAAATCTCCAAACTCACACACTAGTGGAAGAAATCTAGAAGATTTCCCTCTACAATGAATGGAGATCTTAATTTATAAAGTATCATGCCAAAGGTGGCAGCCATCCATGTCTTGACATGATGGAACACATGGCACGCCTTCATTTTCCCAAGAAATCTATGTGCAAGGTTGTTAGAACTACCTGATTGTCATTTTTTAGCATTCATGAGTGAATTGCAAAATTTTGAAGGGTATTCATATATGGTCAATAATTCTACAACCATTGAGTATGAAAAAAATTAGCCCATTGTGGATTTTGAGGGGATAAGAGGAACTACAATAATTTGGTGGATAAGTGGATAAGTCCACATAGCATAAGAAGTTATGGCATCCATCACTTTACAAAAAAATTGGGGGGATAGAGAAATTATGTAAGTTTAAAGGGTATTAGGATATGTTCACATGGCTAGGAAGATTCCACATATTTAGGTGAAGCATTAAATTTTGTAGTTGGAGTCCACCTTGTAGAAAAATATGAGCCATTGATAATCTGTAGAAAAAATGAAGGGCAACAAGATAAGTCCTAGAATCCTTAAGACTCATTTGATCCACATACACATTGGAGTTCAACAAAAGATTTATAGGATGGAACTTTAGTGGAGATTAAACCTCGAGAGGCCTACAGGTTTGCAGAGGGGATCTAGATAGTCCCAAAATCTCCACAATTTCTAGATGATGGCAAAAAATCCACAACTCCATAAATTGTCTAAATTAACTCAAACCTTCACAAAATTTAGAATAAAAGCACCCATTTGGCTATTCTTCAAGGTGATCTAGATACTTGGCCATGAAAAAATTGTAATTCCTTAAAAATTGATCACCAAATTTTGTAAATAAAAATGAACAAGCAAAGTAAAGATAAATCTTTTTGGGTGATGTCGAATTTCTTGTGAGCCTGGATGCTCTTGCATTAGACACATTGGGTAAGTAAAATATTCCATGAGTTGGAAACTCCTGAAAATTCAAAGGTGCATGGTATGGTGATCCCATGCTTGTTCTTTATCCAAAATTCCTCCTTATCTAATTGGTCTATTTCCTCTACACGATACAATTCTTCAATTCCACCTACCCTTCCTTTTCCTTTGTCCTTGCCTTCCACCTACATTGTGTAGACTTCCAACACTTACTCTACTTTTGAGATTAAGTTTGTGACTCCTATGAGTAAAAGTTAAATGTACCAACTGTGGTTTATGATATTTCTTCTTTGAATCCCTACTTCCCTAGTGACCACCTTTAATTTGCATGCTCTTCAATTTTGCATGTCATTGTTGCACTAGTACAATACCACTTTCCTTGTTCCCACTTGCACTTTTCTTCAAAAGAACCTTTTTTGATATGTTCTTGACCTCTTTTTTTACCCTTAAAGTTTGTTTTATTGAACTGTAGCAACTTATGGCATTGTTTTCCTTCACTCCCATCTCTTTCTCCTTTAATGAAAACATGTACTTCTGTCCACCCTTCACAATGGTTTTACATATTTATCCTCCCACCGTAGATAACATCCCTACCAAATTGTTAAGGTCTTCACAATAACATATGGCATGCACTCATCAACATAACATCACACATAATTAGATCTTTATATGACCCAATCTAGAAATTAACTAAACATTGCTCATTCAACACTAACTCGTGATCTTTTTGCAACCAAGAAACTTTATATGGATTTAAACACTTCCTCTTTTACAAACCTATATTTTCTACCATTTCCTTAGAAACTAAATTATTCGTACTATCACTATCTACCATGACCTTACAACACTTACCTCTGAACTTGCACATAGTTTGGAAAAGGCCCCTTCTCTAAGATGGTCTTGTCACACTAATCACTAGCGTCTCCCTTCAGATTTGAGATATGGAGCAACCACCTCTCATGGATCTACTTATCTTTGGTGTTTATATCAAGTGTTAATAGGTTGATCTTTTGGCACAATGATAAACATCTTCCAACAAATAGTATCAAATTTAGGTTGTGGGTTCAAATCCCCTCGATGACACTAAGGGGGGATTTTTGGACTAATCACCAACATCTCCCTTGGGATTCGAAAAAGAACTAACTTCCTTTCATGGATCTGTTGAAATCTTTGGTATTTGTATCCTATGTTAACAAGTCAATCTTTTGGCACAACAACAAACATGTTCCAATAGGTTTATCCTCCTCTCCCTCTAGATTTAGTAAGACTCCCCTAAACTTGAGAGACTTTCCATCTTCTAGTTCCTTTGCACTTTTCAAAGATGCCACTCTTTTCATCTTCTTAGCCTAGATCATTTCTAGCGATGCTCCTCTAACTACCTTCCTATTGTAATTGTGGACACTCAAAGGCTTTATAGCCACCTTCTCCACCACTAAAAAAACTTCCTAAAGAATCCTTTTTTGTTGTTTCTTTGTCCTTTCATAAATTTTTCTCTTCCTCTTGTTTCTCGACTTGATTCATTTTCCCATTTGGGTTTGGCTCCTTCCTCATAGACTTGCTTCCCTAAGTTACTACTATTGGCTAGTCTTCTTTTTGTTGCTATTCTCCCTCTAACTGTGGAATTATTTTACTACCTCCTAGATATCTTCTCTTTAACCTTTAGGGTGTATTAATAGGCCTCCTCAACTATAGTAACCCTTAGCATGTTCATTTCATATTGAATATTAAATATCAATCCATTTATATACCTGGTCACCTTTTCTTTATCCATTTCATGTCTTCCATATTTCATAGCTAATTTGTACAACTCCATTGTATATTCCATTACACTCATGTAATTTTATCTCAATTTTTGAAGCCTTTTAAACAAATCCATTTCATAGTCTCCAAGAATGAATTTGGCCTTCAACTTGGCCACTATTTGGGTCCAGTGAGTCATCCTCATCTCGCCATTGGAAAATCATTCTCTTTGCAACTCTCTCCACCAAATATTTCCATGCCCTTTGAGCTTTGTTGTGCCAAATTTACCCATTGTGGTCATGAACATCCTCTAAGTTAAAGTATTCCTCTAGTTCACCTATCCAATATATCAACTCTTCGGGGTTTGATTTTCTAAAAAAAAATTGGACCTTTGATCGATTACCCTTACCAATTTTGGTGATGGCTCTAAGGAAATTATTCCTCTTCATTTTTTGGTTGTTCATTTTCTCCTTCATGCTCACTAGCCTCACTTTCTCCACCACTTGTTAGGAAAAGGTGTGTTGTACACCTTGCATTATGTATTTAATGTAATTATTCTTGGGGCCACTTAATGTTGCATGTAACATTGGGACATAAGTTAAGTTGTAAAAATGTAATTATTTAATATTGGGGAAAATAATAAATAAAGCACCCAATATTAAATAAGGGGACATGGTTTGTAATCTCATGGTTTTAGTCACATGGTTTTGTGTAATACCACTTAGTGGTTTTTTGGGAGCTTGCTTCTATAAAAGCAACCACAAAGGTAGTTATTGTGAGATGCAATTTTGCAGGTTAGCTTTGGTTAGAATTTGTGAGGGTTTGAAGCATGGCACATGATGTGTGGTTGCATGCTTGTTCGCATGGATTGCTTGGAGAGAGCTTTTTGCTTCAATAGTGTTCATGGAGACTTAGAAGATGTATTGTAATCTTATTGTTGAATAATACATGAGAGATGGATGCTTTTGGAGGCTAGGTTTTTTCCCTTTTGAGGGTTTTCCCAGGGTATATCTTGTGTTATATTTTCATGGGTATGTTGTCTATTCTCTTGCATGTGGATTCTGAATACTTAGATGCATAGATTTCTTTATGGGTTATGTGGAAATTGTCTTTAATTGGCTGCAACTTTCCAACAAGTGGTATCAAAGCTTAGGTTGTGGTTGAATAACCCTTGGTTGAGAAAAATCTTGTTTAAGTTTGAATCTATGCATTGCATGTGAGAATCAAAGACATGGCAAGATATAAGGATTTTGCAGGTTGTTTATTGCAAATCTGAGGGTTTTGGGTTTGTTGTTTTGATGGGTTGTTTGTGGATCTAGGGTGTGAGAAATTTTGGGTGAAATGGGTTTCTTGGTTTTGCTTTCAAGTGGGGGTTTTGTGGGGGAAAATTTACAGATGATCTCCTATCTCAAAACAGACCTCATGGTTGGATCCGAGTTGGCCGAGACGAAAATTGATATATAATTTGATCTATTTTTGTTATTGTAAAAAATTGCAAAAAAAAATTTCCCATACCCCTGATCATACAAATGTCAAAATAATATTAAAAGAAAAAAAATTCCCATCAAATTAAATTGCCATGCAAAAGTTTAAAAAAAAATCCCAAAAAGTTTTTTTATGAAAAACATTTTTGAAAATTATAAAAATTTTGGGAGGGGGCGGACCCCCCCAAATGGCTGTCGACATACCCTTGACAGAGCCGTCGGTACCTATCAGCAGGTACTATCCGACAACCTACCAGCGGGCCCGCCAACTACCATCCCCTTTTTTTATAAGGGGTTTTAAACCCTTACAAAAATAAATCAAATTTTATTTATAAAAAATCACTGCTTTATAAAAAATTATGCCATGGAATTTATGAAAAGGGGGCCCAAAATTTTAAATGCTAGGAAATTTAATCAAATTTAAATGCAAATTTGGGTCCGCCACCCAAGGAGCAGTGCCATCTAGGTGGGGCCACCACTCAGCCACCAAGTGGCTAAATTTTTTTGCCTCAAGTGCAAATTATGTTTTTGCTTTAGAGGGGCATAAATTTTGCCCAGTATGTCAGATTTTTGACTTCCTGGACTCATTGGAAAGCTGACTCAGAGCTCTACATTGTGGTGTTAGAAATTTTTCTAGATTTTGAAATTTTGATATTTTTTGCTTGGTCAAAGTTAGGTTTTTATTTTGAGCTTCGAGAGGGCATATCAAGTGCATATGAAGTCGTAATTTTGGACTCCGAATAGTCAACAAAAAGCTTGTTCAAAGAACTACACAGTGGATTGGGTTTGGAGATATTTTGGCATGGTTTATTTGTTATTTTCTTTATCTGAGGCGTTTATGGGTTTCTTTGACTATGGTGATACTGTGAGTTTATGGATGATCGGATCTTGGAGATTTGATGTTGGATTCATTGTATGCTTAGTTGTACATTTCAAATTATTCTATTTTTGACATGTTTATCAGTATATTGTTGGATTTATATGCTTCATTGATGTATCTGCAAGTTGTGCAATGTTGTAGGTGGTCTATACTTACATGTTGCATTTATGACTTGGACATGGGTTGTCTTTGCCCATTGATATTTCAATGTTGATGCATGTTCAATTTTGGTGGCTTGGTTTAGTCACTTGTTTTATTGGTTTTGTTGTCATGTTGAGGAGGTGAGATGGTATTACCAGGTACAGTCATGATATGAGACCTATGTAGTTGACTGTGATTATGCAGATTTGTGAGCACGATTGGGTTGAGTTGTTACATTTGGTGGTGATCATGGTGTCATGGATGTTTTTTGTGCTTTAGAGACTTTGGCATGTCATGATGGTTTATGTAGGTGCATTGTTGGTGGTGTTGGATTGGTTGCTGATTATGGTTGCGGCAGTGTATCTTCGTGGTATGAGGATCATGGTTTTACTTTTCCTTTTGGAAGCTCTTGTTATATTTCAGTTCTTTGATTGTGTGAGGGCCTTTGGTTGATCTTCATGAGCAGATTGTTATCATGATGTCATGTATAGCTTGATTACACTTTTCAGTGGTAGGTTTTGACAGTGATGGTTTTGGCGGTGATGGATATGTTTATGATGGTTTGGTGGTTGTAGGTATCTTCTTGGCTTGGAGATTTTGGTTCTACTTTTTATGTTACTAATATTTCAGTTGTGTGTGTAGACTTGGATGATCTTCATGGAGAGGATGGTTGTCATGATGCCATGTGTGACTTGGTATCATAGTTCAGTGGGAGTTGTTGGTAGTGACGTGGATGCATCATTGGTAAGGTTATCTTCATGTGATTGGGGATATGGTTTTTTCTTGGTTTAGAGTGGTTGCTATTATGTCATGGTTTACTCTTGATATGCATTTAGAGTTGGCATGATACTTGTTCTCTTGAGACTAGGACGTATATATGTTATGATGCATGTGATCTCCTATAAGGAGATGGTTAGATCATGATGTCATGGTTATGTTCTTAATTCAACTATTAGGATTTTGACTATTGATCCCAGTGGTTATCTTGGTATTGGATACATTGATCATTTGCTTGATTACTTAATGATGGTGCTATGTTGCATTTGGAGTTTGGCATGGATTGGTTGGTTATAGGTACTCATGGATACTTGGAGACATAGGTGAGGCTTGAGTTCTCTTATGATTAGAGACATGTGTTGAGATGGTTACTCTTAATGAGTTTTCAGTAGGAAGTCTGAGGAGCCTACACCTTGGTTGGACGTGAATTCAACATGGACCTATGAGGAGAGTGTTATTGTATGATTCATGATGACTTGGATGTCTTGGAGGAGCATTCTCATTCCTCACTCTTGGTTTACTCGACAGTTTCACTTGAGAGGTATTGCTCATTGTTACTTTCAGGTGTTTTATGCTTTATGCTTTATCTTCTCATGCATATGGATTATGTTTTATGCTTTATCTTCTCATGCATATGGATCTTGAGCTATGGATATATGGTTTTGGAGGGTTCATTTGAGGAGTGTTGGCATGTTTATCACCTTATGCATTGTGATTACATTCATTGATGTTGAGTTTAGGAGATGTATTGGGCTTATTTCCTTCAGTGGAAATAGATTTAGTTTGATCTTCTTTGGCTTGAGAGGCTTACATCCATGTTGATTGTTAATTTAGTGATCAAATTAATGCACAAAATTTAATTTCAAAAATCAGACAATAAGAACACAATAGATACCCTGGGAAAACCCTCCTCTTGAGGGAGAAAAACCCAACAACAATATATCACTTATATATTGATATATAAACACAAAAAATCTCCTTTACAAAGGCCAATAAGAGGTGCCACAAGCTGATGCAAACACAACAATAAAATGAAGCAATTCACTGAATAATATCAGCCACTAACAAGATACACTTCTACAGAAATTGTTGCCTCTTCTAGATGATTCACACTTCATTTCAAAGGTTAATATCGAACTGAACTGAATGAATACAATAAAATGAGTGGATGTGTATATATACAAAGTTAAGAGCAACACATCTCCTCAAGTGAAAATGTCGGCCTTCTTTTAGAATGACATGCCTCTTGAATTTGTGCCTTATCTTGAAGAGATGTCGGCCTTTGACCCTTCAAGGTGTCTTAAGTCAGCCCAAGAGAAGGAATATAAATATAATTTAAATAGCCATTAGGCTATATTTCAAATTATCTTCATATGCGTATCTGGAAGAAGTAGCCTGTTGCTACTAGAACATCAACACTCCCTCTCAGCTAGGGATGATACTTCCAGCTACACAAGACATATCACCTCAACGTGATATCTACCACTATGACTGCATTCATAAGTGGAAAAGTAGAATATCACCTCATCGTGATATCTGATATCAACCATAATGGCTACAACCATATATGATATTTACAAGTGTTCATCACTTGTGTGATGTTGTCACCTCAACATGACTTTCACCATGGCTCTCCCAGAAGGTGAAACACAAGTACAAGAAAATAATCACAAACTTTCTCACGTGATGTTGTCATGGAGTCACACACATGACATCCACCATGACTCTCTCAAAGGGTGGAATCAAGGGATTTCACCTCGAACTTCTCTTATTGAGAAGAACTCATTAATCAAGGGATTTCACCTCGAACTTCTCTCATAGAGAAGAACTCGTTAGACAAGGGATTTCACCTCGAACTTCTCTCACAGAGAAGAACTTGTTAGACAAGGGATTTCACCTCGAACTTCTCTCACAGAGAAGAACTCATTAATCAAGGTATTTCATCTCAAACTTCTCTCACATAGAAGAACTCATTACAAGATATCACTGATATTGAGTCTCTTTCTCAATTAAGGTTGGATTCTCCACCATACCAAGTTTATCTCAAAAGTACACAAAATTTATTATGGAGAGAGGCTTGGTGAGAATGTTTGTCATCTGCTCATCAGTGCTAATATACCTCAACTGTATAGCCTTCCTCAATACCATATCTTTGATATAGTGGTATTTGATCTCAACATGCTTGGTTCTGTCATGAAACATAGGATTGACAGAAAGCTTCACACAACTCTGGTTATCACAATGAATGATAGTAGGCTCCATTGATTGTCCAAACAATCCTACAAGGAGCTTATGAAGCCATACTTCTTCCCGAGCTGCCATACAAGTTGCAATATATTATGCCTCTGCTGTACTCAAGGCTACATATGACTGCTTCCTACTGCACTAGGAAATCATAGCCGATCCCAAATTGAAGCAATATCTAGAGGTGCTCTTCTGATCTTGTGACACACCCTGCCCAATCAGAATCAATATAACCATGTAGTTCCAAGTCTACATCTGAAGAATATCTCAACCCATATCCAACTGTGCCATGCAAGTATCTCAAGATATGTTTAGTTGCAACAAGATGTATCTGTCTTGGTTCACACATGAACTAACTAAGTGCACTCACAACATAACAGATTTCAAGTCTAGTGTTAACTAGATACAACAATGATCCAATCAACTACCTATACATCATGGGATCCACCTAATCTGAACTAGTTTCAACCTCTTTCAACTTGTGCAAGTTGGTCTCCATAGGAATAGACATGGATTTGCAATCCATCATAGCAAATCTCAATAATATACTTCTATCTTCTTTAGGTTCAATAGGCTCCCTTTGAATCTTTAAGTACTTGCATCAACCTTCTGACCTCATCGACCAAGATTGCCTACAACGCTTGCCTTAGATAAATGTTTTCTAGTGCACACCTATGGTACTATAGAAAGTTCAGGGTGAACCTCCTTGACCTCATTGCAGACCACTCTATTCTGAATAGGTTTGCAGAGCTACCACTATCAAATCCAGATGACTGTCTTGTGCAATTCTTATCTCAGCAACTGAAGAGGTCTTTTAAGGATTTAACACTTGGCCTTGCAACACTGCAACCTTCACTTCTTCTCAGTGAGTCACAAAACTCCCTCTTGATCCCTGCTTCAAAGTTTGCAAATAAGACTTCTGGAAGTGAACTCCCTCTAGCCAGCAACTTAGTCTCATGGCTGCAAGTTGTGACTTTGCACTTGATCATTTCTTTGTTCGGCATGAATTCCTCACAAGATGCCTCAAGATTTTCATCTATAATCACCTTCTTGCTCTTAGAATTGTCCTGAAGGCATTTTAGAAAGAGATTACTAATAGTTTATAACTATCCAAAGAAATATCAAGACTAGAAACATACAAGGTTTACTATTTCAAGTTGTACCATGAATACATAATAATTTATGAACAATATTAAAACATAAATAAATAAATCAACTTATAAGAGAAATATATCCAAAAGATCAAAATGAAGGGATAAAGGACTCATCTTTAATGAATTCTGATAAAACTCTTTCTTCCATCTTTTACTCCTCTCAAGAGTGCTAACTCAACACAACAAAAGATAATTTTCACAACTACAAATTTCTTGAATGCATTATGCAATTAGCATGTAGAACCAACTCTCTCCAAGAGTTCAAGGCTCTATCACAGTTCATGCATTAGAGAATGATATTGATGTGACCAACTAATCACCATCGAAATTTCAATTCTCTTTTTATTTTAGAGTCACACTCAAAACTCTATACAACTAGCATGAAATAACTTGCAATAAATGAAATCTTCAAAGGATCTTATGCTAGAGAACACAGTTCAAGAGAAACCACTATCCCTCTTTACTAATTACAAGATCCAAATAAAAGATAGAACTTAACAAATAAAGAATACTTATCTCTTTAAATTTTGATGGTACACCGTAGAGTTGGGTCTGAGGCTGTGACTCATATTTTCCACCTTCAAAGATGCCATCCTTCAATTTACACCTATCATAGGAGTCACATTTCGGGGTTTGCAATAACCCACAGATCATCTCCAAACATAGATTAAGACCAAGGCACCAAAGCTTTACAAATCTCATATGTACTCTCCAAATATAGGTTTCGTATAGCCTTTTCCATCATTCAACAACTTCAACACAACTGAGGTGTAAAGATCTCACTCCGGATAGGTGGTCTTTTAGATTCAATCTTGTTAAGTTGACAATGCTATGCATGTTGTTAACTGAGATAATTTCCAGCCTCCAAGAAAATGATTTCTCTAGGTTTCTATTCAGCCACACTTCTATTTACTCATATAAGACCATTTCAGTAAATATGATAATTCAGGACATAGGCTTACAATTGGAAAATTAAGTTCAATCTTCCCAAACATTGACTCAAACAAAACTTCTATTTCAGATGTAAGCCTTACTGACATAATTGAGCCATTATAGTACACAAGAATTTTCTCGACTCTTAAGCCCAAAATATGACACAATGATGTTCAACTGATGCAAGTGTTATTGTAGCAATAAACAGACCAAATGTAATCTACAGAGCTATCTATGAAATGCAGTAATGCGACAGAAGAACCTGGAAAATGTTTGTTGAAGATAAGGATTTCAATTTGCTTAGTGTTGGACTCCTTTTAAAGAACTACGACTCCCTTACAAATTAGCTTGAATTCTAATATCAAAATCAAATATTTTCCTTGGCAACTTCTAACACTTTGATAATATCCTCCAAGCCACTTGACTTTTCCTTTAGAAAAATAGAAGTCTGCAATTACTTCAGGAAGTAATATCAGTTCTTCAACCTTATCGGAGTTTTGACTTTTACTGATAATTTCTGATCAATATGAGAGCTCAATTGTAACATATTGTGCCTCTTAGGCTTCATGCGACACCACACATAGACCCAATATTGGAGTCTTTAAAGCACACTAAGATATTCAATTTAAAACATATATGTTTCTGACTAAGGCTTACAATGCTGGCAAATAATCTTGACTCTACCTCAGGTCCCAATACCTTCATATGTGAGCCCCTGAGATGTGCCTTCGTGGTTGCTCCCAAATGTGATGAACACAATTCCGATCCTTCATATCTCAATCAAGGTTAGAGATACCTGAACCTATCTGCATTTGAGCATGCTTCCAATAACAAAAATAATAAGGACCATAAGTAAAGAATATGACCATCAGATAGAGTAACAAAATTGAACACTTAAATTCTTCCATAAATCTGATCGGATCTTCACAAAACCCGCTCTAATACCAGGTTAATTTAGTGATCAAATTAATGCACATAATTTAATTTCAAAAATTAGACAATAAGAACACAACAAATACCCTGGGAAAACCCTCCTCTTGAGGGAGAAAAACCCAACAACAATATATCACTTAATATTGATATGTAAACACAAAAAATATCCTTTACAAAGGCCAATATGAAGGCCAATAAGAGGTGCCACAAGCTGATGCAAACACAACAATAAAATGAAGCAATTCACTGAATAATATCAACCACTAGCAAGATACACTTCTACAGAAATCGCTGCCTCTTCTAGATGATTCACACTTCACTTCAAAGGTTAATATCAAACTGAACTGAATGAATACAATACAATGAGTGGATGTGTATATATACAAAGTGAAGAGAAACATATCTTCTCAAGTGAACATGTTAGCCTCCTTTTGGAATGGCGTACCTCTTGAATTCGTGCCTTATCTTGAAGAGATGTCAACCTTTAATAAGGTGATGACTTTCCAATAAACAATATGAAATCTCTCTTAATAAAATATGTGACCCTTCAAGGTGTCTTAAGTCAGCCCAAGAGAAGGAATATAAATATAATTTAAATAGTTGTTAGGCTATATTTCAAATTATCTTCATATGCATATCTGGAAGAAGCAGGTCATCGCTGCTAGAACATCAACATTGATTACATGATACATATGTAATGTTTGATCTTGGAGATTGAACGGTTGGGTGTTTTTATGGCTTTTCTTTTGGGGTGTTGTGGAGGAGATCATACTTGACACAGTTGGATTTTAGAGGTGTATGTAGGAGATTTTTCTTATAGGTTATTGATATACAAGTTTGGATATCATTGTGGATGATTCCTTGTTACTACATGATTTAGTTTACACTTTCTATATGATGTTATTGGTAGACTTGGCATGCCTTGATCTTTTTTCAGATTTGCATTACCCATGTAGTGGGAGCTCTTGGATGTTTGTCATTCTTTGACAGGTTTTGCACATGGAGTTTATGATCATAGTTTATGGATGTATATGTTTATGGCATGAGTTTCCTATGTTTTGTATACCTTGGAGGTATGGGCGGTTGGATGTATTGTCACTTGTTGTGGGTGTTATTTTAGCTTTGGGTTTGTGTATCTTGACAACGACTAGTGCATATTGATATCTTTGGATTGAGTGTTTGTGTTTGGGATATCAATTGAGCAGGACTTATGCTTCATTGTGAGAGATTGTGTGGCTTCTGTATTGGATGGATTCTTATCTTTGTGCATTGGCATGATGGAGGATGAGAGCATTCATGCTTGGGATGGTGGTCACTTTGATTCTTGTTGCAAATATCTTGATGGAGCACATGGAGCATTTTGATTCCATGATGGTATATGTGGCTACATGGATTGTTCATTTGATTCATGTTTTGAGGTTACTTGTTCCCCTTATGCAATGTATACAACAAGTGGGAGAATGTTAGGAAAAGGTGTGTTGTACACCTTGCATTATGTATTTAATGTAATTATTCTTGGGGACACTTAATGTTGCATGTAACATCGGGACATAAGTTGTAAAAATGTAATTATTTAATATTGGGGAAAATAATAAATAAAGCACCCAATATTAAATAAATGGGACATGGTTTGTAATCTCATGGTTTTAGTCACATGGTTTTGTGTAATACCACTTAGTGGTTTTGTGGGAGCTTGCTTCTATAAAAGCAACCACAAAGGTAGTTATTGTGAGATGCAATTTTGCATGTTAGCTTTGGTTAGCATTTGTGAGGGTTTGAAGCATGGCATAGGATGTGTGGTTGCATGCTTGTTCACATGGATTTCTTGGAGAGAGCTTGTTGCTTCAATGGTGTTCATAGAGACTCAGAAGATGTATTGTAATCTTATTATTGAATAATACATGAGAGATGGATTCTTTTGGAGGCTGGGTTTTTTCCCTCTTGAGGGTTTTCCCAAGGTATATCTAGTGTCATATTTTCATGGGTATGTTGTCTATTCTCTTGCATGTGGATTTTGAATACTTAGATGCATAGATTTCTTTATGGGTTATGTGGAAATTATCTTTAATTGGCTGCAAGTTTCCAACACCACTTGCATGGTCTTTTGTATTTTCTAGGTTTCTTCTCAAGTCTGCAAATAATTATCTCAACTCATCTCCCATCGAAGTACAAAATTGGTCAAACATCTCCTCCAAATTGGCAATCCATCTTCTCAGGAGCATCATTCCTCTTACAACACTCTTGTACCTCTCCTTTGTTGGTTTCCATAGAAACTTTCCAATCTTCCTCTCTATTCTCTGCAATTGCAAGACTCCTCACAACCTGCAATAACCTCTAGAGCCTTAGGAACACCTACCAAATTCATTCTCTACAACTTAATACCACCTCCCAATAAGAAAACCTTCTTCTGATACTACTTGGTGCAATCTCAAACTCAAGGGACTTTTCAAGCTATTGATTCACGCATCAAACTTCAACCTCAAACAATACTAAAAATCTTATCAATAATCAAATGAACAACTTAAAACATAAGTAGATGATGTTTTAATACATTACGATTTAGCATGCATACATACTTGGCATCAAATATGAATCTTCTTTCTCATCTTCTAGTTCTGTTGCATGCAGGCATTATTTTCATTTTGATGGATCACAGCTAGATGTGTTTCAACTAGTGTGTTTGTGCTTTTTCATCCAACAACATGCTTCTTGAGCCAAGGCCAACTTGGTACAATGTAGCCATGTTCCTTTTTCTGTTTTCTTGTTCTAGATTGACCTTGGACTACAAGTGTAAATTTATTTTCTCTTTCACCCACTTTGTCTTTTTTCCCTACACATGAAACAAACATATTAAAGAAATCATATTCTTCTTATTCATTCTTCACTTCTTCATCCACCTCATGTTGTTTTCCACACATTCTTTTCTCTTCATGATTCTCCAAAATCTTTGGCTTCACCTCAACCTTACTCAACCATTCATTTTCATTTTTGAATTGCTCATCCATTCTTCCATTCTCCTTGAAATCAACATTCTCAACTCTCGGTTCTTCTCTTGAGAACCATGCCATCTCCTTATCCTCCATGAATCTCTTCTCTCTTTGGACTATCCTTGAGTCCTCTACAACTTCTTTTGATGTCTCTTCTTCTTCCTAAACATCACCCACTTCAACATCAATGTCACCATTACTTTCATTAATTTTAGCAAATTCAAAAGAAATTTCATCCATTTCTTGTTCAACTGGTTTTTCAAACAACATGTTATCAAAACTTATTACCTCATCCATTATCTCATTTATCTCTACTTCATACTTTCATACATTTGTCTTCTCACTTGAAAACAAGCTTTCAATTCCTATGCACTCACCCTTCAAGGCTACTAATGAATATTTCGTCCCATCTTTGTCCAACTCATATGTGTTGTTTTTCCTATTATACTTCACTTCCCTACTATAATGCCACAACCTTCCAAACACAATGTGACATACATCCAAATGCATAATGTCACAAACTATTTCATCCTTATAATTGCCTATGCGAAACTCAAATTTGCATTGCTCACGTACGGTTACCTAGTTACCCATTTGAAGCCAACTCACTAAATAAGGCACGGGGTGTGGTATTCTTTCCAAACCCAATTTATCTACCATGTATTCATAAACAATATTATCCATGCAATTATCTGAAATCACAACTTGACAACATTTACCTTTGGAATTGCAAGTATTCTGAAATAATCCTTGCTTAGCCAACTTGCTTTCTTTCTTGGATGCCATTTCTTCTTCATGTAGCCTCTCTGCCACTTTGAGCAATGTATCTAATAATGATGCCTTTTTCCCATCTTTCTTCTTATTAAGAGTCATCCTTAAACATCAAATCTCACTAAACCACATTAGCCAAAATAATAGATCATTTCCCAAAAATCTTCTAGCTCTGATACCAATTTGATACAGAGGAGAAATCAAAGCAATCCAAACAACAATCTAAGGTATTCAAATACCATTCAAGCCACCACTAGTTCACTAGGTCTCATTGGTTCTTGACCATTCCCCATATGACTACTCAAAATTTTCATATACACTTTTCCTTAGAAGTTTCCAATAGGTTCAAGACAACATATTTGAGGCCTTTCAACTATAGATGGCAGGTTTCTATCACAATCCTCAACAATGACTCAAGATATGAAACATGGCTCCACCTATGACACACTTTAGGTTGCTTTTTGATGGAAAAAGGACACATACACTTCTAGATTTGAGGTGTAAACCTTTGATACATGCTTGAAAGACATTATTCCTCCATTCACTAACATAAATATGACTTTGACAACAATTTTGAACTAGATTAGACCAACTTCCTATTTGCTGCCCCAACAATGTCAAAATTGGTCCTATTAGGACAGTCATTAAATAGCATGCTTCAACTTGCTATAATGGACAATGGTGTGGTTAAAAAAGTTTTCGAGACCCTTCCACACCTTCACAACACCTTCTTAAATCACCAAGAGGCCAAACTATGTAATATGGCATTCAAACTTTCCCTTTCCTACCCTCTCGTGATTGTTTTATTGCACAATCAAGAATAGATATGCTAAACAAAAAAAATATCAAACCAAAATATAGAGGCATGAAACTTTGAGTACGTGAAGAATATATAAAAATAGAATTTCTAGAAAAAATTCATGATTTTTCACCATATGGATTTCAAGATATGCTCAAAACAAGTTGATTAGAATCCTTAGGCAGGGTTTGTAATTGTTTTCAAAGAAAATGCAATAACTTTCTTAATACTCCATGAAATTTGATGAAACAAAAAGAAAATGAAAGTAGATTCATGTTCCAACATAATAAAATTGGTTTTAGGTTGATATGTGGTTTGTACAATTCATACCAAATGAAAGAACATGTTTGAATGTGAGAAAATGCACATAGAATACTTATTTTCATTTACCAAATCTTCAACCACAATGCCTTCAACCCCCAATTCGAGTTTGGAGGGTGCATTTATACATTTTGAATCCATCCCAACTATTTCCAACCACCTTTTAATTAGTTTGTTCATAAAACACCATTTTGCCACTTTTTGCAAAAGTTGCTTGACAACTTTTTGAGCAACATTGACAACTTTTACAATTTTTGACCAATAAGCCTATAACTCTCCAAAAGTGATCAATATGATCCCAAATGGTCATAAATGACCTTATTAGACTCCAAAACATTCAAACAACCCAAAAACCAAAAATGACACAAAGACATGCTTATGAGGCTCTTGATGCCCCTGCAGCTCATGCCTTGGTGTTAAGCCTTATAATACACACACATTCAAACCAAACAAGCCTCCCTAGCAAATTTCCTTGAAACCTTTCTCCAACTACAAAAAAATATCCAAACTCACACACTAGTAGAAGAACTCTAGAAGAAGTCCCTCTAAAATGAATGGAGATCTTAATTTATAGAGTAACATGTCAAAGGTGGTGGCCACCCATGTTTAGATATGATGGGACACATGTCACACCTTCATTTTCCCAATAAATCTGTGTGCAAGGCCATTATAACCGACTAATTGTTGTTTTCTAGCGTCTAGGGGCAAATTATAGGATTCCAAGGGGTATCTAAATATGGCTAGTAATTACATAATGGTTGAGTATGAATGAAATTATCCCATTGTAGAGTTTGAGGGGATAAGAGGAACTACATAAATTTGGGGGACAAGTGGACAAGTCCAAACAATGTAAGTTCCTCCATCCTTCACTTTGTGGAGAAACTAGGGGGATAGAGAAATTATGGAAGTTCAAAGCGTATTAGGATATGTTCACATGTGACTAAGAAGATTCCACATATCTAGGTGAAGCACAAAATTTTGAAGCCAGAGTCCACCTTATAGGAAAATGTGAGTCATTAGGAATCTATGAGAAAATAAAAGGTAGCGGGATAAGTCACGAAACCCTTAAGACTTTCGCAATCCACATGCACATCAAAGTTCCACAAAAGCTTCAAAGGATGGAACATCAATAGATATTAATGCCATAGAGTCTTGTGATAATCTGAAGGGGATCTGGATAGCCCAGAAGATTTGGAATGTTTGAATGATAGCAGAAACTCTGCAACTCCATAACTTATTTGAATTAACTCGAACCTTCACCAAATTTTAAATACAAGCACCCATTTGGATCTTCTTCAAGGTGATGTAGATACTTGGCCATGAACAAACTATAATTCCTTACAAATTTATCACCAACTTTTACAAACAAAAGTAAATAAGAAAAATAAACACGCAAAGCAAAGACAATTTTTTTGGATGATGCTAGATTGCTCATGAACCTGGATGCTCCTACATCACATATGAAAGGAGAGCTTATTGTAGCTAAGGGAGAACATGAAATTGTGTAATTTTAATTATTTGTAGATAAGTTGTAGATAAGTTGAGTTCACTTTTGAGGCTATGATCATCCTTCCATTTCATCTTTAGAGGTCTCATATATGCACAAAGTTTTGTACAACTTTCATGAATAATGTTTTCTCCTAATTGTTCAATAAAAACATGTGCGTTATCATCTAATTGAACCACTATGTGAGTTGATGGTGGCATGATTTAGAGGGAAGTCAACATGACAAACTATACACAACTAGTTGAAGTTTTTTTGATGGTAACTTGAATTCTCCTTGATATTTCCAATTGTGCAACATAATTAATGTTTTTCCATAACATTGGGCCCTCTTTTTTGACCAGTGTGCTTACAATGTTCTATCCGAAAACTATGTGTATCCTCTTGTCTTATCCTAGTTTAAATCTATGTCTTGTTGACAATCAATATTAAATAACCATGTTTAACTCAAAACACTTTTATAGTTATTGAGAATGTACCCCTAAATGGGAAAAAATAGATTTTAAAATTCTATAGTTTTTAAAACTAAATCAAATTGTCTAGTGCTATGATCTTCTCATTTTCTTTGTGCTTTGATTTAATTACACGTGAAGGATGATGACTATAGAAAATTTGTATATTACTAAAACAAAGGGAAAGCGAAGAAAAAGTAGCCACAAATCTTAATGAAGGCATGGTGAATCTTATATTTGAAACCCACATTTATGAAAGATGTGACATTCAAATTATGATCTATTTAAATCTCATGTTTGAGATATAAATTACATGATTTTAAAAATATATCTTAACAATTCAATATTCTATGTACATCAATAACACTTGAAATTGGAAGGAAGATCATGAATTTATGAGTCTCATATATTTGTCTACCCTAGAAGAAAAATAAAATATATATATACATGAACATATATGCTTAGGAACCACTTTTTTTCGAAGTTCAACATAGGAGGGAGGTTTCTATGTCTAAAGGCGCGATAAAACAAGTCTTTATTAAGATAAACCTAGGTGCCTAACGAAAAAGACTAGTATCATTAAAAAAAAAAGTAAGGAAGCGCCTATTTGGAAAGACCTTTTAATATGTCACGGATAAAGACAGACATTGAAATTATTGTCATAAAAAAACAAAAATGTGTAGGAGAGAAGCGTGGGGGAAACAAAAACCTAGTAGGTATTCATGTAGAATATTGTCAACCAAAGAAGTCGAGCAAAAAAATAAAATACAAAATTTAGAGAGTAACAAATAACATAAACTACTATTTATACAAAGTCAACATAAAATTTTATGAATTATAAGCTCTTTTCAAATATAGTAAGTTGACCAAAATCTTCAATAAATTATTCTAGATAAATAATTAATTTTAAAAATCAATTAAATTATTATTAACAATTTCAATCTTTTATTGGTATATGACAATATTATTTTTAGTGTATCTAGTTAGTTCTTGAATCTAAATTGGCTCATTTTTTCTAGTGTATTTTCTATGAAGGTTTCTTTATTAGTGTTCATTTGGTTATGTTTGGGGTTATTAATCTTCATTGTCCATTTTGTGTGCAATTTGAGAATCTCAAACACTTCTTTTGGTTTTGTTCTAGATCTCAAGAAGCTTGGCATTTGATACATTATTTTCCTAGTTCTTTTCAACTTACTTTTTCCTTGGCATATGGTTTCATTACGAGACTAGCATTGTCTCCCTTTGAAATATACCCGGATTTGGTATGCTTTCACAATCAAAATTATCTTTAGTATTTTGAAAGACAAAAACAAAATTATTTTTAATTGTTCTACAGACCAACATTTTTCTATGTATAATATTTAGCTATGGTTTATTTTAATGTTCTCATGCACATTTAGGTGCACACACAATAAGTTGCACTTGAAGTTTCTTATCTTCAACAATTTTTGAATCATTAGGGTAATGCTCCCCACATTGTTTCCAAAGCCGCCTCGATCACTCTCCTCCTCGAGGGAATAGGTGTGGTTGTAGCCAATCTTCTAGACATGACATAGGATCCCAATCTTGGGGCTCTCAATATGTAGAGGATGGTCCTAGCCCTCTCAATAGCTCTATGTCTCCTCTCATGGGTAGGATATTGGGTGCCCTAGCTCTAGCAAGATTCCTTTCTTGGTATTGGCCATCTCCCAATCCAAGCTTAGCAAAGTGATACTCTTGAAGAGAAAGATGCTCTTATCGGTCGAGAGTCTATTGATGATGTTGTCCCTAGAGTTGTATGGGAAAGCTTGAGGATTATGATCCCCCTAAATTGGGGATTGCAATAATTACTTAGCATTGTGTGGGCTTGGTCCTTGTTTTTATGCTTATCATCTTTTTTTTGGACTCTATCTTATTTAAAATTTGAGGGTGTGCTTTTTTACCACTCACCTTTTTTTATGAATTATGTACTATTATCTTTTATATGTTAATAAAAATGTTAAATAAGACTTTTCATCAAAAAGTAGATTATATGTATTGAAGAATTATAATATTTCTCATATCCCCTTTAAAACCAACAACTTAATCCTTAAATAAATTACAATAAATAAACTTGTAGTAGAAATACACAACATTCTATTATTCTTCATGTTAGTGTAGGTTTTTACTTTCCTAGTGGGATATTTAATTTTCTCTTAGTTATTGGTTTTTCCTACACATTTATTAAGCTTGCCTAGGATAATAAAGTGAGTTAATCAATTAATAATGAGGAGATAAAGTGACGAGTTATCCTCTACCTCTCAAGGATGGAGTATTTAATTTTTCATCACTTTATTTAATGTTAGTTGTTATTGGTGGTCAATTCTCATTGCTTGATTTTTCATCTTCATCCTCTCCTTAGTTATATAAACTCACTACCTAGTTTGTATTTTTCATCTTGGTTCAGATTTTAATGCAATTATGTCATATCGACATTGCATAATCTCTTAGAGTTCTGGTTTGCACATTTATGTTTTTTCTGTTTATGTAACTTTGATTTTCTCTTAATTGTTTTTTGGGTTATTTAATCTATTTCAAATTTCTAACATGGTATCAAAGCTTTTGTTTTTGAAAAATTTAAGTTCATAGATTCCTAGTTGAGAGATTGATATTTTCATGTAAAAATCTTGTAAATTCTCATATGCTCTTCTCTTGCATTTTGAATGATTTGGAGAATCAGAAATGGTTTACAAAAAAATTAATTACTTCTTTATATTGCATATGTATTTTGTGAGATCTGGGTGATTGCAATATTTTTGTTTATATTGGTGGCATTTTTTATTGTTTGAACGTGTCCAAGAGGCTCAAGAAAGTCAAGGTTGGCTTTTGTTTCATCCAAATTAGAGATCATTTGACATAGTTGCAAACATAGGTTTGAAGCTCAAATCTAGTGAATGGGTTTTATCGAAGCATTTTCAGCCAAAAAGGACCTTGTCATTGTGTTTAGGAGGCTGAGGAGATAAATTTTGACATATAATTCACCCATATTTGGTACTGAAAGCCATTGAGGCAATTTTTTTTGCCAAAAGGTCATATAGCCCCCTGACTGCGGGTGAAGCCACAATAGTGGTTTACAATTTGATGGAGGAAGGAAAACTGAGAAAAAATGACCCCATGGCAAAAAAAGTGATTTTGGGGGTTCCTATGAACCTAGAAGTTCGACTGAACCAAAGAGGGGTTTGACTGAACTTGGGTTCGAGTGAACCCCTTAAACTTTTTTCTGCTAAAAAATTAAAAAAATTCATATGAAAGTGGTTCAAGAGAACCCCATTGAAGAGGTTCACTCGAACCTAGGTTGGAGCGAACAGTGGTTTGAATGAACCCCTAGGGGTTTGCTCGAACCCCTATGGGTTCGTACGAACCCCCCTAAATACTCATCCCCTCCCCGAAACACAAAAAACCTAAAATTTGGCACTTCGGAGCTCAAGTTGAGGATGAAAATGGAGGAATCTTCACAAACCCAACTGGAATCAGGTAGTTTTCAGAACGAGCTATCCAACAAATATAATTTTAATATGTTTTGGTTTTATTATGTATTTGTTTTTTAAGTTTTATTAAACATAGATTTTTCATCGAAAACGAAGGTCTGTTCTGCACGTGTGGAAAAATAGGAGATTATCATTTTCTTTTTGAAAAATATGAGTGCACTAGATATTGAAGTCCTTGATCCAACAAAAAATAAATTGAATTTTGATATATATATAAAAGTTATCGTTATCGATTATATCGAATTGTAATTCGTTTGACTTGAAACTTGATTAAAGAAAAAATATTCAATAAAAACTGTCTAACCAAGTGGAAGCACTATATATTGGAGTTCGAATCTAAATTCAAAAGAATTAGAATTTTATCCTTCATGGAAAAAAATATGCGTTATACGGTGTCGTCACTTTTTAAAAATGCTATTTTGAAAAAAACTAGTTTTTGTGGGAGATGGAAAAAGAAGTGCAATCTAATTCCAAAATTTTGAAAAAATATTTTTAGAATTTACAAACAAAATGTGACAAGACTCTAGTTTGCATCATCTTCAAATTCTTCGATTTAGCTGCTATAGGTGCCCGAATGTGAAGATTTAGTTAAAAATAATAATTTCAGTGCTCAGTTTGGCCAAAAATTGTAAACCACTATTGTGGGATCACCCTTGCATATATGTATGACATTCTTTGATTTTTTTTTTTTTTAATTATAGCGATGTAAAAAGCACTTAGTGCTTTTGGTATAAGCTCTTAAGTGCTTAGTAAAGTGCTCAGGGCTTAGAAAACCTCGTGGCCAAAAGGCCACTAGTAACAACAAGATGATGATTACGAGCTTAAAACTCAAAATTTTGGTCCATTTGACATGAAGAATTTAGGAGCAAAAAAGTTCATTCTTGGAATAAAAATGTAAAAGGGTGGGTTTCATAGAAAGCTTTGGATTAGCTAAAGTAAGCATGTTGAAACTATACTTTGTACAAATATAAACCAATAAGTAATCATTTATTTGTAGGCATTAAAGTTCCATTAGATATATGTTTCAAGTTGGATGATGAGTTTGAGGATATGTATAATATGTATTATGTGAGTATTATTAGTAGCCTAATGTATGCAATGGTTTGTGCTAGATCAAATATTGTCAAAGTAGTAGACTTTTTTAGCCAGTTCATGTCTAATTTTGGTAAAGAGCGTTAGAGTTGTGTTAAAGAATGTTTAGATATATGTGAGGAACTTTTGATTATTGCTTATGTTATCATTATTCTAATGATACAGGAAAGATGTTGGACACATAGGGCTTTATTGATTTGGATTGTGGAGGTGTTATGGATGATTGGAGGTCCACAAGTGGTTATGTGTTTTCTTTGTTTGGTAGTATTATTGGTTGGATGAGGAAGAAACAACCTAAGGTTATTTTCTCCACTATAAAGTAGAGTATATGATTGGTACACATGCCTATAAAGAGAGAGTTTGGTTATAGAGATTGTGTCCAAGAGTAGGTTTTAATTGGAGGATGGTTCAAATAGAATGTAATAGATAGAGTGTTATTTGTTGGATCAAGAACCCCATGTATTATGCTCGTACCAAGCATATTGTTGTTTAATATCATTTTAATCAAAAGATGGCAAATAATAGTACGATCATGATTCAAAAGGTTGAAACTTTAGTTAACGCTACATATTTACCTACAAACAAATTCTCTTGGCATAGAGAGGCCATGAGCCTTACATCTTGTACTTGATTCATTTTTTATTTTTTATTTTTATTTTATATTTCACTATTATGAATGATATCAAGTAAGAGAATATAAGGATTAAGATAATATTAAATATGCAAATTATATAAATTGAAACATTATGTTAGAGTAAAAATTTGAATGTCTGCCTTTTGGATTGCTTTTTTTTCTCATTGTATTATTTCAGCTTTGTTCAATATAAAAAATATATATATGCAAATATAATGTATTTCACGTGACTCCAACACCTTGGGAATAAGTACATGGATGCCTAAAGGGTGATTGGGTAAATTATTTATCATTTTTCTCTCGATTGACTTGTATAATAGTTTTAATGGCATTAAGAGGGGAGGTTGCATATGAGAGTGGTGCTTATAAATTGATTTGGCTTCATTTACACCACTTTCTTGATTCCAAGTGTTTAGTTAATGCTACATATTCACCTACACAATCAATGAGCACAAACAAATTCTCTTGGCGTAGAGAGGCCATGAGCCTGACATCTTGTACTTGATTCATTATTTATTTTTTATTTATGTCACTATTGTGCAAGATATCAAGCAAGAGAATGTTAGAAAACCACCTATAGATGCAAATAAGTTATTACGTTGGAATAATAGAGATGATAAATCCAAGGATATTATTGGTGTTGAGATTTTTGACTCTATATTACATTGAACATATATTTAGACAAGTCATCAACAAAAAATTGGGATAATCACAAAAATGCAAAGCATGATTCTTGTAAGATGATTGATTTTAAATCTTGTTTTAGATGTTTTCCTAGGTAAATGACGAATCATGAAGTGCATGAATTCTAATTATCTAAGTTCCTAAGCTATTGATTAAATATTTTGTTCATTTTAAGTATATGTAGGGTCAAAATTTTCAAGATTCGGGGTGATAGTCACATTTAACCATCAAACAACAATTAGACATAACAACAAAGGTATGATACCGAATAATCAAATCTACTTCACAATCCTTCACAATCAAAGATCATGATAATTATGGTTATTGTTCATGGAAGCAATGAGTATTTGTCCCATAAGAGCATTGGGTGTGTCGTACCATAGATTTTGGAGGTTTTACTTTTGAAAATCCATTTATGTTGGATAGTTGTTTCATGAGTTTTTTGCAAGTTGAAAATACTATGTTATTCGAATGTTGTGAGATCAAAGGGAAATAGTTAGATGTATTGATTGAACATTCTTATTAGATTAATATAGATTTATCCTTTTTTAAAGATAATTATTTCTTGAAAAAGATTTCTCTGCATATGTGCGAATTTATTTTATTTATCGATTGATTTAAACTTCCTTACATTGATCTCATAATTAATTATATGATGTTTTTATCCATATCATGAACAAGTTTTTATTGTAGTTTATGTTATTTATCAATAAAAATGTGCATCTCCCAATAATCACTACATGACAACTTTGTAAATGTTCTACTTTTTATTGTAAATTTTGACAAACAATTCAACTACTTTTTATTGTAGTTTAGACTATTCAATCTCCTAACAATCACTACATATTAATTAACATTTTGTTTCCACGGTCCATGATCGTTAGTATTTAATATTTCTGAAAAAATCAACTAGCATGGATAGCAAAGTTTGCTTGGGCCATGGGTTTGCTCCCCATTGGTTTGCTCCCCATTGGTTTCGGGTTCAACTCTACTCCCGGGTTTACCCGATTGGGACTAACTTGCCGGCTGTTGGGTCCATCCGTAGGGGACTAGTCTCACCCTTGCTCGCCTCATGCACCCAAGAGACGGGTTACTGTGCTATTGGGCGGGGTAACCCATCGTTAACACCAAAAAAATAGAAAAAAAGAAGAAGAAGATTTCTGAAATATGTGAAATTTTTTACATCAACGTTTCAGATTATACTCCATGATCCATCATTAGGATGATAACCGGATAGAGAGAGCATAACTCCACGATCTATCATCACGATGATAAGCAGATAGAGATACATGCTCTCTCTATCTGCTTATCATCCTGATGATGGATCATGGAGTGTGATCGGAATATTGATGTAAAAAATTTCACACAATTTTTCCAGAAATCTTGCATACTAACAATCACTATATAATAACTTTGTAAATGTAAATTTAGACAAACAATTCAACTACTCTTTTTATTGTAGTTTATCTTACTCATCAATAAAAATGTTATCTCCCAGCAATCATTTGACAACTTTGTAAATGCAGATTTCAACAAACAATTAACTACCTCTATAAGTACTGCAGCCTTTTCATTTCTGCACGAAAGCTATTTTCTTGATCCGTAGACATGTTCCCATATACTCCAAAAACCAGAGACCTAATACATGTGCATATACAGTAACAGACGAAAATAAATGCAGCAAAATGATGTCATGGTTGACAATATGTGCTCAATAGATGCAGTTTACCCTGTTGGAGAAGCTCTGTGCATATCGTGGATGGTTGTCGGAGAGGGAACATGGGCATTATAGGCGTCAAATACTAGGGATCTTTGCTGTTTTTGTGGAGCTTTTCTTCCTTGACGGAGGAGAAAAGAAACTACGTGCATGTTTTTTTATCTATATACCTAATAACAATCGTCTTCATTTTATTAACAGCATCTGGAAATTTCGAGAGAAAAGTGCACCGCGAGCTGTAAAAAAGGTTAGGTTATTACAAACAGTAATTTCCAACTATATTAATAACGGGGCATTCCGAGAATCGAACTCGGGACCTCTCGCACCCGAAGCGAGAATCATACCACTAGACCAAATGCCCTGCGCGGACAAAATGGCTGCATTTTATTATTTCTATGAAACACTTTCAAAAAATAGTTGGAAGAACAGTTTGTTTTTTTAATCTTTTATCATTTATATTTTTAGTCATATTTATGATATTGATGGATCACATATGATCTAAAATGCTGATGTTCTTTGATTGACCTCCAAAGGGCATGTGATAAATATCCAATTTTATTTCTTCATTCATTACTTAATCAGACCAATATCTGAAAAGAGAAACTGTTGCAAGTAGAAATGTGCCATACACCCAATCTAATATATGAGTTAAATAAATTTAATGGGACTGAAAAGTTCATCGCCCGTCTAGCTCAGTTGGTAGAGCGCAAGGCTCTTAACCTTGTGGTCGTGGGTTCGAGCCCCACGGTGGGCGCATGTTTTCGATACCCTCATCGTGTTGTGCAGTATTGTTGTTTCACCGATTTCATTTTGCAAATGAGTAAAGGGTCGTGTAGTCATTGTTTTCTAAGAGGAGAAATTGCACTGCGCATCCCTGAGATGTTCCTTCACAATTTTTTCTTTTCTTAAATCTCGCGCAACGATTCTTGAGATATTTAGGCTAATGTTTACCTTTGAGGCTGCACACTTTTCGTCGGAGTGAAAAGCACTTTCTATCGTGGAAAAAATAAGTAAAATATAAAAATATATGGCTATATACTCCATGGCCTATTAGCTCAGTTGGTTAGAGCGTCGTGCTAATAACGCGAAGGTCGCAGGTTCGAGACCTACATAGGCCACTTTTCTTATGATTATGCTTGATGGCTTAAATAACCTGCTCATAAATGCACGGTTATTTCTATTTTTATGTGTTTGTTTTCACATATATTGTTTTCTTATTGCAGTTTGTTTAAATACAATTGTGAACATGATAACATCATATTAATTTCACATGTAGTCATTACAAGCCTTCTAAAGTCAAATATTGTGTCTAATTATCATTGCAAAGAACATTTAATTTTGCATATTTGTAATATCTTAATAATTTGTTATGTTTGGATTTCATTATATGATGTTAAAATTAATTTATTTTGAATTATATGTCTGGTTATCTATTTATCATTTTTGATAAAGGTTTAATGACTTGATTTTGTTGCACTACAAATTTGATTCTCATTGTTATATATTTTAGGTAATAACTTATGTTTTCTACTTGTCTATTTCATATTTACATGTTTCAATTTAATTCTATAAATGATTGATTATATTTGGATGTTTAATCATATTTTGATTAGACTAATGTGTTTCAAATTCTCTTTTTTATAAGGTCACATCCCTAATGAAGGGAATAGATGATTGTGTCATTATTGAGTAACAATATGGAAGAGAGGTTTAGACAAGTACATCGCAGTCTACATAAATAGTAAAAACCTTGACAAAATTCAATGTTTGTTACACAAATGCTCATTATGTATTGTAGACTTCTTGCCACCAATTGAATCTCCTTGAAGCCTTGACTTATATCATTTTAATTATTTTTCTTAGATGGTACCTAGTCTAAACACAAAGTGCTAGATGGTTGTTTATGCAAAATGCCAAATAGGTGAAATTTGTTTGAGTTTCACCTTGGGGTTTTGGGTGGACATTAATCCTAATCTACTATGTTTGTATTGTTCAAAGTGTCTTGGCGGATTGAAACATTCCTAAGGCATTTGAAAAGTTTTAATGTCATCAAATGACAAGTGACATGACTTATGTGAGGTTTGAAAATATAGTTTTATTGAAATTTGGTGGGAAAGCCACTATTTATCTTTAAAATAACACTCACCACCATTTGTTTGAATAACACTCATATCTAGCAATAAACATTAGCTTGAATAAAATTTAAATAACATTCATTGTAAATGAGCTTCAAGGAAGTTCATGAGATGGATATTGTTCTAATATATAAATTGATGTTTTTTGGTTGTTTGGAAGTTGAGGGTGAAGTTACATTAGTGGCACATCCACCATGAGAGAATATACATTAGTTGTTCTATTGAAGGAAAAACCTCATTCTATTTAAACATCACACTCTTCAATAGTCAAACAATCAATAAGAATTTTACACCTCATCACTATCAAAGAGTGGTAAACAATTGTCCTGCATTTATTGGCCATTTTTTTTAATTTACATATCCACCATGAGAGAAGATATATTAGTTGTTCTATTGAAGGAAAAACCACATTCTATTCAAACATCACACTCTTCAATAGTCAAACAATCAATAAGAATTTTACACCTCATCACTATCAAAGAGTGGTAAATAATTATCCTACATTTATTGGCCATTTTTTTAATTTACATTTAATAATTGAACTAAGTGATATTTAAGTATAACCAAAATCCCCAATGGATCTAACTCCATGGAGTGGTGAAAAATATTGTGCATAATCAAAGTAGTATTTCATTTTGGGTTTTTAAGATATCACCACAAAAGAGGAAAAAATATAATGACTTTTTATTGGGGTATGCAAAATACGAGTAGAGTTTTTTCTTGTAAGTAGGGCTATGAGCATTGTGTTTAATTTTTGGGAGGTTGTGGAATTTGTTGGGTCCCAAAATCATAGCCCCACTTCTTAGGGAAATAATCACTTTCAAGGCCGTAGAGTTGTTATCATGAAAGTATAACTTTCTTATCCACAAACCATGGATTGAAGGCCAACTCTATGAGAGTGAGTTTTCTCTCTTACTCTTTGATCTTAGTGTAGCG
This sequence comes from Sequoia sempervirens, assembly GCA_007258455.2. Taxonomy (NCBI): domain Eukaryota; kingdom Viridiplantae; phylum Streptophyta; class Pinopsida; order Cupressales; family Cupressaceae; genus Sequoia; species Sequoia sempervirens. Next base: position 828,766,581 of record VDFB02271358.1, on the reverse strand, counting down.
TTGAAAATTGTCACCCTTGACAATTTCGTACTAGGTTTTTCTCCCCCTATGCACTTGGACCTATTATGCATTAATTGCTCATTTTTATAAACACTCTTGGAAAATAAAACATGAGAATTCAAACTATGTATTTAATATTTTTCCCCTAACACTTTTGATTCCTAAAATGCAGGAATCTAGTCTAGGGCGCACTACGCCCTAGACCACCTAATTTTTCCCCAAATTTGAAAGGTCTTCAAGATTATTTAAGTACTAAATCCTTAGCGGGAGAGGCAATTCCTATTGTGGAAAGCCTTGGGAAGTTGATAAACGATTCTCAAGGAATAGAAGTGTTGCATAGTCTAGCTAACATTGAAGATGCTAATATCCCTACTACAACTAGTTGTGCTCAAACATTCATAAATTCTCAAAGCCAAGGAGGAAAACAAGTTTCCTCTCCTACAACCATACCTTCTATTCCTATGTTTGCAACACCAATAGTAGAATCAACTATAAAATAAGCCAATAGCATAAACACAAGCTTAGGGTTTCCTAATGTGAATCCTTATAGTTTTGTCACATCACCCTTAACACTACCATGTTCATCACCTTTCATAAACATGCAACATAGTAACCCATTGGTTACTCACTCTAGTTCACCTTATTCAACAAACTCTCAAAACATGTCACCAAATGATCCAATGATAAACAAAAATTTACAAAATGTGACATCACTTCAACAAAAAATCTCAATGTTAAATCAAAATCAAAATGATAAACCTCCACAATATCTTACATGTAATCCTTCGTCAATTGCTATCTTGAAAACACCTATACCTCAAAATATTGAGATACCCCAATTTGAGAAACTTATAATGGTAAGGGAGATCCTAACAACCATGTATCGACCTTTACTACATTGTGTAGTGACTTCATCTTTGAAGATAAGCTCCTAGCTAAACTCTTTCCTGGATCATTGAAAGATATGGCCTTGGAATGGTTTTTCTCATTGTTGAATAACTTCATAGACTCATTCACCCAACTCGTTAGTGTATTTCTCCAACATTTTCAAACAAATATTGGTCCTCAAGTGACATTAATTGAATTAGTGCATTGAAAACAAGGACCTAAGGAAAAGATAATAGACTTTATAGGATAGTATCAATCTCTTTAATCACAAATATCCTATAGTCTTCCTAACGTTGATATTCAAAGGATGTTTATACAAAACTTGCAACCTAACATTCAAGACAAAATATTGTTGATGAAGTATCCATCATTTCAACACTTGTGTACGACTCTTCGTGATTATCAAATATTGGTTAGTCAATATGAAGTAACACCTTCATCGGCTCCTACTGGTCTATCTGAATTTGTACCTCAAAACAGTTACCCATCATTCAAAAATCAAAACAAAAACTTCATTAAAATAAATACTCCTCAAACTACTAATACAATTGAAACACATGTTGTTGCTACAAGTAACACTCCCTATCAATTTCAACCTCAAGATTGACAATTCATACACTTGCCTGATTCTCTTCATGCGATAATATTACAATTATTAAACAAGAACCTAATTCAACTCCCTACGATTAGGCTAGTTGACACAAGTAGACCTTTACCACCAAATTTTAATGCAAAAGCATTTTTTCAATACCACTATACACCTAGAAATGATACAAAATGATATATGTGTCTTAAACACTAGGTGTAAGACCTCATTGGTTCTAATCAAATCTAATCAGTTGGTTTTAATGATAAAGGAAATAAGGCAATCTCACTGCCTGAAAAAAACTTGTAAATATTCACCAATTTGTTACCAAGGCATTCATCCAACTTTGTGCAATGTAATGATTATTGTCAAACAAATTGCACCCAAATGCTTAAATAGTTAAATTTAGCAATCTATTGAAACATGGAATGATCCTCAAGCCTGTGGGTTGCCTAATCTTGAGGATCAATCTCCAGAGAGGGCTGGTTCCCTGATGAAAACCTCCTAAAACTAACTAACTTGGCTGGAAAAGAGATAGAAAGCTTGCTTGAATTGAAATCCTAAAGCTATAGGAGGTGATTGCACCAAAATTAAGTGATTCTATTCGCTATCCTAAATCTATAATCAGCTGCAATAAAGTCCTAAATCTGTCTCACAATTCAATTAAGATCATGAAATTCATCAATATTTCACATGTAGGTTCGAAGTTTCAATGTTTGTAAGAGGAAAACTAGATTTTCACAGATACAAATGATTGAAATCTTTTTTAAACACAGCATGCAACTTGAATTATAACATGAAATCTTCTTGTTTTTTAAAGCATCAATGAGACAAAACAAAGGATTCAAGATAAAATCATAGTGTTTAAATCAAATCATTCACAGGACAATAAAACTCAAGAAAGTATTGAGAAGGAAACACTATACTGAAAACTCTATTACAATGCTTGAATAAAAATGTTGAGTTACAATGCCTCACTGATGTATGTGTAAGCAGGAAAAAAGAACTAGAATGAAAAAGATAAACTTTTTCAATATATACAATGAGAATGCACTTCAAAGTGCATGAAAAAGTAACTAAAAGTCAATTTCAGTGAGAGAATGAAAATTCCAAGGTGAAATCTGAGCATAAGCAAAAATCCCTGAAAATAAGGTTCAAACTCATGCAAAAATGAGTGAACTCAGTCTCAAACTCGCTGTCATAAAGCACACAACTGTTCTGCAACTCAAACTGAACTGGACATCTCTGAACGCGAGCCAAAACATGCAAAAATCCTCCTTGCTTTAATCAATTCACCCATGATAACTTAAATTCCATTTCGCATGACAAATATTCAGTTGAGTCTGATATGAAACTGAAGTAAAGTGCCAAACACCTTCATAACTTGCATGATTAACTCGTCTTCGAGTTAGCTCTACTCAAGTACTGCATGGATCTCTAATTAACTCATCATCACATGATGTCTTTTATTTGCATGTAAAGATAGCTAATTAATTAAATGATTTATAATGTATCATTTAATCAATTAACCTACATTGAGAATGCAAAAATAAAAGAAAGAATAATGACTATCCTTTCTTTGGTCGGTTGCATCATGCATTGCTACTGTCAACATGACAGTCCTGTAGCATACATTTTGAAACTTCAAGTCATGTTTATATGACCTTGTTAACTCCTTTTGAAATAAGAGCAGATGTGGACTTGCTTTGCATAATGATGTTGTTATGGATTATTCTATTATGTCTCTTGAATGTCTGAATGAACTATGCTGTTGTGATATTGAAAGAAACAATTTAATTGCTATTTTTCTTGATGAGCAAAAGATAATTACTTAATCTATTTTACCATGCTGAATTAGACTTCTTGATGACAGTCCTAGATGATGATTGTTTCTTTCTTTGATTAAATAACTCTTATATATGATGTGAATGAGAGGTGTCCTTATGATATGACGGGCTCTACCCTTGTGGGAGCTCATTTTACTCCACATATCTAATAAGATAATCAAGAACATGATGAACCTATTCCTGTTCATTGAAACAAACATGTTAGCAAAATAAAAGAAGTTGAAAGCTTCCATTGAGTTATGTTTTTCTTGACTGTCAGCTCAATCATTTGGTGAATGCTTGATTTAATGCAAATTACATTCCTATTGGTAGCGTAGGCATAAGGCAGAATGTAATTCATCATTGGTTAGAGTATAACTCTAACGCCATTCCTTTATAACTTTGTAGGTTCATGAAGCAAGGAAACGAGGCAGCAGCAGCTTGGAGACGCGACAACTGAAGATATCAAGCGAAAGCGATTCATCATCACAGGCAATGATGAATTGCTCCTATACTTTGTGCTTACGTTATTTTTAGTAGTGTAGTTTATCTTTGAATTTTGTATTCATCATTTGATTGTCATAATCAAATTCAGTTACTCTCACGACTTGTGCGAGATTCAATGTTTTTACAAAATGAATAAAAAGCATTATTATGCAAATTCTCAATTTTTTGTTTCAAATACTTGCACAATAAAATTGTAATTTAGGTGTAAATTGATCTCTATGATGATCAATGAATACTTTAATCAGTAAAACTTGAAAAATTTTGTACCTATAATTCATGAATTTGATTCAACTCTACCTGTTTGAGCTCGTAGTGAAAAATAGGTAACAAATTAGCGACCTCTACGGAGTGTTTGCCTGCTAAACAAAATAGACCAGTTTATAGCTTATCCATTGGGCAAGGAGTCCATGTTGTGCTCTATTCTGACTCAAAAAACTGTAACTCAACTTCAAACCAAACAAACTGAAAGAAAACTACGACAACTTTGTTGAAGACAGAGTTTGGAAAACCAGGTGCAACAACTGCACTTTATTGAAAACATGACAAAACTGAAATGAAACGTGCCAACAAGCACTTATTGAAAGAAAAACTGAAACTCTACCCTACCCTACACTAACCAACAGTGTTAGTGCTCAAACATGACCATTCACTGGTTGTGAGAAATAGCTGCCCTTCCTTGACAACAAATACTGATTTTCATGCTTATGGACAGTTGAAAATAGATGTACCTTAAGATGCTCAATAAACTAGCGCAAAGCTTTGTAAAGAATGTACACAAAATCACTCATCCCTTGAAAATGACCAACTGTACTGTTGGTTTGGAGTGAAAAGATAGGTTGAATATGTTGTCCTTTTATTGGAACTACATCAGGCACACTTTGAATATCAGTCCTAGAAAGATACCTGATTGGGCATCCTCTTGAGAGGTTAAACTGATAACTCATTTTGCTAACTTCTCCCTTACCAACTACAACCTCTCTAATCACCTGATTACGCTGAACACAAACCTTTGTCTTGAAAGGTGCTTCAATATCTATATTTTTCTGTCTTTCTTGCTCCATTTGAACAGCCTCTTTTTGTGAATCAACCCTTATACCTTCTAGCACCTGATCGTCTTCATTATTCACTGGCTTGGGATTTTGATTGCTACAAGAGTTCAGTAGAGTAGAAAACTCACTACAAGCTGAATAGGTGGGATCTTGACAGTCAAACCTTGATATGTCTTGAAGAGACTGGTCATCTTCAATTGGTTCACTTGACTGCTCTTCAAGGCAAGCTGCTTTCAACTCATTCGTGCTAGCCCCTTCAATGTAATACAAAGGAAGTTCTGAAAACAAATTTGATGCTTGATCTAATTTATTTTTATGTTTAGGGTGATAGTCAATAATATCCTCATGCAAAATAAGATTATCATCCTTGTTGTCATGGACTAGCAACTCACAAAATTTTTTAATGTGCTCTTGCTGCTCCAAAATAGATGATAAGTTGAGCACCTGTGTGTTGTCTTCCTTGTTGTCAACAAATCTAGGTAGCTGGTCAAACAAAGAAATTGAATCCTCCTCCTCAGGTGGCACCTTGTCCAATGAAACCTTGACAACTTGTCTTTGTGACAAAAGACTTTCACCCTGTAGCCTTTCCATTCTGCTTTCGTTCATCTCATCAAAAAGCATTGGAAAACTTGTCAAATGAATCAAAGTGTAAAGGATTCAATGTCAAGCTTGAACCTACCTCATCTATACAGGCGTTATGTTCATTTTTAGTTGGAAACACACTATAAACAACAACAACCTCTTGCTTGACATGTGATTTTTTTGTTTTGCTGGCACAAAAGGGACTGCAAGAATGTTCAATTGTTGTAATAGGATTACTAAGTTCATTATGAGGTGTTTCAAGCTGCTCTTAGCTACAAATTGGCTGTTGTATTGAAAGAGCACTCCTAAAACTTGGAATTACGATTGGTTTAGACTCCACAACCCTTTCCTATTTAGTCTTTAGCTGCTCTAAACGGTAAACCTCCAAAGCTAAACACAATGGATTTACATTCCTAATCTTCTCCATGATAAGTGAGCCATCCTGATCAATGGGATGCTCTACAAAAATCTCATCTTGAAAGGGTTGAATTTCGTCTTGAAAGGATTTTGAGCAAACAAAAACTTCATATGCTCCTCTTTTGCAGCTAACTCCCTCTCAAGCCTTTCTTCAAACTGTATCCGTTGAGTCTCCAACTCCTGCTCATGAAGGTAGGCCTGATAGTCTAACTCCTATTGCTGTAAATCAAGCTCTTGTTGCCTCCTAAACTCTTCTATCTGCTCTGTGATGTCTAACAATATGTCCTCTGTTGCATTCATTTTTTTTTATATCCTCAACCTCTTGGATTTTATTTTGGACAATAAATGTTGATATGAAGGTTGAGTAGGGGTGGGTGGGAGGTAAGCATGTTGAACATGCTGATAGGTTGTTACATGGCTATTTGGGATAAAACCAGTAGCATGATTGGCCCGATATGGCTGATAGGGTGATTGGTTGACAGGATTTTCATGAAACGGAAGTGGGTATAAATGCTGACTATGAAAGCCTATCATTACTACTCATATAAATGTTGGAAATTAGAATATTAAGCTTGTAATTGAAACATACTAGCACTGAACTTGTTGAAACCAGTAGATGTGTTCAAAGTCGCCAGGTATAAATATATACCTTTGAAAGGTAAAATACGCTGTTGTATATACCAGGACAACAGCTTGAAACTTTTGAATTTCTTCTCTGAAGTGATCTTCAGAGTCCCATCGAGCATGCCAAAAACCGTTTTCAAACATATTGCACCCAAACGCTTAAATAGTTAAATTTAGCAATCTATTGAAACATGGAATGATCCTCAAGCCTGCGAGTTGCCTATTCTTGAGGATCAATCTCCAGAGAGGGTTGGTTCCCTGATGAAAACCTCCTAAAACTAACTAACTTGGCTGGAAAAGAGATAGAAAGTTTGCTTGAATTGAAATCCTAAAGCTATAGGAGGTGATTGCACCAAAATTAAGTGATTCTATTCGCTATCCTAAATCTATAATCAGCTGCAATAAAGTCCTAAATCTATCTCACAATTCAATTAAGATCATGAAATTCATCAATATTTCACATGTAGGTTTGAAGTATCAATGTTTGTAAGAGGAAAACTAGATTTTCATAGATACAAATGATTGAAATATTTGTTAAACACAGCATGCAACTTGAATTATAACATGAAATCTTCTTGTTTTTTAAAGCATCAATGAGACAAAACAAAGGATTCAAGATAAAATCACAGTGTTTAAATCAAATCATTCACATGACAATAAAAATCAAGAAAGTATTGAGAAGGAAACACTTTACTGAAAACTCTATTACAATGCTTGAATAAAAATGTTGAGTTACAATGCCTCACTGCTGTATGTGTAAGCAGGAAAAAAGAACTAGAATGAAAAAGATAAAAAAAATTCAATATATACAATGAGAATGCACTTCAAAGTGCATGAAAAAGTAACTGAAAGTCAATTTCAGTGAGAGAATGACAATTCCAAGGTGAAATCAGAGCAGAAGCAAAAATTCCTAAAAATAAGGTTCAAACTCATGCAAAAATGAGTGAACTCAGTCTCAAACTCGCAGTCATAAAGCACACAACTGATCTGCAACTCAAACTGAACTGGAAATCTCTGAACGTGAGCCAAAACATGCAAAAATCCTCCTTGCTTTAATCAATTCACCCATGATAACTTAAAGTCCATTTCACATGACAAATCTTCAGTTGAGTCTGATATGAAACTAAAGTAAAGTGCCAAACACTTTCATAACTCACATGATTAACTCATCTTCTAGTTAGCTCTACTCAAGTACTGCATGGATCTCTAATTAACTCATCATCACATGATGTCTTTTATTTGCATGTAAAGATAGCTAATTAAGTAAATGATTTATAATGTATCATTTAATCAATTAACCTACATTGAGAATGCAAAAATAAAAGAAAGAATAATATTGAGGCATAATGTCAAATCAAAAGCCTTAATTCTCATCTCACGGGCCTTCTGACATTATACTTAGCATATTTCCAATATGCGTTCACTATTTCTAAAAATATTAGTCGACCATCATGTGTATTGGAAATTTTTTGATAATAGTTGACCATAATGATAAAAGCAATACTGACTTAAGAGTCAAAGCAGCCACAGGCAAAAATAAGATATAATGATTATTAAAAATCATTAATAAAAATATAAAAAATGGCTTAGGGTGAATGGAAAAAAGCAAACATTGAACCCTAAATCATTATCACTCTTTTGACTTTGATGAAACTTCCTGAAGAAGTTGGCCGTCACTGTTGAGTAGGGTTTCAACTCGAAATTCCACCATGAAATGGCTCAAATCTGCACCCTTTGGACGTTTTCTGAGCTGAATCTTGCTGATTTTCATATGGTAAGTTCATTTTTTACCAGTTTGAGGCATCTTGACTCCATTATATAGCATTTTATGAGCTTAAAATCCATGGCTGTGCATAATATCTGATATATTCTTTGTCATTTCTTTGTCCTTGTCGATCTCTGCACTTTGCTGGCTTTGGCTGCCATGAAAGAAGAAAATGTTTGCAAGAAATAATTGGAATTCTTTGGCTATCGACCTCCTTATGAATTATTTCTGCCTTAATAGACAAGGTAACTCTGATACTTAGTTATTTCATGGTTTTTGCTCTATCTCTGGAATAAATCTTGGCCTAAAGACCACGACCATGCTCATTTCCTGACATATCATGTGTCTATTCTTTTGTTCCGGGTGCCATGAGAACTCTTGAGAGCACGACTTGCACTGGTGAATACGTGCCAAGAAAGAATTTTTGGAAACATTGTTCTATGGCAGTGTTGGTAAGTTTGATCTTTCTCCTTCCTGTATATATTTCTAGCCTCCTTCAGGCCACCATGGTAGATTTGAACCTTTGTCTCTATATGGGTATTCATGATTTATCTGCTCTTTGTATCTCTTGTTCTATTGGCTGAAAACTTCATTAATTTAATATGGTTGCCATTAGTAGATATTTCCAGATTTTTTTCCTCATTGTGTACATTGAGGCCACGACCATGCTTACTTTGTCTTCACCTGGGTACTCAACATATGAAACTTCATATATTTCTTACCGTGGCTGTCAATGATTCTAAGTATTTTCATTTGTAAATGGAGCTTTTCACTAGCACAGAGGAAAAGCTTGAATGTAGCACTCCTCTTGCATGTATTCGCCTTGAACAAAAGATTATGCTATAGCTGTGACATATCTCCCTTATCTAAAATTGTACATTTTCCTTTCAATGGATTGTGATTCAGAATGTCAAAATGTTCTCTAATTACTCTTCATCACTGTCATGATAGATCTGCCCTCAAAACCATAGTTCCTTGCATTATGTACTTCATTCACTATAAATTACTTGTTTGACATTTCAACAATCATGTTACCTAATAGCTTAGTGAATGTTGAAGCACCTTCGCATTATATTTGCATTGATGTCTTGTATCTCCAATTTTCTTCATTGCTTTTGTTACCTAGAAATACCTGTAGCATTTGGAAAATCTATTTTCTAAAATGAAATTCTTCTTAGATTATCTGGTTCCAATCTTAGTGAAGGATTTGTTCTTTATCTATTACTGTGACAGAAATGGCTTTGCTCTTTACTGTTGTTCCATTATATATGTGTTCACCATTACACTTAGCAAGCACTATACTTTTCTGTTGTTGCTTATTCTTATTTCAAACAAGAATTTCAAGGTATCACATGTCATGCATTTTCTAAGATAACATTTCTTTTATCTATGAATGTAAAAGCTTGCATTTGTCCAGTTCCATATATGAATCATCTTCACTGTCTCCTTTCATTCATTGTTATTTGGAAAGTACAGTGTATTCTCATGTAAATAAACTAGTTCCCTATGCTTGGATAATAATCTGCAAGTAATCATTTGATTTAGTTTTCATATATAACCCTTGAAAACCTCATATGCACGTGCATGACTGCCTCTCATTGTCTTTAGACTGTCATATCTTATCTTTGCCATTTTTGTCAATTATGTGACTAGTCTCAAAACTTCATGAAACTTGATGCTCTGTTTTGTGGAGCCTTCATGGTACTGTCATTCTGTATTGTTTTTCTTCAAAGAATTTAATTGCTGCTCCACTAATGACTATCAATGTCATGTTTTTTCAGAAATACGCATCTGTTACTTATCACTAAAAATTAATGACTGTCCTTTCTTTGGTCGGTTGCATCATGCATTGCTCCTGTCAACATGACAGTCCTGTAGCATACATTCTGAAACTTCAAGTCATGTTTCTATGACCTTGTTAACTCCTTTTGAAATAAGAGCAGATGTGGACTTGCTTTGCATAATGATGTTGTTATGGATTATTCTGTTCTATCTCTTGAATGTTTGAATGGACTATGCTGCTCTGATATTGAAAGAAACAATTTAATTGCTATTTGTCTTGATGAGAAAAAGATAATTACTTAATCTATTTTACCATGCTGAATTAGACTTCTTGATGACAGTCCTAGATGATGACTGTTTCTTTCTTTGATTAAATAACTCTCATATATGATGTGAATGAGAGATGTCCTTATGATATGGCAGGCTCTACCCTTGTGGGAGCCTGTTTTACTCCACATATATAATAAGATAATCAAGAACATGATGAATATGTTCCTGCACATTGAAACAAACATGTTAGCAAAATAAAAGAAGCTAAAATCTTCCATTAAGTTATGTTTTTCTTGACTGTCAGCTCAATCATTTGGTGAATGCTTTATTTAATGCAAATTACATTCCTGTCGGTAGCGTAGGCATAAGGCAAAATTTAATTCATCATTGGTTAGAGTATAACTCTATTGCCATTCCTTTATAACTTTGCAGGTTCATGAAGCGAGGAAACGAGGCTGCATCAGCTTGAAGACAGGACAACTGAAGACATCAAGCGAAAGCGATTCATCATCACAAGCAATGATGAATTGCTCCTATACTTTGTGCTTATGTTATTTTCAGTAGTGTAGTTTATCTTTGAATTTTGTATTCATCATTTGATTGTCATAATTAAATTCAGTTAGTCTTGCGGCTTGTGCAAGATTCAATGTTTTTACAAAATGAATAAAAGCATTATTATGCAAATTCTCAATTTTTTGTTTCAAATACTTGCACGTTAAAATTGTAATTCAGGTGTAAATTGATCTCTATGATGATCAATGAATACTTTAATCAGTAAAACTTGAAAAAAATTGTACCTATAATTCATGAATTTGATTAAGCTCTACCTGTTTGAGATCGTAGTGAAAAATAGGTAACAATGATAATTTTGAAGAAGATGATGACATGTTTGAAATGATAAATACAATTGAATTTCAACCTTGTAAGGATCGATCCACTTTGTTAGAAGACATTTCTTTTACTCATAATGATGCATCCATATCGACACCTGATGGCCCTCTCTACATTACCGGTTGTATTTATGACAAACTCACAAGGGGAATACTCATTGATCCCATGTGTTTAGAGAATGTTATCAATAAAGAATTTTTATTTGTGCATTAAATTTAAAAATATAATTATGAGCAATCAAAAGCATGGCTAAAAACTCATGATGGTTCTATTTTCCCTGTGATCGGTTCAATAACTCTCCCCCTCAAAGTTGGACTAAAATAGTTGGATGTCTCATTCACAATTATCCTAATGTTGGATCAATTTCATTAGAAGTTAGGCTATCCATGGTTGCACTCAATGAATGCGGTCCCATCGATTAACACAAATGCATAAAGTTTCTATTTGAAAATGAAATACATATAATTTTTCACAATGGGTTCAAACCTTTATGTTCACGTGGAAATTTTCCATTAGATTATTTTTGGCCTTAACCTATTAAACCTGTTAAACCTTGTGAAGATCAATTTTTCATAGCATATCAAAAATTTAAAGCTAAATGTATAGCAGAGTTTTCCCTTAGTAATATCCCACTTGAGGTTCCTTGACCTGCTAAGACTTTAATGGATGTTTCTCCTACCCCAAAGGTAGTGGAGGAACCTAAGTTTGAACCAGATTTCCTCAATCACATGGAATGTATGTTGTGGTTCCACCTCCACCATCTTATAAAATACCAAGGGACAATCACATAATCAACTTTGTGCCTTTGAAAGAAAAACAACTTTATATGCCTAAGAGCATGGTGATCTCCCAACCCATAGGGGTGCCTCCTGTTCCTCCTCTAAAGGAAGAAAAGAGACATATGTTGGAAGATACCTTCGTTAAGCCCTCAAAAGTTAAAACCTGTGCGAGAAAAAATAGAAGTGCTAAAGAGCATAAGCATAGACAATGTGTCATAGCTCGCTAGCTTGCTGAAAAGAATAAAAATGACCAACCACTAGTCAAAACCAACTTTGATGAATTACCCCCAACCCATGCAACCACATTATCATATATATGAAAAATATTAATAAAGTATTTATTTTAAAGAGCACACCTTACCCTAGTTTAATGATCTTCCTTCCATAATGTCAACTAGTTTTTAGTCACCCATTTTAAATAGCTAGGATTATCTTCTTTACCTTTAGCTAGTCACTAGACTTGAAAATTCCTTCCAGGGTGATAAGACCTTTAGGAAAATTGTTTGTGTTTAGCCTCATCATTTGATCTCTATATTGGTTTTTTAATATAGACCTGTTTTTAGTAGAAACTTTTGCTTCATTCTCTAGGAAGTTGACAATTTTTTGATAATCTTTGAAGACTTACCAACTTATTTGGTTTTCTAGTATAGAAGGTCTTATAACTAACTTGATATGTTGTTCTCTTTTGTTTGCAACATGTGTTGGTATATCAAATTGAGCAGGTTGCCAATTTTTATAATTCTATTGACATGCTTATTTTAAAATATGGGGAGACTCTAGATGCTAAAGCCCTCAAAACGTTCAATCAAATCCCAATCCATGATCTAGGTATGGAACTATTACAAAAGGGGAACCTAAAAATAATAAATGAGGTAAGGTAACCTCTCTCCTCCTATATCCATGCTAAAATTCATTAAATGAACTATTTTCATGGCCTTAGAAGTTGATGTTAGAGGTTTGAAAGGAGTCGTTGAGCATTAATCACATTTTTCAGGTTGAAGACATGCTTCCTAGGAGCATCATCAGAGTTTCAAACCTAAGCCTACCTTCCAATCAATGAGTGAAGCATTAAATTTTTCATAAACCAAAAATAATGTTTCTTTTGGGCATCAGGTGTTGATCCTACCAGGAAACACTTGTCAAAAAGCTAGGGAGAAGAGAACCCTTGATCCTAAAACACTAACTAGAAGATCTATGTTGGGTATCAGGCATCAAGATTTGGAGGTATCGCTTACCACCTATTGAAGAAGAGGAAGATGCAAAATGTTGAAAGTTCAAATCCTGATGACGTCTTAGGGAAATGGAGAGTGAAGCAAAATATTTGGGGATTAGGCATCAAGAAAAACATATACCACATGTCAAAGAAATTGATAAAATAGTGATCCATGAAACCCCCAAAACTTCAAACCTAGGCATTCATACAACACTTCCCTTGTTAGGTGTCAGGTGTTAGGAATTTCGTCTACATCATGCAATATGGTGAAGGTAAAGATAACACCAAAAACTCAAAGGCTTGAAACCCATACAAGACTAACACTTAGATGTTTCTTCAAGGACTTAGACTCTAGGAGACGAGGAAAATTTAAGGTAAGTAGACAATTAAGGGGATCACTAACAACCAAAAAGATTGTCAAATTCTATACTTAGAATATTTTAAAAGGAAAGTAAGGTGAGGTTGAAATTTGATAGAGATGGTATAGAATTAAGAGGGTAAGTTAAAGTCCAAAAATCTAATAAGTTAAATACTTAGTTATTTTTGGAGTTTTGAAACTTGGATTTTGACTAAGGCATGAACAAAGAGGGTTAATGCAAGGTACAAAGGAGTAACATCATGCAATATGGCATAAGTAAGATCTCTTAGATCGAATGTTGTTGATGGGCCATGGGGGAGGCATGAAATGTGAATAGTGCACCAATTCTTGATCTCCAATTATAAATATTATCCATTACTATATGAGATAAGGGCATTGAGGATTCCTTTATTAGAATACTTTGCTAAAGTTATATGAATGAAGGACAAGACACAATTTTTTGCTAAATATGAATTAAAATCTTATCTCTGGAATTGATATGAGATATGGTTGAGTCTCAAATCTTGATAATGAACCTTATTTAAATTTTGTCTAAGTATTAACTTTAAGGGATATTTTGGTGAATCTTCATACTTCTCTTTGAAAATATTAATCATGGCACTTGTTTAAATTTTTTTGAATTATACAAGGATGGAAAGTAAAGATGACGTATGAGCTCAAGGGGTATCATTCCCATCCTAAAATATTCTCTTTATACAATGAGATTGTGGACACAGATCTTGGACACGTGAACATTGAAGAATCATTGTAAAGGATACATAGGGAGGTATATATGACTGACTTGGAATGATGCATGGATTTAATTTAGGGTTAATGGAGGAAATTTTTTTCCAATGTTAGTATAATCCCTAGAATTGTTGTTAACATGTGCCCAACACTACCATTAGACGTAAAGGAAGATATTTGACCCCTCAGGGGAAGTAATATTGGACATTGGTGAAAGACTGATAGAGAGGTTATTTGGTCTCCTAAATTATGAGAAATATGATGAATCCACCATGAAGAAGGAATTACATGTTTATGAGAGAAGTAACAAGTAGGCCACATATTTCATTAATGGCCAATGCCATCTTCTAGTCCTAACAAAGATTGTAAAAAAAATGGAAAAGGTGCAACATAGAAGTGAATTCAAGGAGGATGCTAAATAGTTTATTACACTCTTGAGCAGTGTGTATGGGCATTCCAGTGTTAAATATTTTCATCCTTGGACATGAGTTACTATATTTTGAAAATAGCTAATGGAAAGAGGATTTATTGGGCTACTCTGATTAGTGATAACCTACATGATCAATTGGTTGATGTATTAGAAACTTCCAAATTCCACATGACCTCATATTTGGTATATTTGTTGGCTTACCAAGCTATTTGAATAAGGATTAGAAGGGTGGGTTCCCTCCAAATGGGAGAAACAAAGATATACTAGATCACTATCCCCAGTTGGAAGTCAAAGGAAGTTAGAAGAATTATTGTATTGGCAATTATTCCTTTATTTTTTCAATAATAAGATGGTTAGAAAATTATTTTTCTAAGAGGATATTTGTGGAAGCAACCTTTGAACTAAAGAATTAGGGAGATTGTTACATCCAATTCAAAAAATTCACCTAAATTAGGGTCAACGCAATTTTTCACAAGGCAGTATACAAATTACCCTAGTATCCTAGTGATAAATTGGTTTGTTTATAACTCTATAGACAAGTTGCAAAGTTTCATAAGTTAATTGTAAGCATAAACCAACCTACATCTTTCCCATCAATATTAGAGTGTATTCCTATGTAAACATAGAAATTGCTAATGTTTGAATCACATCCTAAGGATCGAGAATAGAGGAAGCAAACTAAAGAGTCTTCAGGGACAAGCAAGGTGATGAAATACAAAGGAGAAACCAAAGACAATGTTGCTAAGAAGAAAGGTGCAAAGAATAAAGTAATTATGGAATTAGATGATAGTGAGTTTAAAGAGGAGCATGGTCCATTCCAAAGGAGGAGAGAAAATGATCGAGTTTTTCATTCTGCAAGGACTCCATATTCTCCTTCATCTCCACTTCATGAATCTCCAATTCCGTCTCCACCACCATATCCTCCAAGGAAATATTCTCCTCAACTTGAGGATGAGAATCAATTGTCTCCCCTTCCTCCATCTCCACAAAAATATCCTAATCCTTCTCCATCTCCACCTCCAATTTCTAGTCCACAACAACCATCTCCTCTTCCTTCACCTCTTTATTCTTCTCCATCTCATGTACCAATTCCTTCATCACTCCATCAAGAACAAGTAGGTAAACTTGAGGGAGATGGTGAACCAATGGAAGAACAACAAGAAGAGTTCATAATTGAAAATATTGATTCCAAACAACAACAAGAACCCCCTCTTACTAAAGATAAAACTCAAAAGTTGCCATCCCACATGGAAGATACAAGAGTGACTCCTCCCTCTCCTCCTCCTCAATAAGCATGGACATAAAGACCAATATTTCTAGTATGGCTCAACCATACTATACAAAAAAAGGGAAAGGAATTATGTCTAAGAGGAAGATGACTTATCTACATTAGTAGAAGTTTTTAAGGCTAAGAAAAATAGAAAACTAACTAGGATACTCTCCACAATTAGAGTGGATGACTAAGGTGATAGAATAGATAAAGTTGCTACCCCCATGGTGGATAAACCAAAAACACATATGATAGATGGATATTATAATATTCAACATATAAATCTAGGTACCTACTAGGGAAGAAGGAAATAAATATATATATATATATATAATTAACTGTTTCAACAATACTTGAGTGAATGAAGAAAGATGAAAATTCTAAAGAAATTAGGGCCCTCAAGTAGGAAACCTAACTTCCTACATTAATCATCTGGCGAAACCTATAAACTCAGCTTCACCTACCCTTACATTGATAGGAACTTTGAATAGAGAAGCACAACACCTAGATCTTAAGGGTGTTATCCTAGCTACAATAGAGTGAAAAGAAGGGTTAGAACCCCTTGCAAGCAAGATGATTGGGAAATCCTTAAGAGCCTATCACAATATTAGTGATGATACATGCTTAGCACAATACATGAAATTTGAAATCGATGAGGATCTTCTCCTATGGGAAGATAATATCGTATTTTTTAGAGAATAGTGGTTACTCCTATTGAGTTAGCCCAAGTATCTATTTTTATGGGGAAGATCAAAATTTTCCAAAGGAATGGTTAAAATGCAAGCAATCAAGAGAATAAAAACACTTGAGAAGTATAAATATGAGCTAAATAAAAATAGAGGTTCAACAAAATATGTTATGGTTAGAATATAAAATTTCAAAGAGAATATCTCCTATATGTTTTGGGGAAAATTCCCCATTGGTATGATCAATGACAAGGATAATTAAATAATTTGTAGACTCATTGCACCAATCAATGTTTGAGGAGGTAATGACAGGTAGCTAGGATCAAACTCGTGAATGAAGTTTTGGAACCCAAACATATTTCAAATTTTTTACCTTTAATGCCATGGTTGGTGGAAGATGTATTGATGACAAAATTATGGATATTTTGGCACCATCATAACTCTTATTTACATTGAGATGAAGATTTTTGGGGTTATAAAGTGTAACTAAATTTTTTGTAGGTATAGGCCATTGTTGGTAAGTGGATTTGTCACTTTGGAATTTTAGTATTCAAATCATATGATATAATTTTGGGTTTTAGTGCACTTTTAACTAGAAAGTTCCTAAAGGAAAGAGAAAAAAGATTAAAGAAAATGGAATACCAAATAACTTAACAAAAAACAAACAAATTTTATTATGGGTTTCATAAGCTTATTTAAAACTGAACAAGATTCATCATAAAGATCAAAGACTATGTATAAGAGTTTTATGATGAATACACACTATAAGCATTAACACATCCAAATCAAGGTACTAAGAAATGGGTAAGCTTAACATATATCTTTAGGAATATGACTAATCGCTTTCACAAAAAAAGCTTAGGATAGCAAAGGTCATTATCAACTTAACATATACAAATATTAACAATGACACATAGAAAACACCATGAATCCACCTCCAAAAAATGCTTTCCATTACTTTGTAGAATTGTACAATTCCAAAATCCCTTATAGAAAATTTGTGAGAATAAAAAAGTCCCTTTACAATAGCACAAGCCTTGTATATGCATAGGATTTTTCCCATTAACTGACTTATAACTACTTCATAACTACTCGTGTAACTACTTTTTGCAAAATTTTAGAAAATAAGAAAACTCCATTTCAATTAGAATTTGCTCAATTTTCTTGGAGATGAAGCTTGTTTTCTAACCTTGATTAGAATATGTGACAAAAGTCAATTTACATCAATAGCAACTTAGAAATTAGAGTTATTCCTTGTGACCTTGACTCTTTGACAAACTGTCTAATCAACTTGACATCACTGAGATACCCCTTTTCCTCTACTTGCATCATTTTTTATTCCTTTTGGAGAAACTCTCTACATCACAACTTGGTTCTGGTGAAGTGAAATTTTTGTTTTGTATGCTTTGAATAGCTTGATAATTAGAGTGATGAATTTGTTTTTAGGAATGATAATGTTAGTCATCCTTAGCCATCAAATAGTTTGGCTCTTCTGAACACCATCCAATTCATGATGAAAATTGGGTTTAACAACTACTAAATGTATCAAGAGCCACAAAAAGACCACTCAACATCTTCATTGTTTCTCTACTAAGAACCTATCTATTGAACAATTTTGCATCAACCATATCTTCAAAGATCTTTAAATTGATAGTCTGAACTCCATCCCTTATCAATGCATTCAGATTGATCAATAGGAGATCATTCTAAACCTTTGTTTTTAATTTCCCACAAATTATCAAAAGTTTTTGTCGCTCTGCCAAGATTTGATTGATGATCACCAACTTCCATTCTACACTTTGGAACCAAGAATCAGATTGATTCTCTTCTATAGTTGAAAATATA
This sequence comes from Sequoia sempervirens, assembly GCA_007258455.2. NCBI lineage: Eukaryota > Viridiplantae > Streptophyta > Pinopsida > Cupressales > Cupressaceae > Sequoia > Sequoia sempervirens. The sequence continues at coordinate 828,748,066 of VDFB02271358.1, read as the reverse complement.
TTTTCAACAACTAAGACATTAACATCTATCTCTATCATCTCTTCAAGATCTTTCAAAACTCCTTGACAAACTAATTCATTTTTTTTGACATTCCTTAGTTCTTTTTCAATTGCCTCTTTCTTTACTTTTGCTTCATATTTCCTTGGTTTTCTCAATGAGATTTGATGCATACACATTGATTTTTTTGACCTAATTTTCTATCACTTTTTCGTATGACTAATACTTGTGGATTCTCTTTATGATTCCATTTTTAATACTTCCTTAAGAAATAGGAGCCAAAAAGGTAGGAATTGCATGTAAGAGCAGGGTAGATGTGTCTATAATAGACTTGAGACATGAATTTTATATCAGATGTTACAGGTGGAGGAAAAATAGATTTTGAGCACATAGACAGTCCTTTCATTGATTTCTTTCATTTCTTGGTTCTTTTAATTGATAGGTGGCAAGGGTTGAACCTAAATCTTTTCACAATATAGGGAGGGGATCAATAAATTTTGTTTCATCATTCCTAATCTTTTTCACATACCAATCTAGTTTGAACTTCTTGATTTGTTTTAGTTTCAACCTCAACCAATCTCTTTTTTAGACTTCATAGTCAAGTCTTCACAATCCTCTCAAAAATATTCAATTATTGGGAAATGATAGTAACTTGGACCCAAGCTTAAGTTATTTCTAACATATCCCTTGCTATTGAATGGGAACACCATGGTGTAGAAGAATAGACTAATCTTTACTAGCAATTACTTAATATTTTGAGCATCAAAGACTTGCAACTGTAATGAATAAGGCCGATGGGAAAAGGAACCCCATTTTTCTTCCTATCTCTATATTTCTTGTTGACCGCATTGGTTTTCCTGTAGAGCTCTATTAGAACGAGTTTATCATCTATTCATCTAGGCATTTTCTATGGGTACCCATCAAACCCTCCAACCTGCAAGCAGGTGAACCTCAAAAATTGAATGAATAGCTTCCATAAATTGTTTTCCAAGAGTTATTTCTTCTAAAGATATTTTGAGTGTAGCATTTCCCTGGAGCTCTCTCACTGCTAGTGCTAGCATTGTGAAAGCATAATTCACTCTAGAAGTTCTTGTAACTTTCCTCTAGTTGCAATTATGGATAAAAGTCATAGACTTGCATTGTACTGTCATATACTCTTTTGGTCTTGAGCCTTGGCCAAGTCTCCATACTTGCAATTATGGAAAAGATAGGAAGACATGTGAAAATATTGATTTGACTCGAACTTAGTCAACTTCTCATGCAAATCATCATGAAAAATGCCACCCCAATCAATAAATTGGTTCCCTACACGTATGGGGTGATCCAATAATAGTGGTTTACAATTTTTGGCCAAACTGGACACTAAAATTATTATTTTTAACTAAATCTTCACATTCGGGCACCTATAGCGGCTAAACCATGAAGAATTTGAAGATGATGAAAATTAGAGTCTCATCACATTTTTTTGTAGATTCTAAAAATATTTTTTTCAAAAATTTTGGAATCAGATTACACTTCTTTTCCATCTTCCACTTAAACCGGTTTTTTCAAAAACAGAATTTTTAAAAAGTGACCACAAGTATAACGATAACTTTTTTTCCATGAAGGATAAAATTCTAATTTTCAATTTAGATTTGTAACTCGATATATAGTGCTTCCACTTAGTTAGATAGTTTTTAATTGAATATTTTTTCTTTAATCAAGTTTCAAGTCAAACCAATTATAATTTAGACATAGCTGTGATAACGCATAACTTTTTTGTATATATCAAATTCAATTTTATTTTTGGATCAAGGACTTCAATATCGGTGTACTCATATTTTTTTGATAATCTGCTATTTTTCCACATGTGCAGAACAGGGACCTTCATTTTCGATGAAAAACCTATGTTTAATAAAACTAAAAAAACAAATACATAATAAAACCAAAACATATTAAAATTATATTCGTTGGATAGCTCGTTCTGAGGACTACCTGATTCAAGTTGGGTTTGTGAAGATTCCTCCATTTTCATCCTCAACCCGAGCTCCGAAATGCCAAAATTCAGGTTTTTTTGTGTCTCAGGGAGGGGATGAGGAATAAAGGGGTTTCAAACGAACCCCTAGGGGTTCGAGCAAACCCATAGGGGTTCGCTCAAACCAGGGTTCATTCGAACCCCCCTTCTATGAAGGGTTTTGATAGCTCTTTTAGCAGGAAAGTATTAGGAGGGTTCGCCCGAACCTAGGTTCTAGCGAACCCCTAATGAGTTTGGTCAAACCAATAGGTTTGTACGAACCCCTAAAATCATTTTTTTTGCCATGCATTCGTTTTCTGTGAGTTTTCCTTCCTCACTTCAATTGTAAAGCACTATTGTGGCTTCACCCTATGGTAATGATAAAAAGGTACATCCATTTCTCAAACTAAAGTGAGTTTTCATTTCCCATTAGCTAATGAAGAAGAAAAGTCATATTGACACCATCATCAATGAAGAGAGATCCATGAAGAGATTTTGGAACCTAGAGCCTACCTCCTCTGGGTACCAATAACCGATTTCTTTCTATAGTATTAAGAAACCAATTTTTATTTTCACTAAAATATTGGTGAGCAATATCTTTGTTAATGCAAGGGAACTGGTCTCTGTTAGGCAATCTAAAAATGATCCCAATGGAGACACTATCTAACTTGTTCATTATTTTTTCATCAGTAGTCTTGATCTCTCTGGTCTCATGTCCCTTTATACATTCCAAAACTAGATCAGGACACTAACTACTTAGGAAAATTAACATGTGCTAACCTACTTTCGAAAGTTTCTATGCTAAGAGTGACCTCTTTCCTTCTTCCATACTCTTCCAAAATGGCCTAATTTGGTGTTTGAGATTTGTAGAAATGTACTCTCGATTCTTGAGAGAAACTCATATTTCTAGTACTTATATTTCATGATTGCAATAGATTTTGAACCTTTTACATAAATAAAATCTTTTACCAATCTCAACTACTTCTATTGAAAAACATATTTCTTCAAACACAATTATTGTCTTCACATTTAACAACACGTTCTTTTGTATCATTCTTGAAGCTCATGGGAGGACATTGGTGAAGAATGCTAATTTTAGGCACGTGTCTAAAACTTTGAAATCCTTTCTGAAAATTCTTTCTTTTGTGTATACTCTAGTGCTATATGTGTAGTTGAATGCATGGTGCCTCCACTTTGTGTACATTTTCAAAAACTGTGGCATCCAAGTAATCAGATTTATTCGAGGGATTATGTTAAACAGTTCATATGTCTTGTATATGATTCCACAATTTGCATGCACGTCTACAAATCAGTCACAACTACAACATATAAATATTTTCTTTATCCTTTATGTTTCAACGGACATCCATACCCTTTTTATTTAAGGCTCCCACTCTGGCGCGGACTGGGAAGAAACTGAAAAACATAGTGGAGTTTGCCATTACATCGGACAATTGCATTTACTTGAAAGTTTCTAAAAGCTTTCCAACAAATTTTCTTTGTGCATATCCTGCAATCTTATCGTTCCAGGAGACCACATCTCTCGAAGGCTTTCTGTTGAACAGTTCACGCATTCTATCTAAGCTTCCGCACTTAACATGCATGTATACCAGAGAATCTGCAACTATAACGTCTATAAAAACATTCATTTCTCTTTCATGCTTTGATGGATTCTCATAACCTGTTCCAAAGATCCCCATATTCGTATAGGTTGTAAGGGCAATGACAAAAGTTATATAAAAGTTATATAATATATATATGTAGACTACAAGAATTGGTCTAGTATTTATGACTGGTGGCAGGCGCAACACACCCTTCAATACCACAGAGACGGTGAGGAGACTAGACCTCATGACCTCTTGCTTACAACAGGATACTTTTAGCCAATCAAGCTAAGCCCACAACCTCAAAAGTTATATAAATTTAACTTCATACTTGTGAACAACATTTTCTTTGAAAGTTTCTAGAACCTTTCCAATAAATTCATTTTGTTTATATCCTGCAACCACAAGTTGCAACAATCCATAAAGACCACATTTATTTGAGGGGTTTTGTCAAGTAATTAATGCTTGACATTTTGCATAGATGTCTACAAGTGTACTAACACCTACAACATCTAAAAAAAAGTCGATTCTATTATACTTTGGTGGATGCCATATGCTATTCCAAAGCATTTTTTAGTTTTGAACACCTTTTCGAATAGATTTGCTTTTCATAGGTATTAGTTTCTCGAGTAGTTATGATAACTACCTTATCCCTTTAGTTATCGACCTTTGGAGCACTATCAGAACCTTTCTTTGTCGGCACTTTGATAGTGATTTGTCAACCTGATCGCAACTGCTAATAAGATTAAGTTGGCCCTCGTTATCAACATCCAGAGGAAAGTTGTTAAGTTGTGAGCAATTGCTGATGAGTTGGTTTGAATCACAGAGTTGTAAATAATCATTCCCTATCGACATTTGGAAGGAGTTTGTTAACTTGAATTATGGTATTAATAAGTCACAATTTTTTCAATCGGAGGATTTAATGTTGAACATGTTTCAATAGTCGTTATAGCATTTGTTGATTTAATGTTCGATATTTTCAACAATATTAGATCAATAGGTGTGACTTTAAATTTGTTAGTGTTGATGATGACTATCCATAATCGAATGAAATGTATTCTTTAAATCTAAAAAGCAACAAATCATGTGATGCCACATCAGCACACCAATAAAAGATGAGTTAGTGTATAACTATTGGTCTCACTTTTTTGGATCTTTTTGAACACCTCGACAAAAAGTATGCTGATGTGACATCATATTTGATGATGTGGCCCTGAAACTTTAGTTATAAGTAAGGGACTTGCCAAGTAAACTACTATAAAAAAATTGGAAGCATTGAAAAGCACAATTAACTATCAGATCCTTTCCCCTAATGAATTCATAACTTATATCAGATACTTGAAATGGGTTATTAACTCACTAAGGAAAGTCGACAACCATTCACTTATCCTCATTCGATCTTGCTTTGATGGATGTTTGAATACATCGTTCAAGGAACGTGCAGAAAGTGTGGAAGCTTGGTTTTACACTCACCAATAAAATTAGCTTGAAAGCTTATAAACCATTTCAGTAAGTCGGTTACATGCATAGCCTGCAATTTTGGCATTCAAGGTGATCAACAAAGAGGCCGTACCCTCTTCTTTCTGCATGGGGGTCGTTATATTTAGTTGTAGTTTCACACTATCTCTTTAATGTGGGTCCTCCGTCAAAACTTTAGATGGGCTTTAAAACCTGCCAATTCACTTATTTGAGGTTAAGAAAAAAGGTTATGGATCTGTACAAAACCTCCGATTATAGTTATGGATTGTTGCAAATTCACTGATAAGTTAAGATTTACTCTTCGTCGACATTTTGAAAGTATATATTAACTCATATGAATCTGTCAATGAGTTTAGGTTTAAACAAAACTTGGGTTTTTCTCTTCCATCAACATTTGAAAGTTAGAAAATTTGTATTTTGTAAATTTCATCGGCCTCCAATTTCCTTCATTGACATTTCAAACATAATCCACTACCTTCATCGATACTTTGGATGGAGTTCACACATTGCATCGGTGTTTTGAGGACAGTTATTAACTTGCATGCAACCACCGATGAGTTATTTTAATTTGTGAAATTGCCCATGATCATTTCCTATCAACATTTGGAAGAGCACAATCACACACAAATTTAGACCTTGATATGAATTTTGAAAACCTAGAAAGTGCTTGATGTTTCCCTTGGGAGCTTTATAAATTTGCTTGAAAAATGAAATTTAATACATAACTTTCACTTGTATCCATATTTTCACATGAAATCTAGCCATATTATCAATAATCATGTCATAAAAACCCCTGTCAAGCAATTTTTTTGTAGCACTTATAAAACTTCTATTTTAATTGTTTTGTGAACCGCCTAGCAAAAAAAATTAAACTTTCAAAATCTCACAATTTGAAAGGTGTTCTGACTCAGAAGCAAGATACATTGCATGAAATAATGCCATGAACATGCCTAAAGGATAATTTTATACCATCTTGCATGGATTTTGAAATCTAGTTATTTTCATAATTTTTGGCAATTGACAGGACTGCTCCTAGTTTGAAGTGGAACAATGAACAACTATCTTTCAATCTGATGCTAGATATTAAATTTGATGCAACTAATCTATATGAACTAATTGGACTCTAATGCATGGAACAAATTTTACAAATAACAAAAGGAGAACATGGTATAGATGACTTGTGGTGATGATTTCAAATGATAATTTTGATAGAGTTAACAATTTACATACTGAAAGTACATGCGACATTTATATTTAGGAATAACCCAACACAAATTTTTGATGCAAATTTTTTAAAAATTGGGCATGTTGAAAACAAGGGCAACAACCATTGGAATGGATTTTCAAAGAAATCCCTTTGAACTACACATGTGAGGAAGACCATCTGAACAAAACATGTAAGAAAGTCCAACTGAACCAACCAACCCTACAATTTCATTTTGGTGTTATGACATCATAATGGCATAAGCATGATGTCACCATGGAATGGGAACACTTCAGATGGGATGATCTTAATAAAGGATGCAGTGATATCAACAAAGGATGGCATGCAAGAAAATGCAAGTGGACTAGTTTTGTGGGGAGACAAACTAAATCAAATAAGAATGTGGGTTTTAAAAGATTTAGTTTAATTTTCTATAAAATCTTTGTAAAAGGGTTGATGATACATTGATGATGGAATAATCATGTCACAAAGGTATGGGATGCAAAACTTTCCAAGTGAACTAGATAAATGCATAGGTTTAACTGTTCGAGTTCAAATAGAGGAAAAATTCTCACAAAGGCATTCATGTGGAAAAAAATGAGTGAACTGGACAAAATCCAAGTGAACATCAATCGAGTTCAAATAAACATTGGACTTCCACATGTAAATTCAAAATTAACTTTATGATTGATCAAGCATAGGGTATATCTTGAGTGAATTGGATGTTCACTTTTAAATGGGGAAGTTCAAATAGGCACCAAGTTCCCACAAAAAGCAAGTAACAATGTGGAAAAATTGAAGGGAACTGGACATGTAGGAAAATACAACTGAATTGGACCCAATAAATTTTTCAAAAGTGGAAGTTCAGTTGGAATTTGAGTTTTTGCAAAAGGAAGACTTAGACTATTTTCTTCAAATTGTTTCTTCTTTATTTGAGACTTCCAATCAAACAAGACCTTGTGGGGAAAACAAAGTAAACCAAATTTGGTTTGGTTGGAAGGGAAAACCTAGAAGCAAAATTATGACTACTTTTCCTCATTTTGATAAACTTTTTCAACATTTCTTAACCGTTTTAAGTAGCACTTCAACAGGGGGACCCAACTTAGAAGATTTCTTAGACTAGTTACCAACAAATGGATCACAAATGATCAACAAAACACATGAAAATGAATTTACTCCAACAAAAAGGGGCAAAAAATGTTTGAGTCCCAACAACATCTATAACAATTGTGCTAAATTATAAATCAAGGGTCTCTTAGAATTGATTGAAATTATTTCATATGGAAAACTACAAGAACTAGATTATGAATTTGAATACAAGAATATCATGAATAAATAAACTAGGAAATCAATAATTAAAGTATACAAGACAAGGGCAAGCTTCAAACCACAGAAGAAATGTAATATTTGGTAAGTCAAAATTTATCATAATTAAATTTGAGAAATATAACATTTGAAACAAATATATCATAAATTAACCATATTTAATATTAAAATATCAATTCTAATATGATGAATCTATCATTTAAGAAAGTTAGATTAGAAATATATATAGTATATAGGGCACTCTAAGAGAAAATATGGTGTAAAATGTTTCCTTAGGTGTTTAAAGAAGTTAATATTTGATACAATAAAATAGCTATTCTAAATTCTATAATAGTATACAATAAATCAATTATGATGAATTTATTATTCTAAGAAGTTAAATTAGACATGCGTGGGAAGATTTTTCAAACCCTAACTTCTTTTGAAAAAAATAAGTTTTTGAAATGTACCTCTTATCAATTGATACAAAGAGCTTTAGGATGTTAATTTAGCAATATAATAAATTATATGGGCCTCATTATGCAACAATGGTCTAGTGAAATTTAAATTCAAGTGTAAAATAAGAAATGATAAAGTGAGAATGACATGGCTTTTTATTTTATTTGCATTGCTTAAATGGTTTGGGCAATCATAATTAGTGTTTTTATTCTTATTTTATTGTTATCACTTAGTTTTTTTTTACTCTTACCACACAGTTAGTTATTCTAATGTGGTTTGTTTGAACTTTAAAGTAATTATGCTAAACACCTAATGAGGTCCATTCAAATGTCAAACTAAGTGCACCATACTCCAGACTAATGATGTATAGAAAAGGTGAAAATGTTTGAAAATAAAATGGAGGGGAATGCAAGACTCACATGCTAGGTGGTAGGTCAAAGTTTAGAGTGTGTTGAATAAGAGTGGCTAATGCTAACATGATATGTAGAATACATGATCAATAAAAGAGACAAACATCATACAATAAAACATCACTATAAATATCTACATATCTTTCCAAAAATGTATACCTAGCCACACAAGCATACTAACCCATTGTCATAGAGAACACTAAAAGTAACAAAAAAATATTATAGCATATAGCATGTGCTTGTTAAAAGTACAATTGCTTTACCCACATTGTAGTTTGGAGGAGAAATTGATAATAAGGATTATTTATTTTTATTAAAGGGATAAAGAGTTTTGAAAGACCCCTAAAACCATGTTGCATAAAGCGGAATGTTAACATAATAGTAGCTGACCTACATCAAAACTACAACAAAAAAAAAACATAAAACAAAGAAGCAAATCAAACAAACATATTACATGCTTACAATTTGTTCAAAGTTTCAACTACTTCCCACCCTTCATTATAAAAAATCTCATGAAGATCAACAAACTCTTGCATATCTTTCTTTTCCTCATTATAGATTTTATTTTTACTACTTGTCCTTGAGCTAGGACAAGAATTAGTGCTTTTGCTATCCAACTAGGTAGTGGAAACCTCATAGTCTATAATTGACCTCTTCAACTTATCACTCATAATCTTAAGCCCCAACACACTATTTTTAATAGTGCACTTGCTAACTTTAATGACTATATTAAGATTATATTTAATAGTTCTCATGGCATATTCCAATAGAAGTAGTCTAGTGTTATGTCTATTCCTCCATAACTATAATTTCATCTTTTTAATTGGTGTGATTATAATAAGGATGACTTGTTACTTTAATAATGAAGTTGAGAATGAATAGTGTTTCCTTCTAACTTATCTTGACTTATAATATGAAAAGTAAGCTCATCCAATCATTAATATACACCTCTTTCATCATTAAAAAATATAAACAACAAATACAATTCTAATAATATACAAATATTTTTTACAACCATATCAATTAATAAATCATATTATAAAATTTATAAAATATTTTAATATATCTTATATTCTAATTTGATCTTCGAAAAGTTAAAATTCTATCATAATCATTATCAAATAACAAACCTCATCCACTAAACATACATCTATCCATCTATCCACATTGATACAGAAATGAATCTTAAATAATAATTGTAGATTATAGAATTTTAAGGCAGGCATGTATGCACTCTATCAACGATGTGCTTCCAAGATTATAGTTTTAATGTTTTTGGCTTTATTTAAAAATGAAATTCACATTAAATTAAAAATTAAAACATACTAAATTAAAGTAAATTAAAATATCCAAATATTGTGTTGTGTGGAGGGAGACCACAGCAAGGTATATTTCAAGTAATTTTGATATACTTAAACAAAAAAAGCATCTGCCCGTCTAGCTCAGTTGGTAGAGCGCAAGGCTCTTAACCTTGTGGTCGTGGGTTCGAGCCCCACGGTGGGCGTCGTTTGGAAACTCCTTTTGCATTTATGCTCTGCTCTTCTTTACTACCAGTCTTTTTGAAGGAATGATAAAAGGTTGGCGGAGGAACTATCTACGTTTTCCAGATTTTCCTCTACACTATTTTTATCTCGCGCAACGATTCTTGAGATATTTTACGAAATGTTTTCCCTTTTAACGCTGCACTTTTTAGTGTTTGGGCAATAATTTATATCTTTATAAAATATTTAATTCTAATTTGACAGAAAGTGGCCTATTAGCTCAGTTGGTTAGAGCGTCGTGCTAATAACGCGAAGGTCGCAGGTTCGAGACCTGCATAGGCCATTTGATTCATTTTTGCCGTCAAACATTTCTTTATCTTTTTCCAACTACTTTATATGTGGAATATTTGATTAAAAAATGTATCTTTCGTGAGAATATCTAGATATTATTGAATAGTATTTGTAAAGACTTTATGATATCTACAAAAACATGGATAGGTCTTCCAAACAATTGTGTTCATGGAAATGAAGATAACATTATAATTTTTGACCTCCCAATAGGTGTGTCCTTTAAATCTACTTATTCAATTATTATAATTAAAAGATTTTTTTTTTTTTTTAAATTATGTAATATTGGATGTATTTAGTGATGCTATGTAGATAAAGAATGTTAAAGTTGGTAAAGGGAATTTTTTAGTATCCTCTAACAATATAAGTCACATGATATTTCTTGAGTCCACGATAAAGAGAGTAAGACTACTCCTAGATTCAACAATGTAGTGTTTTTTATCATGACTAAAAAATAAGCCACATAGACGTAGTATTAGATATGACTCAAATATAGGCTTGTATATGGATATGTTTAGATACAACATCCATGTTGTATCTAGGATTATCATATCTAGTATCAAATTTGTTTATCTAGAGAAAATAAGTATTTCATAACACTATTTCAAACACACAAAACAAAAATGCTTTGTAAAACACAACCAATTAGAGATTGGGATATATTATATTTGGTAAACCTGCCTCAAACACACACAAAACAAAAAGTATTAGAGAACACCAATACTTAGATACAACATTCATGTTATATCTAGGAGTATTGTATTTGCATCTAGAGAAAGGGAAAGTATTTGGGTGAAAGGAAATATGCATCCAAAATTTCCACATAACCCAAATAGAAAAAAATTATGCAAACAAGTATTCAAAATCCATATGCAAAAGAATATACAACATACCATAAAAAAATAACACAAGATATACCTTGGGAAAACCCTCAAGAGGGAAAAACCCAACCTCCAAAAGCATTCATCACTCATGTATTATTCAACAATGAAACCATTGCAATACATCTTTAGAGTTCTCCATAGATATCCTTGAAATACAAGCTCTCTGCAGACACTCCATGTGAACAAGCATGCAACCAGACATTTAATACCATGCTTCAAACCTTACAAATGTCAACAAGAGATGCTTTCAACCCCTTAGCCAAAATGGCCAACTAGCCAACCCTAGACAACTACCCATGTGTTTGCTTTTATAGATATAAACTTGCACAAAATCATCAAGTGGTATTACATAAATCATGTGACTAATATCATGAGTTTACAAAACTATTAACCTCGACATTTTTTTTTAAGCAAAAGTGGCAAGCCACTATATTTGTATTAATAAATATGTATAATTTTACAAAATCCTGGTTCAGGCGGACATATTAATGGGAAAGAACTGATAGGGAGGTTGGATGAAACAATCAATGTTTCATGCTCTAGGTCTTGCTTGGAAGACTCCTAGGGTGTGTTCACTCCACCACTTGAAACCTATAGGACCTCTCCTTATTAGGGTCCCCTTATTTCTCCTTGCCAACCCAACTATCAACTCAAATTCTTCTTACCAAGTCAAAACTTGATGCAATCTTGTAACTCTAACCTTAGCCCTTAATTCACCCTAAAGGCTACAATACCTCCAAACTTGAATTAAGCTTTGTAGGGGTGTGGAGGTGTTTCTATTCAATGAAATCCATCCAATTTTGGTTCTTAAGGGTCCTCTTAGCTTCATTTGCAAGTCACTTTCACCAAACCCTCTTTTAAGCCTAAAAAGGCTACTAGCCCTAAGAGCCCCAATTAGGCCTCTTTCTCCGAGAAAATAGGGTTGCTCTCAAATCTTTCCAAAGAACATCCCAATATTTTCTTGGGATTCCTAGTTCATTTTCCAAACCTCTCAAATATTTTTGAGGTCTTGGGTCTTTATCTGTCGTACAAGGCCTCAACTTGAAAATGGACAAAAACTAGGGTTTTAAAGCCTTTTTCTGGCTGCTCTCAATCTGCTAAGTGTTCCTCACACCAGATGGACTGATGGAGTTTCCTCTTGATTACCAGGTCTTGACAAGACTCAAATCTACCTTCTCCAAAAGGAAATTCAACTAGAATCTATCACCCCTGCAAGTTATGTGCTCTGCACTTAAGTCTTCCTAGCCGGGCACCTTCCTGGCTCGCCTAGGCAAGACTTTGCCAACAACTCCTGTACTTTCACAAACCCTACACCCTACCATATATACATACATGGAGTCTAGTCACTATTCCCAAAGGGTCGTACAATTTGTACAGTGGGAAAGTGAACTAATACTCCATTTTCTCAAAACTGTCTGGTTTAGACCAGCAACAGGGTGAAAACAAACTATTTGCAAACAGTGATTGAAATTGAATAAAGAAGACTAATAGATGGCACACAAAGCTTGAGAAATTAATGCACTACATCCTACACAAAACACAGTGACAAGGTTAATCCATTAAAAGCTCACTTCAAAGCAAAAACCAGAAAATTCACTCAAAAACACTGTTTTCTTCAATTCACAAACTTCAAAGCAAATACAAAAATGCTTCCAACCCTGCTCTCAGGTCAAGGCACAACCTATATAGGTCAAAAAATTAGTTATTCCTCCCTTGGTTGGACATGTCAGTTTCATTGTGGCAAAGTTGCAAAATGCACCATTTTGCAACTTTTGCCAATTTCTAGAAAAATAAGTAAAATGAGTTTCTAAACTCATCCACCCTTCCTCAATTTCTATCCTAGAGATCAAACATATCCCTAAGCTATCTCCTCTACTCAATGGTAAACATGACCTTCATGGTAACGCATCAAAAACAAAAATTCATCCTAGATTTCTTAATTGCCTAGTGTAATTGCCTAATGTTTCTTAGATGCTCCTACACCATTCTCCCCCTCTCTGCACAAACACTAAGGAATGTGAGGAGAGATCAGTGACACATCAATTCCCTACTTCTTAAACTGAGCTTCATCCACCCATGTAGCCTCAGACTCTGGCTTGTCCTTCCACTTGATGAGGTGCTCCATGTACACTTTATGCCTTGTAGATTTCTTCACCCTTGACTCCAAGATCCTTTCTGCCCGAAGCTTGTCTTGAGTAGGTAAGGCTATGTTGCTTACATCCTTGAAGATATCCCTACTGTTTTGATCCATGTCATTGACTATTCCCTTATATTTGATCAGATCAGCTACATTGAACACTAGTGAAATCCCTAAATCTGCAGGTAGTTCCACCTTGTAGGAATTCTTTCCATATTTGGCTAATACCTTGCATGGTCTCACTCTTTTCATCTACAAATTGGTTGATATCCCCTTTTGCAACCTAGACTTGTTGAGGTGGACCATAACATAGTCTCCTACTGCAAATTGTAGATCCTTTCTAGATAAATCCACCTTCTCTTTCAACTTTTGAGTAGCCTCGATGACTATCTTCTTCACCTGCTCCTGAATCTCCTTCATGGTTTGAGAGAAATCCTCTGCATGTCCACTCCTATGCTCCATAGCTCCTAGATCCTTGAGCTCACACACACCTCTTAGGTGCATTCCATACACTATTTCAAAAGGACTCTTCCCTGTAGTCTTGTTCACACTGTCATTGTATGCATACTCAACATGTGATATGACCAAGTCCCATGTCTCTCCATACCCTTTATTTAGGCATATTAGAAGATTACCTAACACCCTATTAACCAACTCTGTTTGCCCATCGGTCTGAGGATGGTAAGATGATCCAAAAGATGGGTTGGTACCTAATCTGCTCCATAGAGTCTTCCAAAAATGACTCATGAACTTCACATCTCTTTTTGATACAATGCTCAAAGTAAATCCATGGATCCTTACAATTTCCTTGAAGAAAAGGTGAGCAATATAGCTAGCATCATGTGTGGTCTTGCAAGGGATAAAGTGACTCATCTTGCTGAATCTATCTACCACCACATAGACACTATCAAACCCTGTCTTAGTCTTAGGGAGTCCTACAACAAAATCCATGCTAACACACTCCCATGGTCTATTGGGAATGGGTAGAGGTTGATACAAACCTGCATTACTAGCTCCCCCTTTGGCTTTCATACAAACTACACACTACTCTGCATACCTCTTGACATCCCTTGGCAACTTGGGCTAATAGTAGAACCTTTGCACTAGTTCCATTGTCTTGTTGATGCCAAAATGACCACTAAGACTACCATTGTGCTTTTCTTGGATAAGATTCTCTCTCATAGAACCTTTTGGCACACACAACTGATTTCCTTTGAACAAAATTCCACTCTTCAATGTATACTCTGAGAACTAACTATGAAAATGATTCTCAAAATCAGAACATACCTTATATGCCTCCAAGAAGTCTTCATCTTCACCATAGAGATCCTTGAAACTCTCTATCCCAATGCTCTTTATTTGTATCTCTTGCAATGTCAGAAACCTCCTACTTAATGCATCTGCCACCTTGTTCAACTATCCCTTCATGTGCTTAATGGTAAATGTGAAGGCTTGGAGGTATTCCATCCATTTCAAATGTCTATTACTCAATTTCTCTTGAGTGTTGATGTAGCTAAGTGCTTGATTGTTAGTAAACACTACAAACTCTTTAGGTAGGAGATAATGCCTCCACTTCCTAAGTGACTACACTAAAGCATATAGTTCCAAGTCATAAGTAGAATACTTCTATTTAGCTTCATTGAGCTTTTCACTAAAGAAATCTATAGGCCTGCCTTCTTGCCTTAGCACTCATCCTACTGCAATTCCACTAGCATCACATTCCACAGTAAACAACTTGTCAAAACTAGGTAATAAAAGAATAGGTTGAGTTGCCACTTCTTGTTTTAGTTTCTCAAAACCTTTCTCAGCTTCTTGAGTCCACTTAAACTTAGTCTTTAAGCCACCTTTGATTGTATCTAGGACTGGTGCACATATGCCACTAAAGTTTCTTATAAACTTCCTATAAAACTTAGCCAATCCATGAGAACTTCTTACCTCTATCCCTGTGGTTGGTGTAGGCCAATTTAGGATAGCTTCCACCTTGCTTGGGTCCATCTTCAATGATCCTTGGGATACTACAAACCCCAAATACACAAGCTCCTGTTTGAAGAACTCACATTTCTCTAGGTTGATGGCTAACTTCTCTTCTTGCAATCTTCTAAGAACCAACTCCACATGCTTTAGGTGTTCTTTTGTTGTCTTACTAAAAATGAGTATATCATCAAGGTATACCACCACAAATAACCCTGTGAAATCCTTTAGCACTTCATTCATGAGCCTCATGAATGTGATAGGGGCATTAGAGAGGCCAAATGGCATAACTCTCCACTCATACAACCCATCAGTTTTCTTAAAGGTTTTCTTCCACTCATCTCCATCCTTGATTCTGATTTGGTGGTATCCACTTTTGAGATCCAACTTGGTGAAATACTGAGCTCCTCCAAGGCAATCCATCAAATCTTTAATCCTAGGAATAGGGAACCTATATCTGATTGTAATTCTATTTACAGCTCTAGAATAAGTGCATAATCTCCACTTACCACCTTTCTTGGTTGCTAAGACCACTGGTACTGCACATGGGTTGATGCTTTTCCTAATTAACCCTTGATCCAACAACTCCTGCACTTGTCTAGCTACCTCTAGGTTTTGATCCGGTGTAAGCTTGTAAGCTGCTTTGTTTGGAAATGAAGCTCCTGGTATGAAGTCAATCTAATGGCTAATGGCTCTCTTTGGAGGTAAGGTTGCTGGTGTTCCATCACTCACTGTGTCTTTGAACTGTTCTAACAACTTTTGGACTGCTCCAGCTATGACTGTTTTCTTAGTCTTGTCCTCCTCCTTGGGTTGCACCATGACCACATATCCTTCACCCCCTTGATGTAGGTTGTTAATTAACTCTTTGCCACTGCTTAATAAGACACTAGGGGTCTTTGACTGTCCTTCTTCCTCATCTGACAATGACTGCAACTTGAATGTCTTTCCATCCTTTTTGAATGAGATAGTATTTTCCTTTCCATCATAGATGGCACCTCTGTCATACTGCCATGGTATGCCCAATAGAAGATGGCATGCATCCATGGGTAACACATCACAAATCAACTTATCCTTGTACCCTCCGATGGAGAACTCCACCATTGTTTTATCATTGACAAGAACACTTTGTCCTTTGTTCAACCATGTCATCTTGTAGGGATTAGTGTGGGGTACCTTTTCCAACTTCAATTTCATCATTGCCTCCTCTGAGATTATGTTTTCAGTAGACCCTGAGTCCACTATCACCTTGCATACTTTCCCAATTATTTTGCACCTCACTCTAAATAAGGCTCTTCTTTGCTTTGGCTCTTCCTTGACCGATTGTCTAATCAAAACTCTTTTAAACATCAGGTTCTCCCCCACTTCTAATTCAATGTGATTAACCTCAGGTGATTTGGTGCTCATGGTGTCCTCTTGTGCATATGCCACTCTCTTCTCAGTATTTGATGAAGATGCTTTCTCCGGGCACCTATAAGCTGGATGACCTACTTGACCACAGTTGTAACACTTCATACTAGCAAAGTATGAGTTACTTCTTCCTGCTCCTCTTCCTCTATTTGAACCTCCTTGAGGTCATCTACCTCTTCCATATCCTCCTCTAGAAGTTGTTTCACCTCCATGCTCTGTGAGTTTAGACTCTCCCTAATTTCTTTGTTCAGTCCCTCTACCTTGGCATCCACCTCTATGTCCTCTTTGTTCTCTACCTTTTCCTCTGCTCTTAGAAGCCTATTCTTGTTTCCTCTTACTCCTCTCTTCAATATTTATAGCCAATTGATAGCATTGGTCCACTGTCTTGGGACTTAGAAGAGTAATATCCTCTTGAATGTTCCACTTCAAACCGTTAAGGTATCTAGCCACCTTAAGACTTTCATCCTCAATAACATTAGACCTCATGCAAAGTTTTTGAAACTCCTCAGTATAAGAATTCACATCTTGGCCTCTTTGTCTCAAACTCTATCTTTTCTTGTGCAATTGAATTTCATAATTATCAGGCATGTATGCTTCTCTCACTTTGGCAACCATTCCCTTCCAAGTAGAGATAGGCTTCTTTCCTTCCTTTTCCCTCTCTGTCTGAATGAACTTCCACCATGTCAAGGCATAACCTCTCAATCTTGATTTGGCCACCTTTACCTTTTTGTGCTTCACTGACTCCATCACATTCAAAATGGTTTTCCATTCCCTCTATCCAATCCATGACCAAATCAACTTCCATTTTCCCACTAAATAGTGGTATGCCTTCAAGTGCTTTTCCACTCAAAGCCTTCAGTGCTTTCAAGAAAGGATTTTCTTTCAAAACAGGGTCAAGTTCAGGGATCTTGTCTTCCTCTGCAACCTCTTCTTTCTTTGGTACCCTTCCTTCAAATTGTACATCATTCAATGCTTGCTCAAGTTGGTCTATTCTTTCCCTCAATAGCCTATTGTCTTCCTCCTGTCCTTCGACCATCTTGGAAAATTTTGTATTTGTCACCATGGTGGTGGAGCCACTAGACTCTATCTCAGACATACAATAGTCAATCCAAAATATTTTGCTTGCTCTAATACCAATCTGATAGGGAGGTTGGATGAAACAATCACTGTTTCATGCTCTAGGTCTTGCTTGGAAGACTCCTAGGGTGTGTTCACTCCACCACTTGAAACCTATAGGACCTCTCCTTATTAGGGTCCCCTAATTTATCCTTGCTAACTCAACTATCAACTCAAATTCTTCTTACCAAGTCAAAACTTGATGCAATCTTGTAACTCTAACCTTAGCCCTTAATTCACCCTAAAGGCTACAATACCTCCAAACTTGAATTAAGCTTTGTAGGGGTGTGGAGGTGTTTCTATTCAATGAAATATATCCAATTTTGGTTCTTGAGGGTCCTCTTAGCTTCATTTGCAGGTCGCTTTCACCAAACCCTCTTTTAAGCCTAAAAAGGCTACTAGCCCTAAGAGCCCCAATTAGGCCTCTTTCTCCGAGAAAATAGGGTTGCTCTCAAATCTTTCCAAAGAACATCCCAATATTTTCTTTGGATTCCTAGTTCATTTTCCCACCTCTCAAATATTTTTGAGGTCTTGGGTCTTTATCTGTCGTACAAGGCCTCAACTTGAAAATGGACAAAAACTAGGGTTTTAAAGCCTTTTTCTAGCTGCTCTCAATTTGCTAAATTTTCCTTACACCAGATGGAATGATGGAGTTTCCTCTTGATTACCAGGTCTTGGAAAGACTCAAATTTTCCTTCTCCAAAAGGAAATTCAATTAGAATCTGTCACCCCTGCAAGTTATGTGCTTTGCACTTAAGCCTTCCTAGCCGGGCACCTTCTTGGCTCACCTAGGCAAGACTTTGCCAACAACTCCTATACTTTCACAAAACCTACATCCTACCATATATACATACATGGAGTCTAGTCACTATTCCCAAAGGGTCGTATAATTTGTACAGTGGGAAAGTGAAATAATACTCCATTTTCTCAAAACTATCTGGCTTAGACCAACAACAGGGTGAAAACAAACTATTTGCAAATAGTGATTGAAATTGAATAAATAAGACTAATAGATGGCACACAAAGCTTGAGAAATTAATTCACTACATCCTACACAAAACACAGTGACAAGGTTAATCCATTAAAAGCTCACTTCAAAGCAAAAATCAGAAAATTCACTCAAAAACACTGTTTTCTTCAATTCACAAACTTCAAAGCAAATACAAAAATGCTTCCAACCCTGCTCTTAGGTCGAGGCACACCCTATATAGGTCAAAAAAGTAGTTATTCCTCCCCTTGGTCGGACATGTCAGTTTCATTGTGGCAAAGTTGCAAAATGCACCATTTTGCAACTTTTGCCAATTTCTAGAAAACTAAGTAAAATGAGTTTCTAAACTCATCCACCCTTCCTCAATTTCTATCCTAGAGATCAAAAATATCCCTAAGCTATCTCCTCTACTCAATGGTCAACATGAACTTCATGGTAACACATCAAAAACAAAAATTCATCCTAGATTTCTTAATTGCCTAGTGTAACTGCCTAATGTTTCTTAGGTGCTCCTACACCAAGAACCAAGGAAGAAAACCCTCAGTTATAGTCCATGTAACAAAATTTCGTTGATACAAACCAATTACAAAAGCAACAAAGTTATCATTTTTGCAGTTGAAATCTATCAAAACCCTAACCTCCTACCTAACCCTTTATAAAAAAACCCCATTACATAATTACATAATCCCATAAGAACCCCATTAAATACTTGTAGAATCCCAAGAAACTCATTCCCATTACATATTTTCATAAACCCGTAAGAGTCCATTTACAATACCCATGCAAAATTATCATAGAGCAAAATTGAATATTTCAAACTATTGTGCACCCCAAAGTCTGGAAGTTGAATTAAAAGGAGACTGACTTGTTCCCTGGTCTGCGTGGACCATTGACATAACTCTCTTCATTGACCACCGGCTTCTGCTTATAATCATAATCAAAGGATGAAACCAACTTGTTTATGTCTGGAACATACCGGTAGCAGAATTTTACCTTCACAGTATGTGGATAATGTGATATTTGAAAATCATGAACGCATACATGACTCCTCAAAAAAGAAATTGCATGATATTTTCTCTTAAAATCATAAATTTCTTCCATGGAAATTGAAGACCTGTACTTGTTGAGAGCTTGATACAGATGGACAAAAGTATCATACTTTGTTGATAAAAGCATACCCTGAAAAAATTCTGCATACTTTTTCTTACAATGGATTAGGTGTCTGATTAACCTCCAAATTTACTTTTTGGTACTAAGTTTTTTCCAATATTAAATATTTCTCCAATGTGCAACCTCATATTAAATATTTATTACAATGTTACATACAACACATAAAGTGACCCCAAGAATGCAACCCCATGTGATGCACACATCCCTAGATCCCCTAAGTGTACCACATATAATAAAATATTACATTATAACATTATGCAAGGTGGACAACACACATTTTCCTAACATTCTCCCACTTGTTATATACATTGCATAAGGGGTAAACAAGTAAACTCGATCATTAACAAGGGAACAATCCCTATAGCCACATATACTATCAAGATATTATTGAATAGTATCTATAAAGACTTTATGATATCTACAAAAACATGGATAGGTCTTCCAAACAATTGTGTTCATAGAAATGAAGATAACATTATAATTTTGGACCTCATAATAGGTGTGTCCTTTAAATCTATTTATTCAATTATTATAATTAAAAGATTTTTTTTAATTATGTAATATATGTTAGATGTTTTTCATGATGTTATGTAGATAAAGAATGTTTAAGTTGGTAAAGAACTTTTTTTAGTATCTTCTAACAACATAAGTCGCATGATATTTCTTGAGCTCATGATAAAGAGTGTAAGACTACTCTTAGATTCAACAATGTAGTGTTTTTTATCATGACTTGAAAATAAGCCACATAGATGTAGTATTAGATATGACTCAAATATAGGCTTGTATATGGATATGTTTAGATACAATGTATCCATGTTGTTGTATCTAGGATTATCATATCTAGTATCAAATTTGTTTATCTAGAGAAGGGAAGTATTTCATAACACTATTTCAAACACACAAAACAAAAATGCTTTGTAAAACACAACCAATTAGAGATTAGGATATATTATATTTGGTAAACTTACCTCAAACACACACAAAACAATTAGTATTAGAGAACATCAATACTTAGATACACCATTCATGTTATATCTGGGAGTATTGTATTTGCATCTAGAGGGAGGGAAAGTATTTGGGTGAAAGAAAATATGCATCCAAAATTTCCACATAACCCAAATAGAAAAAAATTATTCAAACAAGTATTCAAAATCCATATGTAAAAGAATATAAAACATACCATAAAAAGATAACACAAGTTATACCTTGGGAAAACCCCCAAGAGGGAAAAACCCAACCTCCAAAAGCATCCATCACTCATGTATTATTCAACAATGAAACCATTGAAATACATCTTTAGAGTTCTCTATAGATATCCTTGAAATACAAGCTCTCTACAGACACTCCATGTGAACAAGCGTGCAACCACACATTTAATGACATGCTTCAAACCTTACAAATGTCAACAAGAGATGCCCTCAACAACTTAGCCAAAATGGCCAACTAGCCAACCCTAGACAACTACCCATGTGTTTGATTTTATAGATATAAGCTTGCACAAAACCATCAAGTGGTATTACATAAATCATGTGACTAATATCATGAGCTTACAAAACTATTAACCTTCACATTTACTTTTTGGTACTAAGTTTTTCCATTATTAAATATTTCTCCAATGTGTAACCCCATATTAAATATTTATCACAATGTTACATACAACACATAAAGTGGTCCCAAGAATGCTAACCCCATGTGATGCATGCATCCCTAGATCCCCTAAGTGCACCACATATAATAAAATATTACATTATAACATTATACAAGGTGGACAACACATATTTTCCTAACATTATCCCACTTGTTATATACATTGCATAAGGGGTAAACAAGTAAACTCAATCATTAACAAGGGAACAATCCCTATAGCCACATATACTATCAAGGAATCAAAGTGTTCTATGTGCTCCATCAAGATACCTACAACAAGAATCAAGGTGATCACCATATCAAGAATGAATGCTCTCATCCTCCATATGCCAATGCATAAAGATAATAAGCCATCAAAAAAGGTTCCACACTATTTGTCACAAAGAAGCATAAGTCTGGCCTCTAACCAATATCCTAAAATGCAAATGCTTAATCCAAATGTAATAAGTATTTATCAATAGTTTTTAAGGTATAATCACCATAGCTGAAATGACAACCATAAAAAATGCTAACACATCCAACTATCCATGTAACATGTGAACCTCAAGCCATCAACATATACAAGAAATAACATGCAATCACAAACTCCAAGTGCCAAGCCTGTCATATGATGAACACAACATCTAGGAACTCACATTTCATATGCAATGTCAAATCTAAAAATGATCATGACATCCAAAGATCCACCAATAACATCACACAGAAGGTATAACCAATATCATGTAGTATCAAGGAACATCCATAAAGATATGCAAAATCCCACAATCAATATGCTACAATACATCTCTCACCACTAGTCTTCATACCTCTCCCAAGTTCTCTGCACTTAACAAAAGAAAGAGATAAATAAACCTCCATATCATCACCAAATAATAATGAACAACACATGATCATATAATGATCACCATATCTCCACACAAGACCTCAAATCCAATGTGATATGAATACAAACATCTAGGAAGAAGAACAAGACTAAAGAGAGAACGTGCAAATCAAAACCTATAGCATGCACTTCTAGACACACCTCTAAATGCGAAGCTACGATTAGTATGATCTCATCCGTAAAACCCCAAAGGAGAATAGTATTATTCGTATCTAATTATAACCATGATATATGCATCTCAAACTAAATCCATTCCCAAATTAAGGTAATAATCCTGCTAAGATCTCTTAAACTCAACATCAATGAAAGAAATCACAATGCATAAGGAGATACACATGTCAACACTCCTCAAATTAACCATCTAGAACTAGGAAACCATAGCTCAAGATCCATATCCATGGGAAGAAAAAGCATAAAACATAATGCATTTGGAAACAATAATAGGCAATGGTTGTTAGATGATTATTCACTAAGTAAACCAAGAATGGGGAATGAGAATGATCCTCCAAGATAAACAAGTCATCATGAATCATCCAAGAAAAATATCCTTTGTGTACATGTTGAACTCATGTCCACCCAAGGTGTAGGCTCCTTAGACTTTCTTGTTGAAACCTCATCAAGAGAGTAATTATCTCAACAATGTCTCTAATCCCAAGACATTGTTAGATAACCAAGGCAAAACTTGTAACAAATATAAAATTAAGAATGTGTTTACAAATCTGAAATTATGCATTCAAGATTACCAATAATGTGTTATGTGATCAACAATTACAATAATGAAAGCAAAACAACAATAGCACAAGTTGAAAATTACAAGTGACACAAGATATATGTGGAGAAGCCCTTGCGGGAGAAAAAATCCACACCCGAAGAGATGCAATGATTGTATTAATCTTCTAATGAAGTACACCAATACAAAATTCCTCTCTAAATTTTTGTAGCACTTCGTTACTCTAACAACCTGAAAAAAAACATGTGAAACCACTATCTCTAAGCTCCAATAGATAGAAGTTTGTGAGAGAGAATACCATTTGTGGTATCCTAAAACAACAAGTGAAACCACCTAGAAAAACCCACACCCCCCTTAGTGGACAACCCATAAACATGATAAAAATATTAAATGATCACATGGCTTTCACATGGGCATCTAACCCATAGCCAATCAAAATTGGTCAATCTCGAGTGCTCCACTACTCTTTGATGGCTCATACCTAGAACAAGAAAAATTGGGTGCCCAATCTAGGATAACATGCAAATGAACATGCAAGATCATGCACTTTTGGGTGGTCCCCACCTAGAAAGTGGATGCCCAAAAGGAATAATTCTCTTGGGATGCTCTGTAATCGTCATAGTAGTGGGTCCACCTCTATGAATGAAATTACAATTTGTCATAGAAAATTATAAATAATAAATATTTTGCCTCACATGTTCTCAAGGACACTTTCCAAATAACATGGAGACACATAATATTAACTTAGGATAGAAATTATAATGTCACCTATCCTACCATTCTCCCACTTGACATTATACATTGCAATTACATCCATGAGATACATAAAAATTATAATCAAGTATAGTGATCAAGGCCCATGGACTTCCTACACCAGGAGAGCTTATCTGTGGTCACTAGCTTCATGAGAGAATATGCAATTTTATCCACCAAAGTGTCAACCTTCTCAATCAGGACCTTACCATTCTCAACCATTTCTCACACAAAGTGGTATTGAATATCAACATGCTTAGTACGAGCATGATACATAATATTTTTGGCCAAAAATTTGGCACTCTAACCATCACATCCAATCCTCATTGTCTTAAAATCAAAACCAATTCCATTACCAATTCTCTGTAACCAAACTGCCTCCTTAGTGGCATCTGTAGAATCCATATACTCTACTTCAATGGTGGAAAATGCAACTGCAGGTTGCCTTTTACTCATTCAACTCACTACACCTCCAACCAAAGTAAAAACATAACCACTAGTGGACCTTTGACTGTCCAGGTCACCTACCCAATCTACATCAACAAAACCCTATATGCCTAATGACTTAACCACATCATCAATACCATGATAAACCAAACAATAATTATAGGTGCCACACAAATATCTTAACACCCTCTTAACAAAAGTCCAATTCTCTCTACCAGGGTTTGACATAAACCTAAACAAAACTCCCACTACTTGGACTATATTTGGTCTAGTGCAAACCACTGCATACATCAGAATACTAATGACACTAGTATAAGAAACTTTAGACATCTCTTCAAAATCATGATCATAATTAGAACCCATGTCTAAACTCAATATAGTACCAATTGGAAATGGAATATTTATTGGTTTACAGTCATGCATACTAAACCTCTACAAAATAGTATCAACATACTCACTTTGACTTAACCAAAGCTTTCTACGAACCCGATCCCTATTGATCCCCATACCAAGGATATATTTAGTAGCCCCCGAATCCTTCATATCAAATGTGCTAGAAAGTCGAGCCATAAGCTCCCTAATCATCACCTTATTGTTACCAATAAACAACATGTCATCAACATACAAGACAATGATTAGTATCTACTCATCAATAACCTTAATGTAAACATAATGATCCTCTTCACTTCTAACAAAACCCAACTTCAATCCAAAAGCATCAAAATTATAGTACCACATCCTAGGTGACTATTTCAAACCATACAAAGATCTCTTTAACTTGCAAACCAAGCGTTATTTTCCTTTCACAACAAAACCGTCAAGCTATCACATATAAATTTCCTCCTCAAGATCCCCATGCAAGAAAGTAGTTTTATCATCCATTTGCTCTATTTAAAAATCATAAGCAATAGAAATAGATAATAAGAATCTAATAGAAGTTAACTTAGCAATAGGAGAGAAAATTTCACTGAAATCAATTCCCTCTCTCTAGGAGTAGCCCTTGACCACTAATTTGGCCTTTTACCACTCTAATCAACCATCTGCACCAAATTTATTTTTAAATATCCAATTGCAACCAATGGGCTTCCTTCCTTTGAGAAAAATAACAAGGTCCTAGGTATCACAACTACCCAAAGCCATCATCTCCTCATGCATGGCCTACATCCATGACTCACTTTCTTCTAAAGAGAGAGCCTCCCTGAAAGATCTAGGTTCATTGTTGATAATCAAGAAAGAAAAGACACAATGGTAATCTGATGGGATATACCTATCAACTAGATTTCATTGTCTTAAGGATCTTCTGAAGGTAAGAGTAAGGGGATCATTTTATTCTTCCTCTTCTATATGCTCATCTTGCACATCATCTAAACTCTCTGAACCCTCTTCTTCTTCTCCATCCTCTAATCCATCTAGTTGTTCTTGCACATGTGCATCTTCCTAATTTTCTATCTTTGTCTTGAAGTGCACTATTTTTTTCTTATCTTTCTCCTTTGGTTGTTTTTCACCTGAGTAAGCTCTAACTCCTTGAAAATTAGATCTCTAGATAAAACCATTTTATGAGTTATTGGATTCCAATACTTATAACCTTTTACATTCTTATCATAACCAAAAAAGGTGCATTTATGTGCTTTTGGATCTAATTTAGATCACTTCTCTTGAGGCATATGCACAAAATCCTCACAACCAAATACCCTTAAATGTGAAACAGAAGGATTTCTACCTATCCACACTTCATAAGGAGTTTTATCAATAAGAGATGAAAAAGGAGATCTATTAACCAAATTACATGCAATACTTACAAATTCTTCCCAAAAGCATCTATCAAGCTTAGCACCACTCAACATGCTCCTAGCTCTTTCCATTAAGGTTTAGTTCATTCTTTCTATTAGCTCATTTTGTTGGGGTGTATAAGGAGTAGTATTTTTTCAAACAATACTTGCATGCTTACAAAACTTATCAAATTCCCTAGAACAATATTCACCTCCATTGTCAGCTCACAACACCCTTATCTTATAATATGTTTTGTTCTCAACTAAGGCTTTAAATTCCTTAAACTTAGTGAAAGCCTCAAATTTTGCATGCATAAAATAAATCCAAGTGTATGTTGAGATGTCATTAATGAAAGTAACATAATAACAAGATTTTCAAAAGATTCAACATCCACTAGTCAAAACACATCCAAATTAATGATCTCTAATAATCTCTTAGCTTTATTAGTTCCATTAGGAAATGACGATCTATTCTATTTACCAAACACACAATGCTCACAAAAATATTTCTTGCCAATAGAATATTCAGAAATACCATCAACCAATTTTTGATTCAAAATGGTCTTTAGACCCTTTTCACTTATGTGACCCAATCTATGGTGCCACAACATACATGCATTTCTCCAGTGCTAATGACATTGACAAAGTTACAAAAATTGGAGACATTAAGCCTAAACAAAGTCCCTATCTAAGATCCTTTAGCAATCACTAAACTCCCTCTTACCAACCTGCAACTAGAATTGTCAAATGTCACATGCATTCCAAAATCATTCAACTTGGATACTAAAATTAAATTTCTCACAAGTCTTGGAAATATGTAAAATATTAGTAAGGATCTTAACCCTTCCATCACTGAAAAACAACTTCATCTTTCTCTTACAAACAATATTCTTCATGTTATTATCACCAAGGAAAACTTCTCCCCCATCATAAGTTGAATATGAAGTAAACCACTCCTTGTGAGGATTTATATGGTAGGAGAAACCTAAATCAATAAGCCAAGCATCATTACTAATAGTGTTAGCAAAAAAAAACAAAGCATCAAAATCACCATCTTCTATGGAATTTTCCATGGAAGTATCTAAACTCTTTTTCTTGTTTTTGCAATCCTTCACATGCCCTCTCTTACCACAATTCCAACACTTTAATCTGCTCTTCTCAGGGGTTTTAGAACATCCTTTAGAATTGTCTCTATTTTTATCCCCTTTACGTCCTCATTTTTCTTTGGACCTTCCTCACACATGCAAGACATCTTGGGAGTCCCCATCCATGGAATTTATTCTTATTTCTTCTGAAAGAAGTGTAGCAATGAGATTATCCATCTTTGGCTCAACACCACCACCACTTATGACAAAAATTAGATTTTCCCAAGATTCAAGTAAAGAACAAAGCAACAATATGCATTTATCTTCTTCTTCTATCTTAACATATACAAATTTAAGATGAATTATAACCATATTAAAAGCATTTAAATTTTTTGCAATAGAATCACCACCCTTCATTTTCAAAGAATATAAAAGTCTTTTGAGACACAATTTATTAGTTAGACTTTTAATTTGATAAATATCACCTATCCTCTTCCACAACTTGTATGTGGTAAATTCTTTTGAAACATTCAAGAGGACAAAATCCACAAGACACAACCAAACAATTCCTAATGTATTCTTTTCCATTTTATTCCAATCTACATTAGACACACTAGATGACTTATTTTCATTTGAAACTACCAACCACCGATCTCTCTCTTCAAGGAGATCCTCCATCTTCAACTTCCATATCTTGTAACCAATACCATTGAATTTCTCAATATCTAGACAAGAGGTAGAAGCCATGGCTTTTACTATTCTTCACAAATCTACAAAACCCACAAAGAAAAATCTCCCATTGCATCCAAAAAACCTTCAATGCTTAAGAGAAAGGTGCCCCCTCTCAACAAAACCATTAGCTTTGATACCAAATGGATAATCATGCTGAAACTTGCAGCAAATATGAACCTAAGAATGTGTTTGCAAATATAAAATTATGTATTCAAGATTACAATAATGTGTTATGTGATTAGCAATTCCATTAATGAAATCAAAATAATAATGCCACAAGTTGAGAATCATAAGTGACACAAGATATACATGGAGAAACCCTTGTGAGAAAAAACTCCACATCCAAAGAGATGCAATGCTTGTATCAATCTTCAAATGAAGTACACCAATACAAAATTCCTCTCTAAATTTTTACAACACTTTGACAACCTAGAAACAAACTTGGGAAACCACCATCTCAAAGATCCAATACATAGTTGTGCGAGAGAATACCACTTGTGGTATCCCAAAAAAAAAGAGTTAAACAACCTGGAAAAACCCACACCCCTTTAGTTGACAACCCATAAACATGGTAAAAAAATTAAACAATCACATGGGCTTCACATGGGTGCCTAACCCATAGCCAATCAAGATTAGTCAATCCTGAGTGCTCCATTACTCTTTGATGGCTTTGATGACTCATACCAAGAACATGCAAATTTGAGAGCCTAATCTAGGATAACATACACAACATGCAAGATCATGCACTATCATAGAAAGTGGACACTGAAAAGGAATATTCTTCTGATATGCTATGTAATTTTCACTGTAGTGGGTCCACCTCTATGAATGCTATTACAATTTGTCATAGAAAAAAGATATAATAAATATTTTTCCCCTCATGTCCTCAAGGAAACTTTCCAAATAACATGGGGACACATAATATAAACTTAAGATAGAAATTATAATATCACCCATCCTAACATTCTCCTAGCCTCACATATGTCTCCAAGCATCCATGAGCACATGTAACTAATCTATCCATGCTAAAATTAAAATGCAACATATATATCACTATCATGAAGCTCCCAATTAAATGACTAATATACTCAATACCAAAAAAAATAAAATTGATATCAAAGTCAAAGCCACAATAATGAATCAAAAAATCAATCATGACAAGATGATATTACATCTCAAAATATCATATGCTCCAATTTTCATATCATTCTCCTAAGAGCACTTGTATGATGCCAACAGTCTACCATACAATAAAGAGTACACAATGGCACAATAACAACCATCCTATCAAAATAATGATTGCATGTCAAATGAAAAATCATGACACATCAACCAAAGACTAAAGAGTCCTCCATGGCTAGCCAAGATGCTAGCAGAAGATCATCTATCACCAAGTGATGATCCACATCACTACTAAAATCTCCCCCTAGACTGTGATACCAACCTCTCCATGGAATCATGACGACCATCTCCTAAATGAAGATCCTTCATGGCCCCAATGCAAAAAATAAACTCAACACCAAGAGCTCCCAAAGGGAAGATTCAAACAATGATCTCCAAAACCAAGAAGATATAACACCACCAAACCATCAATATCACTAGCTCCCACTAGAACATGTAATCAAAATATCCATGAAATTTTGATAATAATCTCCTCAATGAAGATCAACCAAAGGCCCTCACACAATCAAAGAACTCAAATACAACACTAGGAGATCCCAAATGCAAATTAAAAACTTGATCTTCAAACTAAGAAGATACACAACCACAAATAATGTTCTTGCATAAATAATCATGTCATATCAAATTTTTGAAGGCATATAAGGGACATCCATGACACCATGATCACCACCAAATGTACCAACATCAAACTCCCACTATGCCACACATGTCTCCATCATATAGTCAACACGCATAGGTATCACATTATAAATGTACCTGGTAATACCATCTCTCCACCTCAACTTGATAAAAAATATAGTGAGAAAAGTGACTAAACCAAGTTGTAAATCTAAATCTACATCAACACTAAAGACAATCACTAATTTATCAATAAATAAATAAATAATTTATCAATGTGCACCAAACATTGTCGGCCAAAACATAGTAAGGACCCAAAACAACATCCTTGAATATGGAACACCTTCAAAAATTATGCCTCAAAAATCCGCAACACGCTACAATCACTTTGTCGGCCATGATCATGAAAAACATGAACACACAAAAGAAAATCACCAATCGCGAGCACAATCATCAATGCGGACCAACATCACAGATAGAGCACAATCTAGAAACATCCACGAGCATCATGAATCACCATAGAAGCATCCACAACAACTCAAATTACTAGAATCACATCATTTTCTTTCAAGAACACTAACTAAAGCAACATAACAACTATCATAACATAGATACTCATAACTCAATCAAATTTTCATGTGAACCTTTGAAACTTCATGTGGATAAACTAGATATACTCATCAGAAAATCCTTTAATCCACAACCTCTTGTCATCAATATATTGAGCTAGCCACCATACTAAACTTCATTGCATCACCGACAACCTGCAACTTATTTAATTACAATTTTCTCAATATCCTCGACATATACAACCTTAAAAACATCAATGCCAGTAGTGTTGAAATCAATGACGACCACATATCAACAATATCCAACAATCTCCCATTTGGCATTGATGGCAACACATGATGTGAAAAACACCATCAATGCAACTTTCTCTTAGCACTTTCTCCCCCTTAGATTTTGATTCTTTTCTCCTTAACTCTTTCAATTTTTTTCACATGAATCTTCTCCCCCTTTGACATCAATGACAAAGATACAAATTATCTTTCTCCACACAAGCTCTAAACCACATTTCTAAACATCTAACTACTCGCCCTGAGTAGCAGCCATCATAACATTTATCTAGATCACAAGATATGACTATGAAATGCATAGACTGATGCAAGTCATTGCATCTTAATTCTAATTAGGAGGGGTAATCACCCCTAGCTTCCCTCTGAGATACTCAAAAGTATCCTAGGAAAGGGCTTGGTAAAGATATCTTCAATCTGTTCCTTAGTGTGCACATACTCCAATCTGACTTCCTTTTCACTCACCTTCTCTCTCAAAAAGTGAAACTTGATAGATATATGATTGGTTTTTAAATGTAGCACCAGATTCTTGGAAATGTTAATTGCACTTGAATTATCATAGAATATAGCAATAGGTTCATCATACACAACTTTGATATCTTTCAACATCTACTTCATCCACAATACTCGAGTACAATTGTTAGCAACAACAATGTATTTTGCCTCTATAGTAGATAGAGAAATGACATTCTGCTTCTTACTTAACCATGAAATTAGCTTCTTTCCCAAGAAAAATGCACCACCATTAGTACTCTTTCTTTCATTCGCATCTCCTTCCCAATCAACATTAGTAAAAGAACTCAAAGTAAGGTCATCTTCTTTAGGATACCATAGGAAAAACTCAAGTGTCCCCTTCAAGTACCTAAAAATCCGCTTCACAGCTGTCACATGAGATTCCTTAGGATCGGCTTGAAATCTTGCAAATGAATATGACATTCATGATATCAGGTCTAGTTTGAGTCAAATAGAGCAATCCACCAATCATGGATATGTCTAGTCTAATCTATTTTAGGAGAATCATCATCTTGTGTCAACTTACATCCTATCACCATAGATGTACCAACTAGCTTTGAATCTTCCATACCAAACTTATTTAGCAATTCTTTCACATACTTGTACTGAGATATAAAGATCCCTCTATCTAGCTGAGTAATTTGCAATCCCAAAAATAATTTCATTTCTCCAATCATAGACATCTCAAACTCACATTGCATCTCATCAACAAACTTCATGCACAAACTATCATCTCCTCCAAAAATGATATCAACAAAGACTTCAACAATCAAATCTTTATCTTGATCAATCTTGTGTTGGAAATTGTGCCTCAACTTACTGGATTGTATCTCTTCATTTTTAGTTGATCACTAGAGTTCCTAAGTTTGTAACCTTGTCATGGAGTTTGGAGGTTTCATAACTTCCTGACTGACCAATCTCCTTCGTTGTCACAACATCGATGGTTTCTATAACTTTGTAACCTTGTCGCAAATTTTGGAAGTTTCATAACTTCTCAACTGACTGATCTCCTTTGTTGTCACAGCATCGATGATTTATGTAACTTGTAACCTTTGTCATAGAGTTTGGAAGTTTCATAACTTCCCGACTAACCGATCTCCTTTGTTGTCATGACATTGGTGATTTATGTAACCTGTAACCTTGTCGCGGAGTTTGAAAGTTTCATAACTTCCCGATTGACCAATCTCCTTCATTGTCGCGACATCAATGGTTTCTATAACTTAAGAACCTTTTCATGGAGTTATGAAGTTTGAGTTTTCTCCAACTGGGCGGCAGTGGTATCGGATTCTTCCGAGGATCGGTAAATTCATAACTTGTATGCGGTGGTTATGAAGTTATCATTTTTAGTGATGCGTCAATGGATGTTCACTTTGGTGGGGTCATGCCAATGGTTGGTTTGAATGTGGGAGTACAAGTGAGTTCGTAATCAAAAGGAATAACTCATGGATACCTAAAGTCTTCAGGATTTTGTTTATAAACTAATGATTGTTAATATTCCACGCCAATGTGGGATAATGTCGACAGTTGAGTTTCTTGGCAGTTGAGTGAACCGAATTGATTCGGACAGTAGATTCCTAGAAATTGAAGGGTTGAAGTGAATAGAGCAAGTAGACCGATTGGGAGTGTGTGGAGGGAAAGGAAAAATTTTGGCATCAGTTGAGTGGACTGTATGTTGAAAAAACATTGTAACAGTGTTGTGATTGACTGTGGTTGGCCGATTGTAATGTTGTTGTGTAATATCAAAGAACTAATACATGTGAAGGAGGGATCTGTAACTTTATTGTAATTTATTTTTACTATGAATAAAGTGACTTCTCTTTGGTGGTGGGTTTTTATATTGAAAGGGTTTTCCCACTTAAATCAAGTGTTTATTCTTTGTTGATATTATTGTCTATTCTTTTATGTGTGAATCTTAATGCTCTGTAATTTTGAAATTAAAAGTACTCCTACATTATTTCCCTATGAATTGGCATTAGGAAAATGATTTCTGCACTAGAGTCTTTCCTTACAAGTGGTATCAAATCCTGGCCAGTTGTGTTATCCTTGTGGGATTGGTTTGGTTTTTTGTGTCATTTTTGTTGAGTGGGAGTCTTGTAGAAGTATAGTAATTTAAATTACATATTAAGATGGCAAGTACATATGGAAAGATTGAAATTGAGGAATTCAATGGCAGCAATTTTGAGTTGTGGAAACTCAAAAAGGAAGATCTGTTGGTTGATCATGATCTTTGGATGGCTATGTCTGGAATGAAACCTTCTAGCATGAAGCAAGAAGATTGGGATCTTGTAGATTAAAAATTAAAGGGGCTGATAAGGCTCTATTTGGAAAACTCTATTCTTCTTAATGTGCATGAACAAAAGACTACAACCTCCTTGTGGAAAAGAATTGGAGATATTTATCAGGGCAAGTCCTTGGTAAACAAGTTGTTCTTGAGGAAGAAGTTGTATTCTTTGAAAATGCAAGAAGGAGCATCTATTGTTGATCAGTTGAATACTTTTAACATGTTGATTGCTCAGTTAACATCTATGGGTGTGAAGATTAAAGAAGAAGATCATTGTATGTTGTTGTTATGTTCTTTTCTTGATTCTTGGGATCACTTGGTGATGGCCATTGGGAGTACAACATCCACTTTCAAGATGGAAGATGTTGTTGCTTCTTTGTTATCAGAAGAAATGAGAAGAAAATATTCTGAGATGGCGAGGGAGGCTCTTGCTGATCAAGGCCGATCAAAAGAAAATGGAAAGAAGAAGGACATGAAATCCAAATCCAAATCAGAAGGGAGATTAAAGTCTCTTGGAAAAAATTCCAAGGTGAAGTGTTGGAACTGTGGGCAACTTGGTCATGTTTGAAAGGATTGCAAAGAGGAGAAAAAGAAGAAGAAGAAGAACTCTTCAGACAATGATTCTTCTCAGAGCGAAGCAAATTCTTTCATTACAACCTTGGCAACTTAGGCATCAAATGATGTCTGCTGATTGATTTTGGAGCATCTTTCCACATGACATCTCATAGATATTGGTTCAAAAAGTATGAAAAATATGATGGTGGAAAGGTGTACTTGGAAAGCGATACATCCCTAGATATAGTTGGTCATGGAAGAGTCAGAATTTGGTTCCTGATGGACAGGTGAAGAGAATCAATGATGTTATGCATATACCAAGTTTGTATCGAAATTTACTTTCTGTTAGTAGGATGAATGATGCTGGTGTACAAGTCTCTTTCTCTAATGGTGTTTGTAAGATGAAAAGAGGCTCTATGTTGTTGGAAAAGGGTGCTTGAATTGGTACTCTATATAAGTTGGATGCAAATGCAGTTCAATGCAACAGTGCTTCTAAAAAACCATGTAAATCTATAGGGAAAGAGGTGATTGTTTCAACAGGAGCTAATTCTTTGGAGATGAAGCTTCTAGCTGACAAAACAATGTTGTGGCATCACATGCTAGGACACATTGGAGAAAAAGGTTTAAAAACCTTGAAAAATAAAAACTTGGTTGAAGGGATTGATGACTATAACCTTGAATTCGAATTTTGTGAGCATTGTATATATGGTAAACAACACCATGTTTCATTTTATTCCAATCCTCATAAATATTCTGGTATACTTGATTACATTCATTTTGATGTGTTTGGTCCAGTAAATGTTCTTTCGTTATCAAATTCTAAATATTATGTTTCTTTTATTGATGACTATTTGAGAAGGATATTTTTTTATTTTTTAAAGAGTAAATCAAAAGTGTTCAGTCATTTTAAGGAATTTAAAAACATTGTGGAAAATCAGACTAGAACAAAAATAAAATGTTTAAGGATTGAAAATGGCGATGAGTTTTGTTCTGATGAGTTTGAAAGGTACTATAAAGATCATGGAATTAAAAGACATAAGAATACACCCTATACTTTGCAGCAAAATGGAGTTGTTGAAAGGTTCAACATGATAGTGATGGAAAGAGCATAAAGTATGCTAAGTAGTGTTGGCTTGGAGGAGAAGTTCTTCGCTGAGGCAGTTGCAACAACATGTTATTTATTAAATTGTTCTCCTAATTCTACTCTTGTCGAGAAGACACCTTTGGAAGCATGGTTTGGTAAGAAGCCCTCTCTTAGACACATTAGATTTTTTGGTTGTGAGGCATATGCATATGTTCCGAATAAAAAGAGATCTAAGTTGGAGAACAAAGTTGTTGAATGTATATTTATTGGCCATAGTGCTGGCATAAAAGGATACAAGCTTTAGAACCCTATGATTGAGAAGGTTTTGTACAATAGAAATGTTATTTTTCGTGAGCTGAAGCCTTCTACTTTGGATTTGTAGTCAGAAATAAAATCAAAAAATAAAAAGGATGTACTTGAATTTCCTCCAACACCAAATAAAGAGGAATTCAAAACTCAAAATGTACCTACATTTGAGGAGAGCTCGAGCAGTTCTGAGAGTTTTGAAGAAGAAGAACAACCTCAACCTCAGCCCTTGAGAAGGTCAACACATGAAAGAAAGCAACCTGATAGGTATGGGTTTTCTATGTTAGATTCTACTTGTGCCTATGCTTTGATCACTAGCACTAATGAGCCTAGGACTGTTAAAGAGGCAATTAATATGCCTAATGCAAACTCCTAGTTGGAAGCCATGAATGAAGAAATGGAATCATTAGAAAAGAATGACACTTGGAGTTTGGTGCCCTTTCCTAAAGGTAGAAAAGCAATTGGTTGTAAATGGGTATTTAAAAACAAAATAGGTCTAGATGGAAGTGTTGAAAAGTATAAGGTGAGGTTGGTTGCGAAAGGTTATTCCCAAGTAGAGGGAACTGATTATGGAGAAATTTGTTCTCCTATAGCTAAGTTGACATCTATTTGATTTCTTCTGTCACTTGCAGCAGCGTATGACTTAGAGATTGAACAAATGGATGTGAAGATAGCATTTCTTCATGGTGATCTTGAAGAAGAAATTTATATGTCCTAGCCTGAGCACTATGTGGAAAAAGGTAAGGCACATCTGGTATGAAAGTTGAAAAATCTTTGTATGGATGAAAATAATCTCCTAGAATGTGGTACCAGAAGTTTGACACATTTGTTTTATCTTTGCGAATTGTAAGATCAAAATTTGATGATTGTGTGTATTTCAAATCTGAAAATGATTGTGTCTTATTTATTGCCCTATATGTGGATGACATGTTCATTGGAAATAGTAAGCTTATGATTTCTAATCTAAAATATCAATTATCTACAAAGTTTGAAATGAAAGATCTTGGTGCAACCAGGTATAATCTGGGGATGGAAATAATTAGGGACAAAAAGAGTAGAAAACTTTGGCTCAACCAGAGTAAGTATATTAACACTGTTCTTGAGAGGTTTAGTATGATTTATTGCAAGAAGCTAGTTGTTCTAGTTGTAGACATCTAAATTTAATCACTTCCATATGATTAAATTTGTTGCCTTTACGTCTATCATATTAATATTAATTTATTAAATTAATATTACACCCTTTGTCTCATACCGATAAAGTATTTAATTTAATAATTAATACTTTGTCTTTTACCTTATTCCTTTCTAAATTAAATAAATACATTAATTTATTTAATTTAGTCATTCTTCCTCTTTTTGATTTAAAAATCAATTTAAAATTCTTCACTTTCTCTCTCCTTGTCACATCCTCCTACATTTGCCACTTGCCTCTAATCTTCTGTTAATTAGCCTAATCCAATATTTGCACAACCTTAACCAAAATCATTAGCTAAATTTAGCACCACTTTTTGGTCAATTCTTCCATTTTTCCTTTTTGATATTAACCCCTTTCCTATGTGAATTTTTAATTCACATTTATTTGCTCTAGATTCCTCTCCTTTAAATGTGAATTTTTAATTCACATTCCATTCTCCCAAGGCTAGAACCTTGGACTTGTCACAATCTCCACATGTGACCAAGTCCCACCTTTTTGGAGCCCACCTTTTACCCTCTAGATCATCCTAGGAATGTGAATTTTTAATTCACATTTATCCTCAACCACCTTTCCTTTTCCCATGTAGATTTTTGAGGAATTCCAAAATTCCTCAAATGTCCCTTTCACTCCCACTTGGGGACAAAGAATCCCTTTTTGGAAATCTCCTCATCCCCAAGGTGCATGTCCTTTTCCACCTCATGTACCTTTCTTGACACCTCATCTCCACCTCATATCCTCTTGTCCACTTCACCCTCCACATGTCAAGATGTGAGGGCTTGTGGGTTCTCAACCCACCATAGCCCTTCATCTTGACCTTGTTGGATCAATCTTGACCCTTGAATTCTCTAGAGAATTCAAAATCTCCTATAAATACCCCCTTCTCAAGGGCATTTCCAACACTTTGCATTTTGATAACTACATGCTGTCCATTTGAATCCTCAAGCCTTTTCAATCACTTAGCCATCTTTGTTCATCATCTTGCATATTGAATCTTGCATATAGTCACTCAATCCATCATCTAAGAAGCACACAACCAATCCAAGCAAGGGCCAATCAAAGAGGTATCAACAACAAGGGAGGTAAAAGTGTTTGTGTTTTATCTTGTTTGCATTC
>VDFB02271358.1:828693049-828710266 GCA_007258455.2 Sequoia sempervirens | reverse complement strand
AGTATCGCTTCACCCATTTGGTGAAATTAACAGGTTGCGGTGTTGATGGAATGTATGGCCGTCGGATGATGGTGGATGAATCTTGCCAATCAAGTCAAAACCCCATTGAGAGAACGGCCACGGTGCTAGGAGAGGCTGCAGATCTTGTGCCGGGGCGTGGATCAAATCCGCATGCTGTTGACATGGAAGACATTTCTTTACAAATTCACAAGCATCACATTCCATTGTAGGCTAGTAATATCCAGCCCGTAGGATTCTTTTGGCTAGAACCATACCATTTGAGTGAGCCCCACAAATACCACCATGTACTTCTGTTAGTACCATTTGGGCTTCGGTCTCATTCAGACATCTCAGGAGGATTCCATAATACCCGCGACGATAAAGCGTATCACCAACGAGGATGTATCGGGATGAATGATGGATAAAGGATTTACGTTGGTTGCGTGTAAGTTCCGGGGGTATGGTGTTCTCACGGAGGTAAGTATATATGTCTTGGTACCACGGGGAGGCAGGACCTACAACATCGCACACCATGTCAGTGTCAGGGACATCATACGTAGGGATTAACAGTTGTTCGACCAGAAACTCACACTCTGTCCGATCTTTGGGCATGTCAATCAAAGAGCCAATAGTGGCCATGGCGTCTGCTGCTTTATTCTGCACATGAGGGATTTGGTCAAACTGTATGGAGGTGAAATACTTCTTGAAGTCGTCCACCATGCGTTTATAGGGTAGCAGTTTGTCATCCTTTGTGAGGAATTCATCATTAACTTGTCTGATAACCAACAAGGAATCTCCAAAGACTTTCAAATGTGTAATGTGCCACTGTTTTGCAATTCTAAGGACAGTGAGGAGGGCTTCATATTTATATTGTTGGTGCATGGAAACACTTACTATCTGAATGATTTTGGGATGCTTAGTCACCTTGTGAGGGGTGACTAATAAATTCTACTTGAATCCATTGTGAGAGTGTATGAGCCATCAAAGTGCATGTCATCAAGGATTTGGTGCTTACATTCGCGTGTAGATTTCTTCATCCGGGAATTCAGTGTCTAAGGGGTAAGCATCTACCAATGGTGCTTCGGCCAATTGATCAGCAATAACCTGTCCTTTTATGGCTTTGCGCTCTACATACTCTATATCAAATTCACTGAGGAGCATGACCCATTTGGCCATGCGGCCAGTCAAAGTGGTTCTAGATAACAGATACTTCAAAGGGTCAATTTTAGCAATTAACTTAACTGGGTGACTGAGCATGTAATGGCAGAGTTTCTGTGTACTGAAGACCAGCGCAAGGCACGCTTTTTCCATAGGAGAGTAATTTAACTCATAGCCGACTAGTGTTCTGCTGATGTAGTAGACTGCCCTTTCTTTGAGTGACTCATCATGCTGTGCCAATAATGCCCCTAGTGCGACTGAGGTAGCAGAGATATAAAGTAGGAGGGGTTTTCCTGGAATAGGCGGCATCAGAATCGGGGGATGAGCTAAATATTCCTTGATTTTATCAAAACCCATTTGACACTGTGTTGTCCATCGGAATGTAGAATCTTTCTTCAAAAGATGAGTAAAAGGTTGACATTTATCTACAAGTTGGGCTATAAAAGCCTTTGCTTCCCAGGATGGGCTGCATTTTTCCACAGGCTCATAGCGCTTTAGATTACGTGGAGGCGGCATGTCTAGAATAGCCTTTACTTTGGCGGGATCAACTTCAATACCTCTGCGGGAGACTATGAAACCCAACAATTTCCCTGACGTGATGCCAAAGACACACTTTTTTGGATTCAACCGCAACTTATAGTGCTCTAGTCGCTCAAATATCTTCTTCAGAATGGTGGGATGCTCGGCTCGCATTCTAGATTTCCCTAATAGGTCATCAACATAGTCTTCCATGATAATGTGGATAAGGTCGTGGAAGATAACGGTCATAGCTCTTTGATACGTTGCCCCCGCATTCTTGAGACCGAAGGGCATAACATTGTAACAGAAGGTGCCCCAAGGAGTTGTGAAGGCGGTTTTGTGTTGGTCTTCAGGTGCAATTCGGATCTGGTTGTAACCGGAGAAGCCATCCATGAGGGACAACATCTCATGTCCTGCCGTTAAATCAACCAACATGTCAATATTAGGAAGAGGGAAATCATCTTTTGGGCAGGCTTTGTTGAGATCCCTAAAATCTGTGCAGACCCGAATGTCACCATTTGGTTTAGCAACCGGCACTATGTTAGAGATCCATTCGGAGTAGTCAATAGGTCTGATAAAACCCGTGTCCAGTAACTTCTCCAACTCTTTCTTTACTAACAATGCAACTTGCGGATGCATCTTACGAAGTTTTTGCTTGACGGGTTTGGCGTTTGGATGAATGTCTAAGTGGTGAACCACTAAAGCAGGGTCTAAGCCTGGCATGTCTGAATATGACCAGGCAAAATTGATGATACCTTCTTGGAGTAGCTGCGCAAAGATTGGATACTCTTGTTTGGAGAGTGACTTGGCTACATAGGTGATCTTCGGATTTTCAGCAGTTCCCAAATTTAACT
The DNA here is from genome assembly GCA_007258455.2 of Sequoia sempervirens. NCBI lineage: Eukaryota > Viridiplantae > Streptophyta > Pinopsida > Cupressales > Cupressaceae > Sequoia > Sequoia sempervirens. The sequence goes on along the minus strand of VDFB02271358.1, from coordinate 828,707,735 downwards.
GTAGTCTCTTCAGTCGGAATGGGCGGAGTCGGAAGATATTTGTGAGTTCCCATAGGGAAGATGAACATCTCAATGTTAGAGCACTCTTCGGTTTTAAGCCGCCGGATCGTCCTTTGTTTTACTTTTCTAGAATTGAGGGGCGCCTGGGAGGTTTTCACCTAGATGACCTCTTTTAGTTTTCTGATTTTTTATTTTTCGCATTTGGAGTGTTTCCATCTTCCCAATCCATAAGGTTGCGTAGGTGTCAGCGGGGCTTATCTTGGCCGAGGTGTGGTGTGAGTCCCAATCAATGAGTTCGGGGGTGTTGTGTAGAGGATAGAGTGATGGTGCAAAAGCGAGATAGGCATTGAACATGAATGATAAATTAAGTGTGATCGACATCATCGTATGCGTGTATGATGGATTCTTCCTCGGGTATGTCTGCCAATGAGCCATCGTCCGTGGTGATACTATTAGAAGTGTTAGATGATGTTGCGGGACTCTTTTGCTTTCTGTCATACCCAATGCCCACATTTTTTGGTAGCAGTGACGTATCAATGGGTTGCAATCGCCCTTGTTCCTCTTTACCTAGGCCTCTACCTTGGTAGTTATGTTTTTCCACGAACTTTGTTGGCCAAGGATACTTTTCCTGAAAATATTTCTTTAGGGGAGTTTCTGGTTCGGGCTCTTTGCGGTAGATCCACTGACTTATGTCTTCCTCTGGTGCATCGATCTTGACACTCAGAGATCTGAAGGTGGTAGTAGGAATGTTTTTTCCGCTGAAGGTGATGGTCTTGTCTTCCTTTTGTATAGCATGTGAAGGTTGACCGTACTCATGTGGTGACGGTGGCATGGTGGCTACATTAAGAGCCGTATGCATCTCATACTCACCGCACCCTTTGTCAATGATCTGGACTCTAGTGACTGAAGGATTAGTGGTGGAGGATGGAGTGGTGGTTACAGTAGATGATGGATTGGAGGATGATGGATTGGAGGATAATGACTGGGAGGCCCCCATTTCGACCCCAGGACAATAATGTAAATGGGGGAAAGATGCTTCTAAAGCTTGACAATACTCAAATGGTTGGGGGTCGGCATAGATGGTGACCTCCTGTTCATTAACTGGGAATTTGAGGCATTGATGGTATGTGGATGGAACAACTTGCATAGCATGGAGCCACGGGCGGCCAAGGAGGAGATTATACGGTAAGTCCAAATCAAGGACATGGCAGGTAGTATACTGGAGCACAGGTCCCACTTGGATAGGGAGACTGATAATTCCTTCTGAATTTCTTTCTGCATTGTCATAAGCCTTGATTGTAATTATCTGGTTGCTTAGGTCCGCTTGAGAATACCCTATCTGTTTTATGAATTTCAAAGTACATAGATTAAGGGCAGAGCCATTATCTACCAAGACCCTTTTTATTTTATGATGGGCAATTATGACTTCGATATGTAGGGGGCGGTTGTGATTGATGCCAATGTTGGGCATATCATTTTGGCTGAAATGGAGGTGGTGAGACAAAGCCAAGTGTCCCACCAAAGCTTGGAATTGTGTGGGGTCGATGTCATTTGGGACATGGGTCTCCTGCAAGGCTCTATTAAGGATCTCTTGATGTACCGGGGAAGACTTAAGCAAATCCAGAATAGATATATGAGCGGGGGTCTTCCTTAGGTGATCAAGGATGTTATATTGAGAGTTTACAGGAGCGGGTTGGACGGGTGTGGAGGCTGCAGGGACGGTGATGCGGGCCCGTCGCGTAGTCACAGCACATTGAGGGTCTTTGGCTTTAACGTGTATCATGGATAATCGGGGTTCCACCTGCTCAATGTAATGAATAACACCCTCATAATTGAAGGGCACATTCTTATAATTGACATTATTGGTGCTGTTATTTTGGGGATGACTAGTGGAGGTACTAGGACCTTGACTATGGTTTGGGAAGGCATTTTGATAGATTTGCAGTTGAGCATTAGACGACGAAGGTTGACTGGGGTCAACCTTGATATCTCCTCGATCAATGAGATCTTGGACATAATTTTTTAAACCTTGACACTTATTCAAAGAGTGTCCCTTGATTTTATGAAAGTCACAATACTCATTCTCTTTAAACCATGCCGGCTTGGGTTTGGACTCATCGAATGGTTTGGTGACAGGATATGTGATGGGATAATTGATTTGTAACAATTTACTAGAAAAACAACACTCGCTGGCTCACCCAATCGCCATTGACGCTGGGTGTCTCCATTTCTGCCGGACTGCTGAGGGGACGCAGGTGCCCTCGCTGCACTCTGGGAGTGATGGTACAGATCAAGAGTTGCCCTTTGGGATGTAATAGCCACTTCTGGATGCTGCTTGGTGCCCCGCTACTCCATCTATTCATTGTGAGATTTTGTTTTGTTCCAAATCATATTTGTTCCAACCACTCTTGTCGCGACCCATTTAATGTGTCCTTTGGTGATAAGGGAACGCTTCAAGGATAGGTCCTTTTCCACTATTATCTCAACTGGAAAGTGGTGACACAGCAGTTCTGAAAATTCAGTCATGCCGATGTGAATTTTCACAAAAAGAGGGACTATGTTCTTTCTTTCAAAGGATTTTCATTCCCACCTGCTAATGCATGCCACCGCTGGAGGTAGCTGGTGAAGGTTTCTCCATCCCGTTGTTTCTCTTTCAGGAGATCTAAGGTGTCAGTATCCTTCCGCAAATTGAAAGAGAAGTAGGATACAAACTGCTCTGATAAGTCTACAAAAGTTTTTATAGACCCCTTTTCGAGAGTCATGTCCACCTGGAAAGGGGCATGCTGCTGACTCTTTGGGAGCCAATGAAGAGAGAAGCTGTATCGGCTATACATGACTTCTTGACACTGTGCATAAAACTCTTGCAAGTGGGCCTTAGGGTCTTTGTCTCCCTTGTACTTGTCAAATTTTGGAATCTCGAAGTGTTTAGGGAATGGGATCAATGAGATGGATGGATCGAACGGATATGGGCATATATCTTCAAATTTGAATGATTGTTTTATGCCCCCTACTTGAAGGTCCTTAAGGGCAGCTTTGATTTCCAACAAGTCCGAGCTAGCTGGTGTTGGGTTGGGGGGATATGGATGATAGAAAGATGAGGGATCTTGTTGAAAGGGTGTCGGATTGTTAAAATGTGGGTTTGGATGGTTGGATGATGACACGACTTGATGATAAGGTAGGGGGTTTTGTTGATATGGGGGTTGTTGTTGTGGGACATAATATGAATTTGTTGGGTAAAGGTGTGGGGTAGGTTGCTGAGGGACTTGGACGGGATGTTGCGTGTTGGCCTGTTGGTATTGAAGATATTGTTGTGATTGTTGGGAGGTTGCATAAAATGGTTGTTGGTGAAATTGTTGTTGATTATGGTGGTAGTAGTGTTGTGGAGGTTGTTGTTGCGGCATCGAGTGTTGTATGGGCTGAGGTGGGATATTATGTTGTGGTTGGACCTTTGGACGCAAAAGGGACGCAAGAAAGGGAGATATGGTTTGGGTAGGCGGTTGAGATGGGTTGCCTTGTGATTGGTAGGATGGTTGTTGTGAAGCAGTCAAAGTATTGGGTATAGGTTGTTGTGGATGAGACGGCGGGGGTTGTGTGGGCACACTTTGTAAAGGAGGTTGTTGGGTTCTGCTCAGAATGTTCAGTTGGGGGGCGCCTTGTAGTGGTATTTGAGGCGAGATAGTAGATTGGGGAACCTGTTGAGGTGGTGTGTTGGTGGTCCCAGGAGGAGGAAGCGATGTAGCAAAGGAGGTACCCCCAATATTGACTGTAGGTGGGTTCAAAGGAGGGGGTGCGGTTAATGTTAATGGCGGAGATTGCGGAATGTTTTGTGGCATGCCATAAGCGAAAGGATTATTGGGATCGGGCACCTGGGATCCCCCTATAGCTGAGGTCGAAGCATGTGGGGGATAATTAACCCGATAAAGGACGGCATTTCCAAATTCAGGTTGATGCCAACCCTCAATTGGAGGAACATTGGAAAAGTATGAACCTTCGGGTGCATTTTGGGATCCTTGGAGTACGTGAGATGGGGCACCCTTATATTTAGGCAAGTCAACATTTGAGGGAGGTTTAACACCCTTCTCAATCAAGTGGGCCAAGATTTCTTCCCCATGCTTTGCAAGCAAACGGTCGGTCATTTGCACATTGGTAGGATTGCTAAAATGTTCCTCAAGTGTGAGTTCAGGTTGATTAACCATGCTCTCTTCTCCATGTGGCGAGTTATTCTGATGCTCAGTGTTGGAGTGTGATGAAGTACCATTGTGAGGGTCATGTAAGATGTTGGTACCCTTGTTGGGATCTGAGGAGGTGTTGTTGGGATCTTGAGGATTGTTGGATTGGGCATTTTGAGCTTGAAGGTCGGCCATCTTCTTTGCTTGTGAACGGGTCTGAACGGGCATGCAAATGCTAGATGAGTGGGTTAATGCCTTTGTCAAATGATTTGATTGTGATGGAGTGTGGATTGGATCTAATTGGACTTCGATCAATTGGATTGGATTTAAATTGGATTGGATTGGGTTTGATTTGGATTTGATCGGATTGGATTGGATTGGATTAGATTGGATTGGATTGGACTAGATTGGATTGGATTGGATTTGATTTGATTGGATTGGATTAGATTGGATTGGATTGGATTTGATTGGATTGGATTAGATTAGATTGGATTAGATTAGATTGGATTGGATTGGATTTGATTGGATTGGATTTGATTGAATTTGGATTGGATTGGATTAAATTGGATTGGATTGGATTGGATTTGATTGGAAGGCGTGAGAGAGGGACCTCAAGCTTGATCACGCGAGATTACCTTTAGTAACCCTAGAGCTTTGATTGATTGATAGGATGATTATGGCACCGAATCCACCTTAGGCTAGGAATGGATTGATTGGGCTGAGGATGATAACTTGCAACACCGAATTCACCTCAAGATGGAGGCAAATTGATTGGGGCCGAAGTTAAAGACCAATAATCAAGTTCAAGCGCTATAGTCAATTTAGATAACCACTTTGTAATGCAAGGTTAAGGCGGTTTGGCTATGGGTGGTGTTTAGGAGGTGTGAATGGTAAAGTTGTGATGTTTGTTAGGTGAGGGTATTGACTTATGAATGAAAAATTAAAATGAAAAGGTAGATTAAAGGTGATTCGTGAAAATTTGGAGTGATAGAATGGGGGTTTAAATGGATGAAATGGAGGTTTTGGGAGGCTTAAAATGATAAAATGGAGACTTAGGATAATGGGATGATAGTTGGGAATGATTAAGTGGTGATTTAGAGGCTAAATGAATCCGAATGGGGTACTTTTCGTATGCTGGACAAAGAAAATCGTATGAGGCAAATACCGCAGCGTTGAATCAAGGGCTTACCGCCTTCGGCAAAGAAATCAGTATGCCACCGCGAGCAAATCAGTGGCGCTACCAACTTTCTCGCGAGCAAATTAGGGGGCACTACCGCCTTTCAAGTAAAGAAATCGGGCGCCACCGCTTCGGGCAAGAAATCGCGGGCATTACCGCGATTGCCGCTAGTGGTGCTACCGTTTTAAGGGACAAAGCTTGGTTTTTGATGGCAAAGGCTATGGCAAGAACACAAAATGATGAAACAAGTCAAAAGTATCAAAATTTGACAGAATTTGCACAAGAAAACACCTCAAGCAAGCACAATCCTATGATTAATATTACGGGTATGGTAAGGCAAAGTCTTAATCTAGGATGCACAAGGCTTCTAGGGAGTCCTCGATATACTCTCGGTACGTGAGGCACAACCGTGAACACCAGCCTGCCACAAGCTGAGTCGAAACCCCACGGAGATACTCAGCTCTACCAAATCAGCCTATCTAGGTATCACTCCTAGCTTTGACGCCCGCCAATTACGACGAATCGATTGGGGTACAACTTTCGCTCTTTCCTTTATATACCCCGCTGGTACACGTGGTTGGAATCGTCCCTTGGGGTGATGAAATCCCCAAGCAGGTCCCACTAAAAGGAAGACACCAACTGTTTCCAACTACTCCCCAGGCTCACACGAAGTGCAAGGGGAAAGTGAAAACAAATCAATGCCCCCTTAGGTAACACAAAAATAAGCAACCACAGCAAACAATGAGATTGAATCCCCCTAATTAAACTATGTTTGAGAGCAGCAAAGATAATTTTTGAAAGTCTGATTATATAGATGACCCTGCAAACAAATGTTAGTTGTCCTTTTTTTTTTTTTTCCTTTGGTCAAATTTTGCCACAATATGATGCAAAAATGTTAGTAAAAAATAGCAATATTCTTGCCAGAACAATGTTAGAGAGTTATCACGTGAATATAGCAAAAAACTAAAGCAAAAATGAAGCCAAAACGCCCATTTTACCCTCCAAACTATGCTGTTAAGGGCGCTGCCAGCTTCGCGGAAGGATGCCGCCAGCTCGCGGAAGGGCGCCACCGCGTTTCGCGGAAGGGCCGCCACACCTCTCCGGGCGCCACCGCGACTTCGGTGGGCGCTTACCGGGCAGCTCGGCAGGAAGGGCTTTCACCGCGACTACAGGGGCCACCGCGACTGCGGGCCGCACGCATCTGCGGGAGTTTTCCTGAAAAATCCCAACTCAAAGAAACATTAAATGCAAGACCCGCGGTGGTCCCAATCGCTGCAAGCCAGAAATGCATACCTTGGAATTCAATGCTTCTAAAATGTGCAAAACAACTAAGAAACATGAATAACAAAATACCAAGGACACCTCAAGATTAGCCAAAGGAGTGGTTCAACGAAAAGGAATGCAAATAAAATGAAACACAAACACTTTTACCTCCCTTGTTGTTGATACCTCTTTGATTGGCCCTTGCTTGGATTGGTTGTGTGCTCCTTAGATGATTGTTTGAATGACTATATGCAAGATTCAATATGCAAGATGATGAACAAAGATGGCTAAATGATGGCAAAAGGATTGAGAGTTCAAATGGACAGCATGTAGTTATCAAAATGCAAAGTATTGGAAATGCCCTTGAGAAGGGGGTATTTATAGGAGATTTTAAATTCTCTAGAGAATTCAAGGGTCAAGATTGATCCAACAAGGTCAAGATGAAGGGCTATGGTGGGTTGAGAACCCACAAGCCCTCACATCTTGACATGTGGAGGGTGAAGTGGACAAGAGGATATGAGGTAGAGATGAGTTGTCAAAAAGGTACATGAGGTGGAAAAGGACATGCACCTTGGGAGATGAGAGAATTTCCACAAAAAGGGATTTCTTGTCCCCAAGTGGGAGTGAAAGGGACATTTGAGGAATTTTAGAATTCCTCAAAAATCTACATGGGAAAAGGAAAGGTGGTTGGGAGGATAAGGATGATCTAGAGGGTAAAAGGGGGGCTCCAAAAAGGTGGGACTTGGTCACATGTGGAGATTGTGACAAGTCCAAGGTTCTAAAAGCCTTGGGAGAATGGAATGTGAATTAAAAATTCACATTTAAATGAGAGGAATTTAGAGCAAATAAATGTGAATTAAAAATTCACATAGGAAAGGGGGTTAACATCAAAAAGAAAAAAATGAAAGAATTGACCAAAAAGTGGTGCTAAATTTAGCTAATGATTTTGGTTAAGATTGTGCAAATATTGGATTAGGCTAATTAACAGAAGATTAGAGGCAAGTGGCAAATGTAGGAGGATGTGACAAGGAGAGAGAAAGTGAGGAATTTTTAAATTGATTTTTAAATCAAAAAGAGGAAGAATGACTAAATTAAATAAATTAGTGTATTTATTTAATTTAGAGAGGAATAAGGTAAAAGACAAAGTATTAATTATTAAATTAAATACTTTATTGGTATGAGACAAAGGGTGAAATATTAATTTAATAAATAAATTAATATTAATATGATAGACGTAAAGGCAATAAATTTAATCATATGGAAGTGATTAAATTTAGACGTCTACACTTAGTAATGCTGGTAAACTCCAACTTCTTAAAGCCTCCCTCCAAGGAATTCCAGTCTACTTTCTTTCTCTCTTTAGAATTTTAGGCTCCATGGCTGATAAGCTAGAAAGAATTCAAAGGTCCTTTATCTGGATGGGAATGGACGAAAAGAAAAGACTTGCCCTGGTGAATTGGGACACTGTCTGTCACCCCAAATGTCAAGGGGGCCTGGGGATCAGGAAGATTACTAATTTGAACAAAGCCCTTATTTCCAAGATTGGCTGGAGTTTGGTTCAGGAAAGGGCATAATGGTGTAATATAATGAAGGCTAAATACTTTAATCAGAGAAATTTTTTAAGAGCTTTGGACCTGATTGATCTTCCTTCGGGCTTCAAGATTTGGAACAATATCCTTAAGAGTAGGTCCATCTTGAAGGAAGGGGTCAGATGGAAAATTGGTAATGGGAGATCAATTAGGTTTTGGGAGGACAGTTGGATTGGGATCAGACCCCTTGCTGACAGTCACTTTAATATATTAAGGGAACATGCTGAAAATCTCATTGGTACTTACATTTTTTATTATACCTCACCCAGAGCTAGATGGAAAACTCTGAAGTTTTCTTTCTTACATTGGCCTAACCTTCTGCCAAAGGTTTTGGAGCTTCAAGAGCTTTTGAAAATAGCCAGACTCCCTCTATTTCCCAAGGAGGACAAAATTTTCTGGTCAAAGAATCACTCTGGGGAGTTCACTGTTAAGTCTGCTTATCTATTGCTTCTCAGGTTTGGTGGTGATGAGCAGTGCTAGAGGAAAGTTTGGTTCCATCAGCTCATCCCTAAAATAAACTTCTTCTGGTGGACCTCCATCCATGGGAGAATTTTAACTATTGATAACCTTGTCAAGAAGGCTTTCAATTCCCTAATTGGTGTACTCTTTGCAGAAGGGAAGAAGAAACCATCCCCCATCTTTTTATTCACTGCCAGTTTGCTACCCTGGTCTGGCAGAATGTTTTACAGAGACTGGACATCTCTTGGGTTTTTAGTAGAGATATCCACCAATTCATCTTAAATTGGAAATGCCCCTCCAATCATCCTTTAATTAAACTGCTCTGGCAACTTATTCCACCCCACATCTGCTGGTGCTTGTGGAAAGAAAGGAATAACAGGATTTTCAGAGAAAAGGAAAACAATGTGGATGGTCTGCTGATAATTCTTAATAAGTTGCTCCTAGATAATATCTCAACATGTAAATGGAAGATGCCTACTAATCCCCTAACTACTTGGGATAGAAATGTTGCTACTGCCTGGAATTTACCCAATGAGTTCCTAAGATTTGACAACTCCAAATCAATTATCAAGAAGCATACTAGATGGAGAAACCCTAAACCACCATGGTTTAAGCTTAACTTTGATGGGGCGGCTAGGGGAGGGATGTCAGCTATTGGAGGTATAATCAGGGACCATTCAGGCAGCCTGGTTGCTGCCTATGCGGGGAAATTGAGCGATCATACTAGTAACCAGGCTGAAGGCATGGCTCTCCTCTGGGGTCTTAAGATTGTGCTCTCAATTGGTGTCAAGACTTTAGAAATCAAAGGTGACTCAATGCTAATTGTGGAAGCCACTAAAGGGAAAATGAAAGTGGGATGGTCCCTAAATGGTATTCTGGAGGACATTTTCCCTCTCCTAAATGCTCTTCAAGACTTTTCTATCCAACATGTCTTCAGAGAAGGGAATGCGACTGCTGACAGCTTAGCGGTTGTGGGTCTTGATATTGAAGGGCTTAGGTGTTGGCGAAATGAGGTTTCTTTGCCCCCCTCGGCTCTAGTGTGTTTAAAGGAAGATCTCAAACATCTAAATGATGAGTCCTAGATGGTGCTTACGTATTTTTGCCAGGCTCCTTCTAACTTTGGTTGGAATTTCTAGCGGGAGCTGGCTTTTGAATTTTTGGCTGTTTTGTGAGGTGATGGGTTTCATATGTTTTTATGATGGATTGTACGACCTCTTGTGGGCGGGTGATGTGGTGAATCTTTCTATCCTCACTCACCGATGGTGTCATCATTTTTTGAACCCCCTGAATTTTTATGTTCATCTTTTTAAGCTTACGAATTTCATGAGATTTATTGTGACGACTAAGTACTACGTTGATATCATGCCCTTACATGCTCTAGGAGATTTGCATGAGGGAGCTACTGCCCTTGCATGGGTTGCGAGAAGTCACATTTATTGCCTCTATTTTTTATTTTTATGGTCACTTTTCGCTGGCCTTTCCCCTCTCGATGCTTCTAGAATTGACTACCAACTCTTTTGCCCTGGTTCCCCTGTTCTGGTCGCTAGCATTTTTGGTGTGGGCTTTATGGGTGGGGACAGAGTGCGTGTGGAGCTGGACAGGTGTGACAAGTGGAAAGCGGATGCCACTATTTGGCACATCTGTAAAGAGGGTGGAATTGCGCAGTATATGGAGGCCATGACTGGTCACGACAAGGGCTTGTCTCATAATTTTGTCACCTTGTGGGAGGAGGGTAGGGTCACCATATGTGGCATTTCCTTTGAAGTTTCTGAGGAGGTTATTGCTAGAGTTACTGGGCTCCTAAATAGTGGTCGAACTTGGAAGAAAACTATGAAAGTTCTGAACCAGGTTAGTCTGAATCAGTTTTTTCATGGAGATGAGAAACATGTCAAGTTGCGAGGTGGATTTGACCGCAAGGCGCTATCAGAGCCATGGGATAAAGTCTATTTGGTGATCATGAAATATTTCACGCTGGAAGGAAGGTATGGGGTCTGCTATTACTACCACTTTAATTTCCTCAACCACCTTAGGAACCATCTGCATATTTCTATTCCTTTCTTCCTGTATCATACTCTTGACAGCACTGTTGCGGAGTTTAATGAAGCCACTATTTTCGGAAAGAATTATACTATCCTCCACCAGGGCCTTATAGACAGGCTTTACCATTTCCATATGGCACTTTTCCCTACTCGGCCTATCACTGTGCAAGAAGCCCCATCTCTCCCTGCTCTCGACGAAACCCCGGTTTCCTCTACTCTCCCCTCTGCTAGTATTTTGCACACGCCGAGCCCAAGTAAGAAAAAATGCCTTAAGAATCCTACTTTGAAAGCCCATCCCCATGGCGCTTCCCCTGTTTCGGGTCTAGGGGTACAGGTAGGGAAAGAAAACAACTTGCCCCTACCCCGCACCCTAAGGCTAAAGCCTCTAAGAAAGCTAAAGTCTGCCATCAAATTGATTCTGACATTGAGATCATTGAAGAAGCTAACACCCCCCGTCGATCTTTTAGACTGGTTTGTAAGTAGGACAAGGTCGAAAGCCTTAAGGAAGCCTCTAATTCAGACAAGGATCTTGAGAGTGATAGTGAAAGTCACAAGGAAATGGTGGCGGGAGGGGAAGGCTAGTCGGTGTCGGTGAATAGTGCTTCCCATGTGTCAAAAAGTTTAAAGAAGGGCCCTTCTAGTGACAATGTGCTGGAAATTACCCCCCGATCCTCTGATGCGGTTAAAGGAAAAGCCCCCCTACAAGAAGACCACAAGGAAAAAGAATTGGCTTGGGAAGAAGTTGGTATGTTGAAGGGGAGATTGGTGAGGCTGGAAAAGAATGTCCAAGAGGTGTCCCAATTTTCCCTGAGGATCATGCACAGGTCGGCCACCAGTCTTTGCTTGCTGCAGAAGGAAAAGTCTGCGGATGGTGCTGAAGACGATGGTGGTTTCAAGGAACTACTTGAGTTCCTCATGGCAGATTGGGCAACGGCTACACATGATATGCCTGGCAGGAAGGAAAAGAATTAGGCCGCTAGGCTTGTTTGTTCTTGTTTATTTCTATGTCCTGTTGTTTGTTTTTTCTGCTAAAACTTGGTGGACCCCTGGTGGTCTTTGGACTTAGTTCTTCTGTTACTTTTTGTTTTTTGACGATGTGTTGTGGGTGATGGCTTTCTCTCTGCTGTCACTGTGTTGTTCGTGTGCTTTTGTTGGATGGCCTTTGTGCCTTGTTCTTATGGATCATCACCCTTGTTTTGCTGCTTTTTATTTCAAAAACATCAATTCTAAAGTATTTAATTTTTTTTTGTGAAATTATGTCATGCTTTAAAACATTAAATTATGGATCCCATCACATTAATAAATTAATTGTATATCAAACATTTAGTTTAATTAATCTAACTCAAGTTAGAATGTAACATCAATTTTATTTTATTTTTATAGTTAAGGCACAATGCTAAATTTTCACATTTCTTTGTACAATTTTATATTATGCTTTTGAGGCTTGTGTTGTATCATCAAAACTATTTATGCAATATTTTCCTAGGAGATAAAATTTCAATCATTATAAAACTTAAACCATTCTATAATCATTCTTGCTAGTTAATTTCAATTTAAATTACATTACAAATCTTAATTAGGATTTATTAACCAACACACACTAACATATGAATCTAAATATTGCTCACCTAAAACTACTAGGTATAGAAAGCTTCATAGAGAACATGTATCATAAATGTAAAGACAAGTAAAAACATTACTCTAAACCAATATAGAAGAAATATTATGTAAATAGATCCTTATATATTAATCTTCAATATATTACAAAATAATATAATGCAATAAAAACATATATATGCAATACCTTAACACATACATCATGCCCTAGCTCTACTTTAGAAATATGCCATTATTATCAAAATTAGTTTATATTCACCAACTTAACACTATATTTAGGCCTTTGAGAGGCATACTGACTAGAACTATCCTACCTGCATACAATTTCTTAATCCATTTTAGATTGACACGAAGACTAGAGAAATAAGTGTCATGTAGTAGTGAGTACTTTCCTTTGTAGTATTATACAATAATAGTATTTTTAGCTAGTCAATAGATGAGTAATGATATACTAATCCAAGGGTAGACTAGATAATAGTTTGAGATTAGCAGATTATTGCAAGTTGAATGTATCATAGTTTTATTGGATTAATTAAGATTATAGTTGTTAGGGTTGACACTAGCTTTAAGTTTGATTCGTACCAAGCACAACTACAACTAGTATAGTTGAAGTTGATTTTGCTCCTTATAACAAATATTTGTTAAATATTAATGAGCAAATGATTAGTTCATAAGGATTCTCCCTATATTGACTAGTTGATTTTGAGTTTGATATTAAGACCCTTGTAATATAGTTGAAGTTGAGTTTATTTGGTATTAAACAATATAAATGTTCTACATAGTGGTGAGTACTTTCCTAACATTGTATTGTAATAAAAAGTATTTATTATCAAGATAGATGAATCATGCCATAGGTGATAATTTAAGATCAAAAAAATCAACTATAAAAATCATATATAACCTTTGAAAAAAATCATTTAATATTGACACATATGAGGTATATACATGTAAAACATTTAATCTGTGCAAAGCATTGACATACATACATGTAACATAAGAATTTGGATATATAATCTCTCCAATTAAAATCAACTGTACAAAATTAATAAATAAATGTATTTATTTTTAAAACTCTGAAATAGATTGAATAACCCAAAGAACTTTTTAAGAAAAACCAAAGTTACTTAAATTAGAAAAACATAAGAATGCAAACCAGGACTCTAAGAGATTATGCAATGTCAACGTAACAATATTGCATTAAGAGCTTCCAAACTAAATCAACACATAAATGAATGTATGAATGAATGAACATAAATACAAGATAAATAGTGAGTATATAGAACTAAGGTGAGCATGTAGATGACAAATCCAACCAAAATTAAACTATAAAAAAACAAAAAATTCATTAAAAAAATATCTACCTATTAAACTTATAAACCCAATAACTAATAACTAATTGATTTATACTACCCAATTTCATTTTAAAAAAATACAATTTTATAAAACTATTATAAAACTTAACAACTCCAATATTTATTTAAAAGTGTTACACAAAAGTCAAGCCTCATTTAAATGCCAGCAAATCTAGTGAAGATATTGTCCCCGCCAACAAACTGTAAATTTTTAAAATTTTGGGTTTGTTAGGCGGAAAGAAACTCCACACCCTACGCTTTTCATATCCATCCAAAACGACATTAATTCCAGCACCTTCACCGAATCCAATCTTTTCACGGACCATTCAACTATAAATCTGTCCCACCCTTGATATACACACAACATATCCATCCTCGATATACACACAGTATATCCATCCAATAGTACGTTACCACGTCAGATAGTCAATACGGACTCGTCATTACTAAAAATCGCAATTTTGTGGTCCCGTCTGTTGGTATTTGTTGTGCTTGCCAGCCATGTCATACACACTCTGTGTAAATGCACATGCTTTGCTGTCTTTGGGTGTGACGTGGACCCATTTTTTGGTTTTTTATCTCCAAATACACGCCTTGATAGGTGGGGTATATATACAGTCTTTTGTCTCTTATGCGCTGGCGATTATATATTTTAGTGTATATATACTTCAGGGAAAGGGTGAGAGGGAGGGGGCCACGTAGAGTTAGGGGAAACTTGTCCTTTAAACTTAGCTCCCAAATCCACTTGCATTTGAATATTACAAAGGGGCCTACATTTTTCAAATAGAAAGTTTTAGAATTATAATTTAATTGCATATTTTAATTTTAAAAAATAAAGGGGTCTATCATTTTTATATAGAATTTGCTTTCTAAGTCAAAGGTTAAATTATATAAAAAAATTATTATAATAATAGATTATATAATATGATTTAAAATGCTGGTACTTTGACATTCATGTCATGTTAGGGTGCTAGTGGGTTTTGCATCTTTGTTGAGTTGTCGTGCTTACAAACTTAAACTA
>VDFB02271358.1:828626006-828692949 GCA_007258455.2 Sequoia sempervirens | reverse complement strand
TAATACTTTGTCTTTTACCTTATTCTTCTCTAAATTAAATAAATACACTAATTTATTTAATTTAGTCATTCTTCCTCTTTTTGATTTAAAAATTAATTTAAAATTCCTCACTTTCTCTCTCCTTGTCACATCCTCCTACATTTGCCACTTGCCTCTAATCTTCTGTTAATTAGCCTAATCCAATATTTGCACAACCTTAACCAAAATCATTAGCTAAATTTAGCACCATTTTTTGGTCAATTCTTCCATTTTTCCTTTTTAATATTAACCCCCTTTCCTATGTGAATTTTTAATTCACATTTATTTGCTCTAGATTCCTCTCTTCTAAATGTGAATTTTTAATTCACATTCCATTCTCCCAAGGCTTCTAGAACCTTGGACTTGTCACAATCTCCACATGTGACCAAGTCCCACCTTTTTGGAGCCCACCTTTTATCCTCTAGATCATCCTATGAATGTGAATTTTTAATTCACATTTATATCCTCCAACCACCTTTCCTTTTCCCATGTAGATTTTTGAGGAATTCCAAAATTCCTCAAATGTCCCTTTCACTCCCACTTGGGGACAAGAAATCCTTTTTTGTGGAAATCCTCTCATCCCCAAGGTGCATGTCCTTTTCCACCTCATGTACCTTTTTGACAACTCATCTCCACCTCATATCCTCTTGTCCACTTCACCCTCCACATGTCAAGATGTGAGGGCTTGTGGGTTCTCAACCCACCATAGCCCTTCATCTTGACCTTGTTGGATCAATCTTGACCCTTGAATTCTCTAGAGAATTCAAGTTCTCCTATAAATACCCCCTTCTCAAGGGCATTTCCAACACTTTGCATTTTGATAACTACATGCTGTCCATTTGAATCCTCAAGCCTTTTCAATCACTTAGCCATCTTTGTTCATCATCTTGCATATTGAATCTTGCATATAGTCACTCAATCCATCATCTAAGGAGCACACAACCAATCCAAGCAAGGGCCAATCAAAGAGGTATCAACAAGGGAGGTAAAAGTGTTTGTATTTTATCTTATTTGCATTCCTTTTCATTGAACCACTCTTTGGCTAATCTTGAGGTGTCCTTGGTATTTTTTTATTCATGTTTCTTAGTTATTTTGCACATTTAGAGCAGTAGAAATTCCAAGGTATACACTAGTTTTGCAGGGAACGAAACTATCTATTGAAGATTGTCCAAAATATCCTACTAAGATGGAGGACATGACCAGAGTGCCTTATGCAAGTGCAGTTGGTAGTTTAATGTATGTAATGGTCTGCACAAGGCCAGACATTGCCCAAGCAATGGGAGTTCTTAGTTGGTTTATGGTGAATCTACGAAGGCCACATTGGGATGTTGTGAAAAGAGTTTTTAGATATTTAAAAGGTACATCACAGTACGCTTTGTGTTATCATGGTAACTTGATTGGATCACAACATTCTCTTAGCATTAGAGGTTATGTTGATTCTAATTGGGTAGGGGACTTTGACAGCCATAGATCCACTAGTGGATATATTTTCATGATGAATGGTGGTGCAATTGGTTGGATGAGTAAGCGACAGGTTGTAGTCTCTCTATCCACTGTTGAAGCTGAATTCATGGTAGCAACACACCCCTGCAAAGAAGTTGTATGGCTAAAATTTTTGTGTTCTGACATTGGGTTTGATGCAGGGAAAATTAAAATTTGTTGTGACATTCAGAGTGCTATTTTTTTGGAAAAAAATCTAACTTTCCATGCCAGGACGAAACATATTGATGTACAGTATCATTTTGTATGGGATATGGTGGAGGATGGAAAGGTTTGTTTAGAAAAGGTGGATTCTCTGAAAAATGTTGTAGATGCATTGACAAAGCCCATGAGCAAGGACAAGTATAGGTGGTGTGTTAGTTCGATAGGCCTCAGAGCCCATGACCTTCATTAACTTCAAGTTTTGAGGAAGCCAGTAAGTCTTCGTCAAGTGGGAGATTGTTGGAAATTGTGCCTCAAATTGCTAGCTTGTATCTCTTCACTGTCAGTCGATCACTAGAATTCCTAAGTTTGTAACCTTGTCATAGAGTTTGGAGGTTTAGTAACTTCCTGACTAACCGATCTCCTTCGTTGTCGCGACATCGATGGTTTTGTAACTTTGTAACCTTGTCACAAAGTTTGGAAGTTTCATAACTTCTCGATTGACCGATCTCCTTTGTTGTCACGACATCGGTGATTTCTGTAACTTGTAACCTTGTCGTAGAGTTTGGAAGTTTTGCAACTTCCCAATTGACCGATCTCCTTTGTTGTCATGGCATCAGTGATTTCTATAACTTATAACCTTGTCACGGAGTTTGGAAGTTTTGTAACTTCTCGACTGACTGATCTCCTTTGTTGTCACGACATCAGTGGTTTCTGTAACTTAAGAACCTTGTCACAGAGTTATGATGTTTGATTTTTCTCTGACTAGGCAATAATAGTATCAGATTGTCGTGGGGATTAGTAAATTCGTAGCTTGTATGCAGTGGTTATGAAGTTATCATTTTTAGCGATGTGCCGATGGGTGTTCACTTTGGTGGGGCCATGTCGATGGTTGGTTTGACCGCGGGTGTATGAGTGAGTTGGTAATCAAAAGGACTAACTCGTGGATACCTAAAGTCTTTAGGATTTTTTTATAAACTAATTATTGTTAATATTCCACGCCAATGTGGGATAATGTCGACGGTTGAGCTTCTTGGCGGTTGAGTGAACCAAATCAGTTTGGATAGTAGATTCCTGGAAATCAAAGGGTTGAAGTGAATAAAGCAAGCTGACCGATTGGGATTGTGTGGAGAGAAAGGAAAAATTTTGGCATCAGTTGAGCAGACTGTATGTTGAAAGAACATTGTAACAGTTTTAAGATTGACTGTGGTTGGCCAATTGTAATGCTGCTGTGTAATATCAGAGAACTAATAACTGTGAAGGAGGGATCTGTAACTTTATTGTAATTTATTTTTAATGTGAATAAATTGACTTCTCTTTGGTGGTGGGTTTTTCTCCCAAAATGGTTTTCCCACGTAAACCAGGCATCTATTCTGTATTGATATTATTGTCTATTCTTTTATGTGTGAATCTTAATGCTCTATAATTTTGAAATTAAAAGTACTCCTACATTATTTTCCTATGAATTGACATTAGGAAAGCGATTTTTGCACTAGTCTTTCCTTACATCTTGAAATACAAAATACTATCAATAGTACCTTTATTAAATCCAAGCTTCAACAAATACTTGACTAATCTGGCATACCATGCTCTTGGGGCTTGCTTAAGTCCATACAATGCTTTCTTCAGCTGGAAAACCATATCTCCCTAATCAGTCAATTGAAATCCATCAAGCTGCTCAATTTGCACTTCTTCTTTCAGTTCACCATTTAGAAATGTTGACTTGACATCCATCTAATAAACTTTGAAGTTTTTGTAAACAACATAGGCAAGAAATAGTCTCACAACTTCAATCCTAGCAATAGGAGCAAAATTTTCTTCAAATTCAATTCCTTCCATCTAAGAATATCCTTTGCACACCAGTCTTGCTTTGTTTCTGTAGACATCCAAATTTGGACTCTTAATTTATCCAAATTTATCACTTTTCATCTAAGCATCCTCTTATCCGAGTTAATTAAGTAATATTACTATTATTTAATTAATATACTTAATTCTGTCAAATCCCTAAGGTATTTAATTAATAATTAAATACCTTACCTTAATCCTCTTTTCATCAAATGAATTAAATGAATATTAAATTTATTTAATTCCTCACATGTCATTTTCATTTAATCCTAATCCATCTCCTAATCTCTTCATTAAGAATGTGCACATGCCTAATCCTTGATTAGGATGTGTCACATCCTCCAAATTTTGCAAGTTGGCTTCTAATCCTCATTAACCCCTAATTATCCTCTAATTACTAATTAGTTAAACCTAATTAGTACCTTGGTCAACTCTCCCCATCCCCCGAGGAATTTTTAATTCTTTTTTATTCACCCTAGGTTCCCCTCTTCCCCATATGACTTTTTAATTCACATTTTATTCCTCCTAGAATCCCCTTTTCCTATGCATCTTCTAGAACCTTTGACTTGTCACATCAAGTCACATGTGACAAAATCCCACCTTTTTGGAGACCCTCTCTTATCCACTAGATTCTCCCAAGCATGTGAATTTTTAATTCACATTTATTCCTCCAAGGAATCTTCTCATCTCCCAATGTACTTGGAAGGTACTTGTCCTTCCTCCACATCATGTACCTCCCTTCCACATCACCTACACATCATCTCACCCTTAGCCATCTCACAATCCACATGTCAAGATGTGAGGGCTTGTGAGTCCTCAACTCACCTTAGCCCTCCATCTTGGCCTTGTTGGATAAATCTCAACCATTGAATTCTCTAGAGAATTCAAGTTAGAATTCAAGTTTCTCTATAAATACCCCCCCTCTTAGGAAAAAAAGAGAACACTTAGCCATTTTGCAAACAAATGCTACCATTTTGTGCACTCACCTAGCCATCAATTTCATCCATTTACATTTGCATTCAAGCACATAGTCAAATCCTTCATTTAGCCACATCAAAAGCCATCAAGGAGCATACAAATCAAATCAAAATCAAGGGCCAACCAAGGAGTTTCAACTGCAAAAGGGAGGTATAACCATTTGGAATCATTTAACACTTTCCTCTTTGCATTTACAAATTTCTTAGGATAATCTTGAGGTGTTTCCTTATGTTTTTCCGTTGCATTTTAATTACTTAGAAAGGGTTAGACATTTCCGTATCATAGTTTCTGACAACTTCACCTTGCTCATTCAGTTTGTTCTGAAAGACCCATTTAGTTCCAATTACATTTTTGTCCTTAGGTCTAGGAAAAATAATCCATGTATTATTCTTCTCAACTTGTAGTAGTTTTTATTTCATTGCTTCCACCCAATGTTCATCTTTGCATGCTTCATTGACACTATTAGGCTTTGTCTTTGAGATCAAACAATATTCTTCTGCAATTATTCTCCTAGTTTGAACACCTTTGTTCTTATCACCTATAATCTGATCATCTAAATGATTTAGTCTTACATATCTTGGAGTCCTAGGGTGTTCTTGAACTTCAGGCTCTTGAGATCTCACTTTTGCACTTTCACTCGTTTCTTCCTCTAGATTTTCCTGATTCACCAAAATGATCTGAACTTGATTTAGAGTCTGAACTTTCTTTCCTTTATCTGAACTATCATTCTAATCGTCTGAATCATATCTACAGGTTTTGGATGGTCTAACTGTGTCTTCATCAACCTTGACATTAGCACTTTCAATTACTTTCCTCAACCTCTTATTGTAGCACTGATAGGATTTGCTTTTAGTAGAATAACCAAGAAAGATTCCTTCATCACTTCTACATCAAACTTTCCTATATCTTCATCTCTTTTGATATAGCATTTACTCCCAAAGATTTTGAAGTATCTAACAATAGGCTTATGACCAAACCATAGCTCATAAGGAGTCTTACCGGTATCACCTTTGATATGTACCCGATTGAGAGTGTAAATGACAGTACTCACAACTTCTCTCCAGTAGATATGTGGAACATTTCCTTCCAGCATCATGGTCATAGTAGCTTCTTGAATTGTCCTATTCTTCCTTTCCACAACTCCATTTTGTTGAGGGGTCTGCGAGGTAGATAATTGTCTCTTTATCCCATGCTCTTCACAGAAAGAATTAAATTCACTGGAAGTGAATTCACCACCTCTATCTGATCTCAGACATTTAATCTTCAGACCTATCTCTGTCTCAATCATAGCCTTAAAAATATTGAATTTCTCTATAGCTTCATATTTTTCCCTTAAGAAAGTAACCCACATCAATCTAGAATAATCATCAATAAGTAACATGAAATACTTGTCTCCTTGTAAACTTCTAACTCTAGAAGGACCACACAAGTCAGTATGCACAAGCTCCAACACTTCATTTGAACAATGTTGTTTTCTCTGGAATGAAAATCTAGTTTGCTTCCCTAACTAACATTCCTTGCATATGTTATTAGTAGGTTTTATCAACTTAGGAAGATCTCTCGTTGCTTGAGTAGAACTTATCTTGATAATATTGTCAAAGTTTACATGACACAATCTCCTATGCCACAACCAACTTTCATCAACTTGAGCAATTAGACAACTTTTACTAGTAGCACTTAGGTGAAAGATATTACCTTTTATTTTTGTACCAAATGCAATCACATTTCCGAAACTCCCCAATATTCTACACTTTCCATCCTTGAATTGAAGATTTGTTAACCATCTGTCCAACACTTAAGAGATTATGCTTCAAACCTTCCACATATGGAACATCATCAATATTATGCTTACCATCAAGAGAAATGGATCCTCTACCATGGATTACTCCAACTTTTTCATCACCAAATCTTACAACACCACCATCATAATTTTTCAATATTACAAATTTACTTTTATCACTTTTCATGTGATGAGAGCATCCATTTCCAATCACCCATTCATGTTTTTCTTCAACTTTGGCAGTTAGAGCTTTCTCCACATTTATGCAACTAGCAAATTCAGTAGGTACTGGATCATTTTCCTTGATAGAAATGAATACCCATTCATCCTCACTTAAATTCCCTTTATCATATTCATCATTTATCACACCTTCATCAGCAACATAATAACACTTTCTTTGGAATCTAGGATTGTTAGGTCTTGCTTTAGGAACTCTTTCCAGACACCTTGAAGCAAAATGACCTATCTTATTGCAAGAAAAACATTTAAGAGGCAATTTCCCTTTATACTTACCTTCACCTCTGGCTACCCTTTTGACAATAAGTGCTTCAAGCTCATCTATTTTTCTCTCTTCTTCTTCAATCTCTCTCATTTATTGCTCATACTTGAATATTTTTCTAGAAGAACTTTCTCCCATATCATATATTTTCTTATCCCATATCCGCAACTAAGGATAACATCAACTACATGTCAGCCCAACAAAATATAAAATACGTAAAAATTGTCAACCCAAAACAATAAACAATTTATCAGTGTGCACCAAACACTATCAGCCAAAACATAGTAAGGACTCAAAACAACATCCTTGAATATGGAACACCTTCACGTTGCAATCACCCTATCAACCATGATCATGAAAAACATGAACACACAAAATAAAATCACCAATCATGAGAATAATGATCAATTCAGACCAACATCACAAATAGAGCACGATCTAGAAACATCCACGGTCATCATGAATCACCACATAATCATCCACAACAACTTAAAGTACTAGAATCACATCATTTTATTTCAAGAACACCAACTAAAGCAATAGAAAAACTGTTAGAACACAAATACTCATAAATCAATCAAATCTTCATGTGAACCTCTAAAACTTCATGTGGATAAACTAGATATACTCATCAACAAACCCTTTAATCTGCAACCTCTTATCATCAATATACTAAGCTAGCCACCATACTGAACTTCACTACATCACAGACAACTTGCAACTTATTTTATTACAATTTTCTCAATATCCTCGACATATGCAACCTTAAAGACATTAATGCCATATCAGAAATATCTTAGAAGGTGTACCATTGACAGAAATACCCTAGTGGTACCACTGCCAACAAGTACTGCAAGGTACCTTGTAGGCATAGGCTAGTATCATGGCTCGTGGGAGGTTTGTGAACCCCCCACCAATTAATTTTTATTGTAATTTTATTTTTTATTGTGCAAGTATTTTTTTATAAAATTGTGTAAATTTTTTATAAATATATAATTTTTCATTTTGTAGAACAAATTGACAATCGTATGATTATGCAACAAAGGCAAAGGGAAAATAAATTGCATTTTTAGTAACCAAAATAGGTCAATTGTTATGTCAATCTTCATTTATGGGGCCTCCTAGATATGATGGTAGGTTTATTTTGTCTCAAGGGATTATCTAAAACACTTCCCCTATAAAAACGTCAAGGTGAACACTAAGAAAAAAAACCCTTTTCCAACAAAGATTCATAAACTCAAATCTATTAAAAATAACCACATATTTGCAAAATCAAAACCCCAAATATGTAAAAACAATTTGCATAAAACCTGTTGAACACACTCAAATACTGATGGGGGGTGAATCAGTATCTTCGAAAACTTAACCCCTTCAGATCTTAAACCCTTCAACAATATGCAAATTTAGAATTTTAATAGGATCAACAACTTATAAATAGATCAACAACACTTAATCAAATCAAAAACAATGAAAGATAAGGAAATAAGCACACATGCAAAAGATAACACTAGATTTACTTGGAAAACCAAAGATGGGAAAAACCACATAGAGAAATATCTCAATATAGGAAGCTCACTACTTACAAAATTATAATTTGTTTTAAGGATCACTTCCTAATGAAGCACACTACTCCCTCAAGGACTTGCAAGATAAATCGCACAACCTTGGGGAAAGATACAAAGGACTTCTAGTCTAAGGCACACAACCCTAGGGCAAGATACAAATTACAAGGACTTGTTGAAGAGACTCACTATTTGATAACAAGATACATAAAAATATGAAATTACAATATTTTTCAACAATACACTATGTTGACTGAGGCATTAAAGAAAATCCAACTCTTCCTTTTCACAACTTACTTCACCAATCCATACTCGCACACCACCACTCACTCGCTCAACTTGCAACAAATTTTTTCTTTCATTTATATCCTCCACAAGATCTCAAAACATCAATTAGGTCATTTAGAATAGAATACAAGCAATAAATTCAATAAGTCGGCCATAAAAAAATAATGTGGTCCTATCCAAGAGATAGGAAGGACAAAAAAAATCTTATTATATCTTCCAATTTGATCCCAAACAATAAACACATTGACACACACCATCCCAAGTTGACAACAAGGAAACGTGTAGCACATTACTAGCTGGCCCAAAAACCACAACTTCAACTAAATTTACTCAATGTGGTTCTCAACAAGATAGCTCAGGGCCCAAATACAACTTAACTCAACCTCAATCGTTGTTGTAGACCCCCAAGCACATAGCACAAGAAAGGTAACAAGCCATGTCAGCTAGACATCCATAATTTACCCAAAAAACCAACTCAAAATAATATGTGACACCAAAGAGATCAATCATTGATGTGCGAACCACAAAGAGATGTTCCATGAACATCCAAAAACACTTCTAGATACTTCTTTCACACTATCATTCTACAAACAACCACTATAAACCAAACAAAAATAAAACACTTCATCCTAGAAACACTGACTGTACAACTAAGAGATGGAACATTATCAGACCAACTTGTGAGACACTTCGACACATGAAATATGAATTGATCCACTAGAAAAACACTGAGAGAATCTTCACTAAGTTGTAGGAGCAAAAACATCAATGCAGAGAAATGTGGAGCATTTTTTGGACCAGCCTTGACAAGCAACAAAACTACCAACCTTTTGAAATTACCAGCAACCTCTTTGACAACACTGGTGACCTGAAAAGATAGGAGTGCAAGATCCACAAAAAAAAAACACGAAATCCCAAACCACAAGACCATATCTTCATGTTGAGTAAATGTGTCTCAACCTTACAATTATATAAGGTACTATTGATACATAAAGTACTATTGATACATCTGCAATGGGGGAGTGTGGGGGGGTTTCCCCCTCATGAGGGATCTGAGGGTAGTGCCCTCGAAAGGAAAACTTTATTTATATTTTATTATTGTAAATCTAGGTTGTTCAAAATTATGTCTCATATCTGACGACTGATATTTTATTAGCTTGAATTTCCCTAGAAGGAAACCCTATTTATGAGGGCATTGTATTATGGCTATGTATTGTGATGTATTTTGAGAGTCTGATAGCGGTCGTGTTGCCTCTAGATCTCTGGTTGGTGATACTCCTATGAGAAGCTTTCCCTACAAGTATATTGTGTTCTTTGTGATTTCTAAATAATACATTGGGTGGATTTTGGAGTGTGGGGGTTTTCTCCCAAAATGGTTTTCCTTACATAAACCACTATATTGTGGTATGCATGATATTTATGTCTATTTCTATTTAAGTTTTTGTAACTATTAAAGATTTATTTAATTTTTGCATTATTCTCCTCTCAAGATTAGTGTAGAAATTTTTTCTACTACCTTAGCTTCCTTACACTTCAAAGGTGGAGGAATGCAGAGCATTCTCCCAAACAGTCTTCACAACAACTTCTTATAGTAAAAACTTTCACCAACTTATGGAGACCATAATTCCTTGCAACAACGCATACTTCCACAGGAACAATAGGAGAGATCATACAACATACTAGAGACCATCAACAACATCTCTCCACCATCAACATTACTTCTACTCCTCATCTTAATGCTTCTAATCCTCATCTTAATATATCATCATGATATAATCACTACTGATAGCAACCATACTCAATAATACTTTGCTAACAACAAGCAAGGCATGATATCCAACCATGAAAATCAACAACATCACTATTAGCACAACATCATACATCAATGAAAATCCAAATTGAGTGTACATCAACAAGGGTTATACAAACCACAACCATGACTCTAATAACAAATGAGAAGAAATATGCATCCACCCAAGATCATTTTCACACAACTCAAATAGGGAAATCTATGCAATCAAGTATTTAGAATCCATGTGTAAAATAACATACAACATACCATCAAAGATGACACAAGATATACCTTTGGAAAACCCTCAAAAGGGAAAACCTACCCTTCAAAAGAATCCACGACTCATATAATATTCAATAATGAAACGATTACAATACATCTTTAGAGTTCTTCATAAATACCCTTGAAATATAAGCCCTCTACAAGCACTCCATTTGAACAAGCATGTAGTCAAAGATCTCATGTCATGGTTCAAACCTCACCAATGATAACAACTTGATGCTCTCAACCTCTTTTCCAAAAATGGCCAACTAGCCAACCATAGACAACTACCTATTTTCTTGTTTTTATAGACACAATATTGCACAAAAACCACCAAGCAGTATTACATAAACCATGTGCCTAATACCATGAGCTTACAAAACCATTAACCCCCACATTTAATTTTTGGTTCTAAGTTTTCCCGATATTAAATATCTCTAATGTGAAACACCATATTAAATATTTATTGCAATGTTACATACAACACATAAAGTGGCCTCAAGAATGCTAACCCCATGTGATGCACACATCCCTAGATCCCCTAGGTGCACCACATATAATAAAATATTACATTATAAAATTATGTAAGGTGGAAGACATGCCTTTTTCCTAACATTGGGAACACTACTTCAAACACAAAATAAAAAGTATTATAGAATACCACCACTTCTAACTATATGGATGTGTTTAGAAACAACATCCATGCTATAGTTGGGAGTATGATACACATATCTAGTATTGAATGCATGTATATAGAGAGAGGGGAAGTATTCAATAACACTAATTCAAACACACTAAAAAAAGTATTGGAGAGAACTGCCAAAGATAAAACAAGAATTTATTGATAGTACAAGCATAAGCACACACTCATTACAATGGAGTGTTGACAAAGATGCTCGGATTTGTTTATATAGTGATTATATGATGTTTTAATGAGATTCAACTATGTAGTCCTTGAGTCAATCTTTATCAAACCACCTTAGTATAAATAAATGATCTAGGAAGCTTTATAATGAATGGTTCATAAGGCACAACACTTGCTGAAGGTTTTGCAAGTGGGAAACAAGCTAAGTGGGCTTGAATTTTAGGCAAAATACATGGTTGAACATGCTTTAGTTGGATTAGTTTTAGGATAGGTGAACTCCTAGGAAGTCTAGATTCTTCAACCTTATCAACATCACCTAGATGCAATTAATGTTAAGTGGAGCATTCATGCTCCCAAAAAATGGGTTCTTGTGAATGACTACCCATGAAATATAGGTCAAGATTGACTTATAAACTACATAGTTTAATCTCAATAAAACATCATATAATTCGATATGTTTTCCAAGAAAACACCTAAATATAAATGAATGAGTAGGGATCTCTATAAAAAATACTTAATAATACATAACACTAGCTAAATATTTTGTAAATGTTGTAGTAAGTTAAATGGGATTAAGCACACTTTAATTGAAGTAGTATTGGGATGAATGACTTCCTAGGAAGTATATATGCTTCATCTATGTGAACATCACCTAGATACAATGAGTGTTAGTGTTGAAGATTGGTGTGTTTTCTTAGCTTAATACTTTGAAAAGCTTTAATATTGTTGATCTAAATATGATTTTCCTTTGTTATAGATTCTTTGTGGGTGATTATTTGATTAATCCATTTTAGTGTTTGTAGAATGTAGACAGAAGTTGATAGAATTAGTAGACAAGATATTAGAAAGACTACACAAGCATGTACCGTGGAGAAACCCTTTTGGGGAAAAATCCACCAAGAATTAATCTATTATTCAATCTTTGAAGTAGATTACAATAGCTCCAACTCTTGCTTGAGAATGCCTCTTTTGCCTTCACCAAAACTTCTTCACAACCTGCAGTAAAACTGATACAAACTCTCTTCAACTTGCTTGAGATAAATAGGTTTTGATTAACTTTGCAAACTCCAACTGAGTTACAATTACAATGATCAAGCCCTATCCCTAAAAGGTACACCTATCTCTTCCAATAACCGTGAAGAATAATGTAAAATCCTCATCTTCATGTATTTGGGTGTCCCAAACTGAAGTAGCAACTCAACCTTTGTTCTGTAAATATCTTCAAGGCTTCATCCTCAAAGTGGCACCCAAAAGTGGCCCCACTTAACTGAGCCTTTTGAAATATCTCAACATGCAAAGGAGCTAATTCCAAGAAGCCAACTTGGGCACCCAAGTTGGGTACAAGTCATTTCTTGTTAACTGAAACATTTCTCAACACCATTCATGCAATAATGGTCATCCCCTATTAACTGAAGGTAGTCCATATTATCTATCATGCAACTCAAGTTATTAGACATGCATTCCAAGTTAATTGAATTCAACTAGCATCCAACTAAAACTAACTGAAGATAACTGAACTATAACTGAATTGAATTGAATTGATCTAAACTAAACTGAACTGAACTTCATGCATGCAAACATCAAACACTATCTTCTAGGATCTTTACATGCATTCAGAAGTGTTATCTCTTACTCCAAATAGTTAACTGAACTCAAGGTGAGTGTCACCTACTATGTGGGCGCCCCATGTGCCCCTATTATTTAGGAACTCATAATGGATGCCCTCACATGCTCCTAACATTTAGAATTAATTACAAATGTCAATTAACATGATTATTTCATCTAAAATTAATCTCTCTCTAATCTTAGTGTTGGGTAACATTTTCCAAGGACTTTGGAGATAAATGAAATAAATAATGTTTAGGATTGCAATCAAATGGCATCCTATTTCCAACAGTTAGTTGGACCATTCATACTCATGAGACATGGGTTCTTTTGAACCACTACTCATGAAATATGAGTAATTAAAGATTGACTAAAAAATTACGTAGTTGAATCCCAATAAATGATCATCTAGTTTGATAAAATATATTTAAATAACACCATCTAAATATAAATGAATGGTTTATAAATAAAAACATTTGTTCAAGGTATTGTGGGTAGAGTAGCAAGCTAATTGGGCTTGATCCTTGGAAAAATCCATGGTTAAGCATGCTTTAAGAGTATTCATGGGTTGGTGACCACGGAGGGAATTTTAGTGCTTCATCCCTATAAACATCACCCAAATACAATGAGTGCTAAATAAAACATTCACATTCATGGAAGATGGATTCTTGTGAGCCACTGTTCATAAAATTTGGGTTGATAAAGATTGACTCAAAATCGAAGTAGATGAATCAAAATAAGACATCATATAATTGGATAAATTACAAAATGAAAACACCACTTAAATATAAATAAATAAACTAGGGAGCTCTATAAATAATGGTTCACAAGGTGCAATAGTCATTGAAGGTTTTACAAATAAGGTATCAAGATAAGTGTGCTTTATTTCAAGGGAAACTCCATGCTTAAGGCATCTACAGGAAAAGTTAGAACCAACAGGGTTCATCACAGTGGTATCAGAGCTCTGATCCTACCAACCTTGAGGGTTAGAAGTTCCTATGCGGCCACATTAGGTTGGATCTCAAGGGTATTACTCACGTAGGAGACCTGGATTATAGAGAAAATAATTTGAGGAGATACCATTAGAATTCTAGTTTGAGGAGACACCATTTGAAATCAAGGGAGACATGGACGATGGTGAGGCACCCAGAAACCATAGTAACTATTATCTATTTTAGCTACAGCTCAAAATAGGTAGAGTTGGATTGCATTTTTCATTGAAAGGTACAATTTTTTTTCTAAAGTATTCATTCTATTCCATAATCTGATTACTTGTGAATTTCTAGTGTGATTATGCAAATGTTTATAATAGAAGAACTCATAAATTTGCATAAGAAATGTTTCTTTATTCATATTGTAAAAACCAAAGTCCCACACAAGTTGTGGGAGTAACTTAATTGATTTTCTTAATCAAATAATGAATACAAGGAAGAAATGTGCACAACACAACTGAAGATAATATAGTTATAAGGGAGAAGGTGATTTTTCATTGCACGGAATGACAAATCGTTGTCACATTTGAAGTCTTCATTTGTTGTGTCTCCAAGATGCAATAGTTCCAAGCTCCATGGTTTCCTGCAAGATTGTTAAAAGATGATGTTAGAGCAATGATAAATCACATCCTACTTCATGCCTACATTACCAATAAAAATGTAATGCACATCCAATCAGGCATTCACCAGATGATTAAGTCATAAGAAAGGAAGATGTTCAAGGAGCATGAAGTTCAATCGAAGTTTTCAGATTCAATTATTTTTCTAACTTGTTTGTTTAAATGTGTAGATACATATTTGCATCAAATCATTTCAACCAACAGATATTGCTATGAGTGGTGAGAAATGTGGCTGCCACAAGGGTTGTGCCCAACTCATAAACAATGATAGAAGCAACATGAAAAGGAAAGCAATCATAGAGCTATACAAACTATGCCATAAAATGCATAAATAGTGCCCATTGTCATCAGGAGGACAGTAGTGTATAATATGTGTAATGACATTTCATTGTAGCTGATAAAATGCCAAAAAATAGCCAACATGCCTTAACAAGCAATCACTACATCATAGTGATGAGATTATTATTCAAGGGCAGCCATGTATTATCGAACTATAATAAACATAACAAAGGAAGAGCATTTATTCCATGTAAATTGTCTTATTATGGAATAAAGGCCTACATATGGAAGATGGTGACCATCCAGAACAATTGTAGTGATAAAGAGTGCACTCATGCTAAGAAAAGACCAAATAATGGACAGCCTGTACCATTGAAGAAAGCCTGAAGTATTAAGAAGGGAAAGATGAAGGTCATGTACAGGCACCATAATGTTTCCACTAAAGGTGCAAACAAGAAATGAACTTGTATAAATAGTGATGGTCTCTCTACTAGGAAAGTTTGTGTGTCTACAATAGTTGAGGTTGTCAGTGAGCAGCTTGTTACAGTTTTGAAATTCAAATATCAGTTCTCAAAGTCATGCATAATGCATCCATTCATTCATAATCCTTTAACAATTTAAGGTGGCAGTGATAACAATGACTATAACGAAAGTGCAGAAACAGTGTCTCTTGACTGTTGAAATGGATTACCTCAGTCACAAAAACATGGTCAAAGTTTAGGGCAGTTTGCAGTGAATGAATAGTTATCAATGGATCATAGGTTTTCTTCAACCAAGAGCATATTCAAGCAAAAAGTAACTAAGGCTTGTTATAGTTTTTGAAAAAATAAAGTATTCACTCTTTGCATAGGGTTTTCATAAGACAACCATAGTTTTTCCATTATTATGTCTTTGTGAAACTCTACATAAATGCAGTGAGAAAGAATGAAAGTAGCCTAGATTTTTAAAGAGTCATTCAGCTATGAAAATACAAAGGAAAACCCTCGAATATATGCAAAGAACAATCTTTAGCTTTCATTATTTCTAGTAGCTGCAAAAACTATGGAAGATGCTTAAAGACAGAGAAAAAATGAGTTATACATCCATTACCTGTATGAGATTAGAAAACCCAATTTTTTACAAAAGAAAGTAAAGCCATGAAGAAGACCCAGCATAGCATGGGTAAAGTAGAAGTTTTGTTTACTTTTCAATGGTATTCAATAGTGAAAACTACCATGAATAGTATAGAGAATATAAATGAAGGTTTTCATCATTGGAAATCAAAGAATAACCAAATGGAGAAATACCATGGCCTAGGTCAAACTTTTCAAATTCAACATGATAAATATCATTTGCAACACAATGGTAAAATCTCATGGGCCACGCTATAGACAGAGAGCCAAGGTTATAGTTTTTTTATCTGGAATAAAGCATGAGATATAGGAAAAAAGAGAAGGGTTTGAGTTTATACAGGCATGAATATACTGAGAAATTAAAAACCACAATCTCAGAAAAATGAAGCCCATTTTATTGTAGTCGCCATCAAGGGTTTAGTTTTTTTGCTACTCAAAAAACAACTAAAGGTCGCAGTCATTCACAATGTTAAGGATATGCAAATACAAGAATGAAGAAATTCGTTTTACTCTTTGGTTTTTGTGAAAATTTCATCTGCATTATACACAGAATGAAGATAGATTCAGCAAGTCGTGGCCATCTACAGATAGAGAAGTTTATAAAACTCAAATGAAAACCAAGCTTGAAGTGAAATGCATGAAAATAACAATGATAGAGGTTGTAGTTTTCATCTTTTTCCACAGTCAAGTAATGCAAAATATTCATAGATTTTCTGTGCAAAGGGGGACGACTAACCAAAAGCAAGTTCGAGTTCTTTCTCTTGCATGAAAATCTCAAATGCCAGATCCCGACATCAAAGCTTCCAGTTTTCTCAGGTCAAAATCTACCATCAACATGGCGGCGCAAAAATTCATTTTAGAGCATGCAAAATGAATAATGAGTTTTAGGGTTCGAGTGTTCTCAAAAACCCTAATTCGAATGATGTTTT
This sequence comes from Sequoia sempervirens, assembly GCA_007258455.2. Taxonomy (NCBI): domain Eukaryota; kingdom Viridiplantae; phylum Streptophyta; class Pinopsida; order Cupressales; family Cupressaceae; genus Sequoia; species Sequoia sempervirens. The sequence goes on along the minus strand of VDFB02271358.1, from coordinate 828,675,883 downwards.
TTTGAATTATGTTTGAAAAATCAAAATCATTTCACATTTTGCAGATTCCATGGTCTTGTCTTACAATCGACCTAATCAATTGAGGGCCCCGTGACTTTAAAGATGGAGTGTTAAGCTCACATGAAATAACTTTGCATATTCTAATGGAGTGTCACTTCATGTTTATCATGGTTTTGACCAAAAATAAAAATTGTAATTAAATATTAGATGGCAATATTCTCATTACCTTAATATTTAATATGAAAATGCATGAGTAAGACACTCAACATATTAAATATTAAAATAATTAGAAATTATTGTTTTTAATAATTAATCAAGGCAACCACCTTTAATCATAGTCATGCAAAGAAAAAACACAACTTGAGCACAACTGAAGTCAGTAAGATTTATCAGGAGTGTTGTGTTTTCTGACTTAGAGTCTTTTTAATGTGAAAGAAAATATGGAGATTATTGAAACTTTACCTCAGTTTCACGCTAGTTCATGAGGTGTTTTGATCATGCACATGGAGAGGTGGATTTTTCTAGGCACAAAGTGCAGTTTGCTTCAATTTTGAGCTATTTTAGGGTTTCCTCTTCTGCTCAGATTTCACATTGGAGATGTAGTTTTTCACTTTAGTTCTCATTCAATTCCATTTTTGGCTGCTTTGTGCATGCCTATTTTGTATATATTGGAAAAACTTAGTCTTTTTTCACTAGTTCTTATTTTTTACCTCTTCTGGCATACCTTTTGTAGAGAGAAAGATTTGTAACTCGGCGTTTTACATTAATAAATTTTACAGCTTTACAAGTTACTTTAGTTTGTCGTTTTGTAGAGTTTTTTCCTTCATATTGTTCATTGAGATAGAGTTCACCTTTGAAATTTTAGATGTTTTGTATGTTTGAATGATCTGATGCAAGTCTACTGTGTTTCATTACTAAAACCTTCAAACTTTTGTCTTATTTTTGCATGCTTATACACAATTGTTGTTTGTCACAGGTCATTAATTGTGCTAAAAAATTATTCCTTTTCCTATTTGTGAAAAATAAGTTTTCCTTAGAAGAAAGGAAATAAATACAACCTTTTAATGAATTAATAATGTGTTCAAAGAGCTCAAATTGCTTTGTGTTAACAATTTTTTTTGAAGATATAGGTTGTGATTTTTCTACAAGTTCTACCATTATTAGATGCATCACCATCGAATAGTTTAGTTTTTCCAGTTTTGCATTAGATTAAGTCTTTTTCCCTTTCCCATCAAAGTTTCAAGTCCATAATTAGAGAATCATATAGGAACTAGCCTAGAATCTGGAGGTCTATCTTTGCCATAGGAATACCCACAGCCTGAAGGTAGTTCCCATGTTTCAACAAATTGTTGAATTTAGTCATTCAAGCATTTAGATGCAATTTGTTTGACAACAGTAACAATGAGGACAAAGAAGCTAGATACATTCTGAGGAGTCTTGTAGCTGGGCAAGAACAGGTGGCAAATGTGTTGTAGCAGCTTAGTAAAATCATTCAACATATGACCATTCTTAGGAGACTGAATCAGGACCAGGAGGAGGATGGTAGTGTTGATGGAGTCCCACGGATGAGAGTAACACCAACACACACCTATGACAGTCGTTCAACATATGACCATTCCTAGGAGACTGAATCAAGACCAAGAGAGGATGGTAGTGTTGATGGAGCCCCATGGATGAGAGTAACACCAACACACACCTATGACAGGCCTACATGCCCTACATTTGTGAGAAATGAACCTAAAGAGGGGAACATGGATAGGAAGGAAGGTGACTTGTTATTTGCAGATAACATGATGACACTGCATGATGAGTGGGAAGCATTACCATAGAGAGTTAAGGATCATCTTAACTTTGACATGTTCATGAGTTAGAAAAGAAATCACAACAGGAATAGGACTGACAAGAGACCAAGAAATAAAAACAATGATCTTAGACATGCAACCAAAAAGCTCACACTCTCTACTTTTGATGGTAGTGGTAGGGTTACAACCAGAGCTTGGGTTAGCAAGTTGGACACTTTCTTGAACCTACATCCTATGGCAGAAGAAGATTCCATTAAGTTATCAACTTTGCATCTAGATGGGGTAGCCCATGACTGGTGGCACCATGGGATGGTTACCTTGCAGCATGACCGTATCAATTCATATCAGGAGTTCACTAATAGGTTAGTTGAGAATTTTGAAAAATGAGATCTAGAGTTTTACTTCAGATATCTAGCTCAGCTGAAACATATGGAGAGTTTGGAATCATACATTGGTGAATTTCAAAATCTTTCGGTCATGGTTACAAGTATCTCAAAGAAGAGGTTGGTCATATTATTTGGAGAGAGTCTTTATGAGCCTATGAAGGGTTGGATCAAGGATTTTGATCCCCCTACCTTGCAAGAAGCTATGAGGAAAAATCGTAGCATGGAATTTATAGCTCCACGTAGTAAGTTCAACTCAAAACCATATTCATCCTATAATGATAGCAAATCATATCCAAAGAAATCAGAAAATGTTGATCAAAAGATGAAATTTGCAGCCCCTTTGGATAGGGAAACAATTAATGATTTGTGTAGGAGGAAGATGTGTTTTTATTGCAAGGGTCCTTATGATCTAAACCATGATTTTCCTCTTAAGCCTAAAGGTAAAAATAGGCATATGGAGTGGTTTTATGAGGGTGAAAACATGACTAATATAACAGACCAACAAGTTGATCAAGAGGATTCAGGGACTAAAAACTCACAATTTCATAGATGCACAGTTAGTGGAAATGGAATTCAAACTTAGGATTTTGAAGGGATAAGGGTAAAATTTGTTGATGGTTACACACTCAAATGTGAGAGGATGATTATGTATTTGCCTATGAAACTCAATAACTATGAGTTTAAAGAAACAATTTATGTGGTTAATATGGGAGGCATCGATGTGGTCCTTGGCATGAAGTGGCTTCATGCAATTGAAGAATTTACACTCAACCTTAGAGAAATTGAAATGAAATTCAAGGTTGACGGGACTAATCATGTACTTAAGGCCATTAAGGAGAACAACTTGAAGGTAATCACTCTCAAGAGAATGGAGAGACTTATTAGACATGACATGGTAGAGTGGGCAATAGAGTGTAAGTTGATACCTTCGTATGAGGAGCAACACAAATCACCCTATCATCCAGATGTTCAGGAACTCAAAGTTAAGCATACAAAGGTGTTAAGTGGAATACCACATGGTAGACCTCTTGATAGAGGAATAGAGCACATCATTGAGTTGGAAGAGGGCACCAAGCCCATCATGATTACACCTTACCGACACCCAAAGCATTTGAAAGATGAGATTGAGAAAACCATCAAGGAATTGCTTGCTATGGGACATATAAGGTCGAGTAATTCTCATTTCGCTTCATCAATGGTTTTGGTGAAGAAGAAAAATGGTACACTTAGGATGTACATTGATTATCGAATGTTGAACAAAAGGAAAATTAAGAATAGATATCCAATTCCTCGCATCAATGAGTTCATAGATGAGCTTCATGGAGCTTGTTACTTCTCCAAGATAGACTTGAGAATAGGATACCACCAAATAAAAGTCATAGAATAGGATGTTGAGAATATTGCATTCAGATGTCATTATGGACACTATGAATTTTTGGTTATGCTCTTTGGCTTGACCAATGCTCCAACTACTTTTCAGTCCACTATGAATAGGGTCTTCCACTCTCAGTTGAGGAGATTTGTTCTGGTATTCTTTGACAAAATTTTGGTGTACAATATATCTTGGGAGGATCACATGATTCACCTAGGTACTATTTTGGACATACTTGACAAGGAGTCCTTGTACACCAAGAAGTCCAAGTGTGTGTTGGGCATGGCAGAGCTTTTATATTTGGGTCACATAATCAACAGAGAGGGAGTTCACATGGATCCCGATAAGGTTCATGCCATTATTGATTGGCCTACTCCTGAGACTTTGAATCAACTCAAAGAATTTTTGGGGTTATGCGCCTTCTATCATCAGTTTGTCAATGGAATCTTGCGGCATGTTGCACCACTTATAGATTTGACTAAGAAGGGAGCATTTGTTTGGACACCTCAGGCACAAGAGTGTTTCGAGAAGTTCAAATAGTTGATGACTACATGTACATTTTTAGCTTTGTCGGATTTCACCAAGCCTTTTGAGCTTCATTGTGATGCTTGTGGAGAGGGTATTGGTGTGGTGATTATGCAGGACCGTCGCCCGATAGCTTTCAAGAGCAAAAAGCTAAGGGGTCCTAAGAGAAGCTACAATATATACGACAAGGAAATGTTGGCCATCATGCATGCAATGGAAAAATTCAAGCAGTACCTATTTGGTAGTAAGTTTTGTGTCAAAACTCATCATAACAGCTTGAGGCATTTCCTTGGACAGCGAGATCTAAATGAACATCAACAAAAATGGGTCAACAAGTTACAGTCTTATGATTTTGACATCTCCTATGTCAAAGGGACTCAGAACGTTGTTATTGACACCTTATCTCGTCGTCCCCATTTGAGCTCCATGGAAGAGATTTCAAAGGATTGGAGTCACTTGATTATAGCTGATTATGCCAAGAATCTATGGGCTTCTGACATTATTGATGGGACAGTACAGGACAAGTACTCTCTTGTGAATGACCTCATCATTTACAAAGAGAATATTCTTAGTCCCAGGTTCTGATGTGAGGAACAAGGTGTTGAGAACTTTCCATGATTCACCCTTGGATGGTCATCCTGGATACTTTAAGACCTATAGGCAGGTATGGGAGAGATTCACTTGGAAGGGTCTCAAATCTGATGTTCTTCATTATGTCAGGGAGTGCTCTATTTTTCAGCAGAACAAGCAAGAGCATACTTACCCTACTACGTTGCTTCAGTCACTTCCTATTCCTGAGAGGAAGTGGGAATGCTTGTTTATGGATTTTATTATGGGCTTGTTGAAGGCTCAAGGGAGAGACAAGATTTTTTTGGTAGTAGATAGGTTGACCAAGTATGCACATTTCTTCTCAATCACCACTACCTATTCAACTACATAGGTAGTAGATCTATTCTTTCATCATGAGGTATTTAGATTACATGGGTTACCTTAGAGTATTGTCAGTGAAAAATATAGTAGTTTCATGGGTCACTTCTGGAAGGAGTTATTTCGACTATGTGAGATAAAGCTTACTCTGAGCACTAGCTACCACCCACAGATTGATGGGAAAACATAGACTTTCAACAAATGGGTGGAGGGATACCTATGGAACTACATTTCTGGGCAGAAAAAGGCTTGGGTGAAGTGGTTGCATCTTTATGAGCACTACTATAATTCCACTCACCATATGTCTATCTAGATGACACCTTTTAGAGCTATGTATGGCTATGATGTGCCTAGTTTCCTTGATTTATTGTTGAGCGATTGCAGAGTACCTAGTGTTGGGGATCTATTATAGGAGAACTAGGATATCATGAGAGCCCTTCGTGGGAACATTCAAAAGGCTCATAATCAAAAAAATCAATATGCTAATCAGAGGAGGGTTGAGCGATCATTTGAGATATGGGATATGGTGTATCTGATGTTGCAGCCCTATAGATACTCCACTCTTAGGAAGAGGGGCACGAAGAAACTCAAGCCACACTATTATGGGCCATTCAGGATTATCAAGCGAGTTGGTGAGGTGGCTTATGGGTTAGATTTACCGATAGACAGTAAGGTGCACAATTTGTTCCATGTGTCATGCCTCAAGAAGGCATTGGGACAATATATATTTCCTTCTTCAGACCTACCACCCTTGGATGATGAGGGGAAGTTGATATTAGTACCTGAGGCCATCTTGGATTCTAGAGAACGTCATCTTGAGACATGGGTTATCAAGGAATATTTGGTTAAGTGGAGAGATCTGTCGGCAGAGGATGCTACTTGGGAGAGTGAAAACATTTTACAACATCCAGCATTGAGTTTTCTTAAGGACAAGCAAATTCAAGGAGGGTGGACTGTAATGTCCCAACTCTAGTCAGTATTAGTTGTAGATGGGTTATCCAATTACTTGGACCCTCGTAGGCTAATATGTTTGGATAGAGGGTTTCAGTGGTCATTAATGGAGGTTGTTGTCACTCCATTTCCTCAGTTCAATATTGGGTTCAATTCAAGGCCTTTGCAAATCAATGTTTGGCTTTGTTTGAGGGAATTACTATTTATAGTAAGTCAATCTAGCAATGATGTTATTTTTAGTTAGGGAACTTGGACACATGGGGGTTAACCCCAACTTCTTATGACACATCAAATTACTAAGTATTGAGGGAGATATTAATATTTAAGTGTTTAAGTTATATTTAATTATTAAAAGGGATATTATAAATTTATATTTTAACTTTATAAAAGTGAGCCACTTTAATTTAATAAAGTGAAATTAAATGGTAAAACAAAAAGGTACGCTTAAGTGAGATGAAGTATTTTAAAAGAGTATAAAGTGTTTTAAATACATTTTAAATGTATTAAAAACATATTCAAGAGAAATTCATGCCTTTTTGAGGAAAAATATAAGAAAGCCAAAACAAGTCGACCTCATTATCATTGATCATTTGACATTGTTTTCTTAGCTTCTTGGAGTTTGTTCATGAGACAAGGGTTTCAACAATTTTCACCATTGGAGAGTGGAAATTCTTCAGTGTTCTGCAATCTTGAAGCTATGAAAGACCAGTTGAATCATTGCTATAGAGAGGGATTCATTTTGGAGTCCATTTGTGCTTGGATCAGATTTACTTTTGAGTTATTTGTAGTTTTCAATAAAAGAAAGGGGCTTATCAGTTGTGGCACCTTATTTCATCAGCCATTCACACCAATAACCAGGTCATGCAACTTTTTTTGCTGGTCATACCATCTTCATTGGGAGGCGTGCTTGTTTCTAACTGGGGTGTTTGAACTAGAGGCTGAAATGCCTCTTTCTTTTGGCCTAGATTAGCACCATTCGGGGCGGATAGACTAGTACTCCCATTTGGCACTCATTTCAAGGTGGAGAAACCTTCATCTAGAGTAGATTGGCTTATTTTATCAATATTTTTCATTGTTGGTTATGATTTCCAAATTTCTCAAATAAGGGTTTGCTGGCATATTCAGGTATGCAACCTTGTTTACAAGCTATTCTCCTATTTGTATTGACAATATAAATATATTTCATGTTGAATAAGAATCATTGCAGCACTTATATATTTTTGGTTATTTCTTGTTAAATCTTTCCTAGCAACATTTTATTTAAATGCTATAAATTCATAAAAAACACAAGAAAAAACACAAACAGTGCATTCAACATCTATAGGCAAAGTTAGAACTAGCATGGTTCATCACACCCAACCATGCTATGTGGCAATAGCAAGTGTGAATTAGATAGAAGTCATTTTGGCCATGGGTGCAAAGGTCTCAATATATTCAATGCTAGCAACCTATGAAAAACCCTTGGCAACTAAGTGTGCCTTGTACTTATCAACCCACCCATCTGTAGAAAATTGGTTTGATATATCCACCTACATCAAACCACCTTCCTTCCCTTATGAAGTGGTGTCAAGTCCCAAGTGTGGTTTGTCATCAAGGAATTATATTCCTCATATATAACACTATCCCACTCACATATTCCTAATGCCTCTCTATTTTTTGTGGATTAGAAGCTAAGGAAAAGTAAGCATGTTCCCCACTTTGATAGTTTGACTGTGTACATTTGTCATCTACTAGATTCCCTGCCTAAGTACCCACACTTTGAAATATATGTTTAGCCCAAAGAGGGAAAGAAGCGGGTGAGCCATGTACTATGACATCATCCTCCAATGCATGTGTAGAATTAGATGAAGATGACTCCCCATCAGTATCCTCCCTATCATAAATAGAAGAAGAAGAATAGTATGCCTAGGAATCTATTATGGATGGTCTGAGTCATCAAAAAATTATCAAAATTGAGCGAGTTCATAATAGAAGAAGAAACGTCAAGTGTGTCGTCAATAGGACTCTCTTAAAACTTAACACTCATCTCAAGGAACAACTCATGTTTGGTAGGGCGGATTAGGTGATAATCTTCCAAACCATCTAGATAGGCTACAAAGATGTAATGTTTGGATTGTGATTCAATTTCCTTGTGATGTGTCGTATACATGCCATGGATGGAGATATAAAGACTCTGAAGTGCTCAAATAATGGTTTCCTACCTATGTAAGCTTCAAAATGAGTAATTCCCTTCAAGGATTTGTGAGGAACCATATTTTGAATATAACAATCATAGTTGATTGCTTATGCCCAATACTATAGTGTAATACCATTGGAGTGAGTCATATATTTAGACATATCTTTTAAGGAGGTGTTCTTACATTCTACAACACCATTATGTTGGGAAAGGTAGCATCGTAAATTGTCACCCTTGACAATTTCACACTATGTTTTTCTCCCCTTTAAGTTATTGTACCTAATTAAGAACTTAATTTCCTAAATTATGCATTCCACAACTCATTTTAAACATATACCACCAATTTGTAAGCATAAAGCAAATGCTCTCATTTAATACATTTCCCTTGACTCCTTAAGTTTCAAAAAATAGGCCTAGGGCACTAGTGCCTAGGGTACCTATGTCCCCCTATTTTGGCTCCAAATTTAAATATAGGTACATTTTGTTGAAAACTTGTATTTGGTGGAACATTATATTGTATTTGAGAACCATTTTTATTATATCCTTGATTTTTTGGTATATAATTGCTTGTACCAGAATTTTTCCCTATGTTCTTGTTGAGGTATTCATCCCATACCAACACCTTATTGTTGGGTATTATGTTGTGAATGAGGATATGGAGTAGGATTTCTGAGAGGATTTTCTAAGATACTTGGACCCATATGCATTGAAGTCATACTATGTTGTGAACAGAAAGATTAAAACCTCTTTAAGGGACATTTCCCACAACATTTGCATGAGACATAGCTTCTAACACAATGTTAGGATGAGAATTTAATGGAACCATATTGTTCATATTAGGGTTACTCCATGTATTTACATAAAAAATAGCAAGAGGGACATTCAAAGGATTGCTTGTTCCAACAAGGTTATGTAGTGTTGTTACTAAAGTATCATAAAATTGTAGGAATCTTCCATACTTTCAATCATTTTTTCATGTCATCTCTCATTTTCATTACATCTCTAATCTTTATTTCTTCTATTTTTATTAATTCAAAATGAAGATCATTTACTTCTAACAATTCCTCTTCAGTTTGGATTACATTTCTAGATGTTGAGACTTGTGGAACAACTTGGGAAATATCAATAGCCATACTAGATGTGGAAGGATTCTAATAAGAAAATTGAGATTGTTCTTGGATTGTAGGACTCACATAAAAATTTTATGATGCATAATTTGCTATAGATATGTTAGAATCAATGGTTTGATTTATGACACCATGTCTAAGATCGTATTCCCTTTGATTTTGTTCACTTTCTCTTTCAACCTTTTTCTTGAAAATCCTTTTGTTGTTTTGGCCCTGGCCAAATTGATTTATCCTTTAAGTTTTTCAAGTTAAACTCTAGAACTCCAAGACTTACATATCTAACTAGTGAACCAATAGAACTATCATCACTCCCTGCATAAAGAAAGTGATTCCCAAAGGTAGGGTTTGACTTACCAATATCCTTAGCTTTCCATGTCCGCTTTTTTATTTTGTAGCTCAATCTCCAACATTTTTGTAGGATCATCTTTGAATAAAGACCTCCTTCCTTCCATTTTAAGAACTTTTGAAATACTTCTTATCTAACCGGCTTGGAGATATCAGAGTCGCCACCCAAATAAAAGGGATTTTTTTTCAAAATTTTCATAAATACTTTGAATGAATTTCAAAACTTGGATAAGATTTCTTCAATTTTTTACTCAATAGATGACTTAAAATAAAAAAATTGACTCAATTTTCCCAAATCTAGACCACTATAAAAAATCAACAAATACTTTTCACAAGTCTGCAATACCTAGGATGTATACTATATACTCAATTCTGACTTATCTCTAGCAAAGTCACCAATATATTGGTGCTTCCAACTGATTGACCAAGTTTCTCTAAGGATTAGCTAGATCATATACTTATGAGCCCTAGATTAGTGACCAATGAACAAGAGACATATTTTATGTGTTCTCCTTTGCACTTTCAGCTCTGTAAAACTAAGGTGGCTTTCCCTTTACATAACATCATGGACACAAATTACAACAATGTTTCTAATGATATCAAAATAGATTATAGTCTTCACACTAAAAATTTTAGAGGATGCTAGGTTTTGATCATGTGAATTAATCTAATTGGTGTTTTATCCAATATAGAGCCAAGAATGAAGCAATTCCTCTGAAAACAAACAAAAAACTAACTCAATGGTTTTTCATACTCTTATTGCCAATAAGAAAACCAACAAATGGAAAATATTTTTAATCTTCTTTAAGATCCCTACTACAACCACAATATCTTCAATTATTCAACTCAAACCAATTTTAATCTATTACTTGAATAGAAGCCAACAATCACACATTCATTACAATGTGCAATGAGAACCTTGAATGATATTTGATTATTAAGATTCAAAAGATATTGTATTACAGTATGGAGACATCAACAATATGACACATATTTGCACAAAAAATAAAATTGAGTTGTTTGTTGTTATTACAAAGAAAATTTACATCATCCCTTTCTAAAACTTCAAAGACCTAACTGTACAGGCCAACTCTATACAGAGACTTGCTCAAAATCTAACGACTCAAATTATAGAATAAGTCTCGAAATTCCCTTTTATAGAAGTAAGAGAGCAACAAGAAAAAAGCATAATTCCACCACTTATCTCACAAAAGACAAAAGTTAAGTAGTGACAACTTTATAAAAAAAATACATTTATACATGATGAAGTAACCGTTGTAAAAGTTGTTGAAGATATTTAGGAGCATTTATATTGGTGGATGGATTTTATTTGATCAAAACTGCTTCTTGAAGTTGAGAGAATAAGGTTGATATTATTTCTCTGACATATTGATTTTTCATTTATGTTGATTGGTGATGACCAATTGAAATGCAACTCAAATTTTTTGCACCATTCTTCTCTCTATCTTCATCTTGCTTTGATGGCATGTCACTTCTAAGTGGGAGAAATTGGTTTACCCTCACCATGTGAATCTTTTAGTAATCATTTATTAACAATTGAACCATGTTAGAGAAGCCTACCATATTGTACTCAATCTTAGAGAGAATATTTATACTAAGATTTAATTTCTATATGTCCCTCTTACCATCCTTGTTTATTTTTACATATATATAGAAGAGAGAATATTATTAAAATTTTCTCTCCATTCCTTGTAAGGCTTTATTTCTCCTTTATTATCTAGTATAGGATGCATATGAAATTCTTCAAAGCCCTCAGAAACATCTAATTTCCTTTTTACGAGTGTCTTGTATTTATTATGATGGTTAATGATGTCATCTAAATAATTTGATCTAGAACGAATATCAAACACCAAATCATAATCAAGATTGGAGCTTCTTGAGATAATCCTTAATAATACAATTTTGAGGGCCCAACTAACTTGAATGCACTTCAACTTGATTCATGCTTTAGCGTGGTTGGTGAATGCATCCTTCAAAATTTTGTAGTTGTCCCAAATGTTCTCAACTTGACTCAAAATGTTTGACAACTTGTGGCCAAAAATGTTGTAAACTAGATCTGAAACTTTCTTAGTTGCTCCTTCTTTAACCATTCTTGCCTATTCTCTACTCTACTTGAGCTTCTCTCTTAAGTTTTTAACCTCAAGGGTTAAATTATGCTTTTCCCATGATTTCTTGTCTTCAATAGTTAGCCATGGAGGAGACAATAATCATGTAACCATATTTAATTGCTCTTGTAACTTTAAACCGATGGCATTGGCCTTAAGTCTTGCTGCAACATTTTCACTATTGCTTCACTAAAAAAAGTTGTATTATCTGAGGGAAGTTGCTTGAATGAAATGTCTATCCCCTAATCTTTTGACTATTAACTTTCCAATGAGCTCACTTGGATCATTTATTACTTTGGGCTTGTTGGTCTCTAGAAAAATAGACCATACAGTCAAGTCTCATGTCTAGGATTAAATCTTGACCCAAAATAGAGAGCATCGACTTGCTCTTCAGATTGCAAAACAAGTTCATCTCATCCTTTTCTTTGGATGGTGTCAAATGCAATAGCAAATGACATATCCAACCCTAGCAAGAGTAGGCACCCATCACTTCTTATCAGGTATTTTCCCTTTTGTGGTGTCACATAATCCATTTATGTATTGCCCTTTGTCAAAAATTCTAAATGATTTCCTTTTTCTTTTCCTCTGTAATTTTTTTACCTTGTATCCTTTGTTGCAGCTCTTCTCCTTTATTTTGAAGGACAAAGTCCTTAAACTCCCTAGTAGTGATGAATTGGTCATATTGCATAAAATTTGAGCAAGCTTGAGCCCTTATGTCATCCATTGTATTCCCTTCAATTTCAAAATTGATGAGAAATATGCCATCTAAGGGTATCAATTATAACCCTAGCAGGAGGATGCATTATATGTACTATATTTGTATCATCCAAAAATTCATCAGGGCCTATGGGATAATCAACCAAAGGTCCTACAATAGGATCTATTTGTTGTAAAGGGGTGATTTTTGGTGGAATTTTTGGTATATGTCCTTGAGAAGTAGAAGTGTTAGGAGCACTTGCTGATGGAGTAGGTACATTGGTGAGAAAATTGTTGGCATTATCCAACATTGTCATGATCCTTATGATGGGGTCCTCAATCTTTGAGTATGAGCCCTTAAAAGATGGATCGACTTGCTTTCTCTTTGCCTCACCAACCTAAATCTTCACCCACAATGCTCTACTCTATGTGGCCTCCTTTTCTATGGAGCAATTTCTGATCAAATCTTCAACACTGCAAGAACACTGCCAATTTGAAACTAATTTTGTGATCATGAATGAAATGCTTTGGATCACATCTTCTGACCCTATCCACTCTCATCCGGTATGGGAGTAGCTTGTTCAACAACTCCAATCACTCCATAGATGTAACTTGAAATTCTAAAAACACAATTGTAGAGGGAAGAATAACATGCTTATAATTCCTAAAATGAATCTTGTCAGACTCATTCAATTGCCATGTGATCTCTAAAAAGGAAATTTTGTCTTGCACGGTTCTGGGAAGCACATCGGGTGTAACTAGGGATCCATATATTCTTATCATGGTTGCATTAGAATAGAAAAACCAATCACACCAATTATGTTTTATCTCTTCCTCTATGGTGAAGACAAAAAACCACACACTCAACCAATTCAACAAAACCCAAATTACAAAGACTAAAATGACGATAACTCCTAAATCGATAGTTACATATCGATTTAAAATTGATTATAATTGCACTCCAAGATACTCAGACTATAAGACAATTCAAATAACTTTTATTCATTCAAGATTACATGAAAATTGCAATTTCCAAAACTTTAGGCAAACCCATTGCCTCTCAGTGTTCCTCTTCCTTCTACTCAACTCAATTCATCTTGGACTTGCAGTCTATGCCACCTCCTCGATTCGATTCCCTCTTCTCTGTAATGAAAAATTTCTACAAAGCAACTCTCTTTACTCACTTTGTTGTGTAATTCATGTTTACTTCTTCCTCTACAAAATTGCTCTCCAATTTCTAGCCAACATGTTGTCATCTTTTCACTTCTCCATGTCATCCCTCCCTCTCTGTTCCATCAAAAAATTTATCGATATGCAATATGTCCTTTACTATTTGCAATTTTATTTCAAATCCCTCTAATCATAGGTGCGGACCCTCTCATTATACTACACAATTTTACCTTCAACTATCTTTCAAGTTTTAAATTCAATAAGTGATTTAAATGGTGTTTCCCTCCTTGTATTTTGCCTACACTTTCGTCTCTTATCCTTGGTGTTGTCTCTCTATGCTATGTGACCTGCTCTTTATAGTTTGGTTGACTTCTCTTTTTATTTAATAACTTCCTCCTCTTGAGGGTATGTGCCTCTTTGCCAAATGCCACCCACCTCTATATCATCCCTCCAATCTACAATTGAACCCTCCTCTTCTTCGTAGGTCCCTTATGTCTCTCTTTTTTTTTAACTTCAACACTAGCCATGGCGTCACCTACCTACTGTTTGGTTTTATTTACTTTCCAAATTACAGCCATCTACTTTCTTTTCATTGCTAACTTTCCCCTCTTCATGTCTCTTACCCATGCGACCACTTACTAATTTCATTATCTTTGATTTAGATGTGTAGTTAATGGTAGATGACTCCAATTTTTTGTCTAATACCACGCCCTCCAATGTCCTCTTCCCGACATGATCAAGAGGTGGGGTTTTCCATTCTTTGCATTCAACACGGCTTCCCAACTCCTTCAACCATGCCCCCCCTCTCTATCGGGTTTCAAGACACCTTTAATACAACACTTACATTGCATTATGCCACCTCTTCCCCTTCACAATTAATGGATGTACATGGAATTTGAAACATTTTATGCTAGAAATAACTAGTTGAATAAACTCGTGAATATTTCATGGCTTAAATATTAATGAACAAATATTCTTGCAAAACTTAAGTTTTTTTTGCTCGGTAAATCATTGCTAAGGGGTAGTATCCTCAACACTTTTGACTAGAGCTATGAACAAGTGAGGCCACATTCGGGGGACCTCATCCCCACCATGTCGAATTGCCACCACTGCCACCACCACCATATCCACTATCGCCACCACCATATCCACTGTCACCCCTTCCTTTGTTGACCCCACAACAATGCCTGCCAAACCCCTCTCATCGTGCATTGAATGATGTTGCTTTCTCCCTGTGGCATTCCAACTATCCACCTATGGGTTTCAAACCTTGGACAACCCAACTGTTGCCCTTGCAACTTAACTATTGCACTATGGGGTCAACCCCACAAAATAATATTACCAACATTCTCCCATCGCTAATAAAATTGACATATGAGAAAAACTAACATTTGATACAGTTTCTTACCAGGAATCTAGATTATGTCTAAAAGAAGAATTTTCATAAAACCTTACCAAAATTTTGAAACAATCATTTTTTGGTGATGTTGATCATCTTTGTACTTGAATGCTCCTACATTAGACACGCTGGGTAAGAAATTGGTGAGCATGGGCTCAAAAAGGTGGAGCTGAGTAATAGAATCACTCTTCAAGACTGTGAACAATCTCCAACGAACTACATCACTAATAGCCCGACCTCCTCCACCAAATACCCCAACCTCCTCCACCAAATTCTTCCTCTTCTCTACATGCCCTCCTCTGGAATGTCTTCACGAAAATTATGTCCATGCAACCTCCATGATGCAATCATACCTCGATCTCACAAAGAGTCCACTTCGTCTACTATAATCTATCACAACACTTTCCTCTACACTTTTTACTCTCAACCATTTAGGACTCTACACACCTGCAATGATACTTTCTAGCTTCTCCCTCGTGCTTCCAACTTTGCACACCTGCAACGATACTTTTGAGCTTCATTCATGCTTTTGTTAGAGATCCAAATTTGCACCCCTTGCCAAGTTGTGAAAGAACTCAAAAAAATTGGACTAACATGGGACTACTTTCAAATTGTGGGTATCCTATTATGAAAGTAGACCTCCAGATTATGGGTTGGCTCCCCTTTTGGTGTCACATAAACTAATGATTTCTTGAGGAAAAGGGGTAAAACTTGCATGAAAATGAACCTAATTGAAAAATCCAAAGGGTGATAGACCAACAAGCTAACTAAGACCTGCAAATAACTTACACACATTCAAAACAATGACAAAAACTGGTTCACACAACTCATTTTTTGTATGCATTCTTCTATAAGTAATTTATAAGGAGGTTTTTAGCAAAACTCTTAAAAGAAAAAATTTCACAACTAACAGCATTTGTATTCACTAACACAACTTATAAACTACAACAATGCACTTTTCTGCTAAACAAGTCCTTAACAATGAGACAAAACTACAAGGAAAGCTAAATTTTACAAGTAATTTGATCAACCACTAACTGCATACAATAAAACATGAAATGAGAAGGAAAATATTTAATGTCATTGATTCAAAGTGCTCAACTAGTATACAAGTCCATCTCTGAGTTACAATACTACTCCTGCTAAAAAGATAACTCCAAAATCAAGCTATCACTCTACTGGAAAGAAAGAACTAACTTCAATAACAAAGATTGAAGTTACTTAAGCAAAAATTCAACCAATTCTCTCACACAAGTCCATCTAGAATGTTTTGGTTGAATGTAGTAGAAAAGTCCAAAAAAAACCTTCTGAAATCACTCCAAACTATCCTCCAACATGAAGCAAGGTCAAGCCAAGACCATAGTCACACAAAAAATGTGACAAAAATGTCTCCAAATAGTCTCTTCCCTCCAAAAAAAGTCAAATGCAACCCTCCACACATTTCTCATGTCTATCAGTCATCATTTGTCTCCAAGAGCTTTGACCCACACTTTTAGTGCTTTTGCAAAATTGCAAGACTCTATTTTGCATTTAAAATAATAATCTAATTAAGTGATTCATAATAACTGATCCAGGTGGATCCAGAAGACCTCAAAATTTCACAGTCTCAGAAGCAGCTGAAAATATTCTCAGATCGAAGAGCTCGCTGGCACGATTCTGACGCAACTTGAATCACATCAAAAGGAGGTCGTATGTGCGAGTTATACTTGATCAAAGGTTTGGTCAAACAGGGTACTAGGGGCTGACAGGTAGTGAAAAAATTGATCATCTTGGAATTCATTGAAAGCGGCGTCAATTCGAAGTGCTCGTCGAGATGATTCTGATGGCGTTCGTTTCATGGAAAACGGAGCTTGTATGAGCAAGATACGCCCAGTCAAAGTTCAGGTTGACTTGGTGGAGTTGGAGGTACAGGTGATGATGTCATCATCCATACGTGATGACGTCAGCAATCCGTAGAAATCCAAAGTGGACCAATCGGGTGTTGACACGTGTCATCTATACGATGACGCCAGCATTCTGTATAGCGTGACATGTCAGGTTACGTGGCATCCACGTGGCAGTCCAGTCAACGACAGGTGGCATCTGAGTCAGTAGTCCAGGCGAATTGGGCTTGGACACGTGGCATGATGAGTCAACGATGATATGGCAGTTGACATGGCATGATCAGTTGAAGCGGTTGTCGACAGCGAATGATATCGTGCCACGTGGCGGCGTTCAGAGGCGACACATGTCTCTTTCTCTCTCCCTCTTTCCTCCGTCGGCGTCGGCGTCGGCTGTGGCTGAGCTTGTTTCGTTCAACAAAAATCCTATGGGGGATCGACCCGCGACCTCCCAAATCATTGCCCGTTGGTTTTTCCGTTACACTGGCCGGCGTGTGTTTACACTATATGGAGCCTGCGTTCTTTTGTTAGAGATTTTGCGGATTTTGTTTCAAAATGTAACGGGCGCGGTTGGAACCCCCGACCCGTCGATTAGCAAAATTTATTGTCACCACTAGGCCATTCAAACGGATTTAACCATCTATGGTGACTATTTTGTTTTGTTATGTGTTGTTTGGCCGAACCATAACAAATAGGCCATTTTTGTTGTTAACTCCCTAACCACTAAACAAAAGTGGTTCTAACTGGCCAAAGGGGTTAGGAACAACCCGTAAACGTAGCATAGAAGGGAGTTAGGCATTTATTATTTGGTTAAGCCTTATTTGGCTTATTTTCATGTATAAAAGGGAGGTATGGGAGAGGTGTTAGACATTCAATTCATACTTGTATAAAGAAAATTCTGATCTTTAGATGTTTGAAGGAGACTTGTAAGGTGAATTTGCAAGGTGTTGTCTACACCAAAAATTGCAATTCGTAAGGAGAGGTTGTGTGGAGCTTATGCTAGTCTTGGAGGCTTGATATTGTGAAAAGGTTGTTGACTTCGCAATATCAATAAAGCGGTCCTACGATTGAGAAGCGGACCCGGAGACGTAGCTCATCCTGAGCGAACTCCGTTATCAAAGCGTGATCTCTCTTCCTCTTTTTGTCTCAATATTTCTTCAGCATTTTGATTCTTTAAGATTCTAAGTTATGTTAATTTGAACTGGAATAAGTGAACTTGAAATAATTTCATCGGTTTAGACACATAACCATGCATTACTGCTACAATTGGGAATAAATCTGTATTGGATTAAGTTTTTGACTTACTTTAACATCCTAGTTTACAGATCAAGTTGGTATCAGAGCTCGGTTTGCAGGATAATTGCAGGTGGTGAATGTAAACCAGGTTGAAACTGAAGCAAGGTGAAGGTTCACTTACAGAGATCAACCCAGAGATTGGAAAATGAAGGACTTTTCCACAATCAGAGATGGCAGCTAAACATGAAGTTCCAGAGCTTGATGATAAAGCTTTCCAGAAATCTTTTCTTGAAATGAAAGCTATGGTGGAAGTTCTTTTCCAGGAAAGGCAAGAGCGTCAGAGGAAAAAGGAATGCAAGAACAGAAAGGAGGAAAATGAATCTACTTCGAAAGAGGAGAAAGGTAAAGGAGTAGGAGGTGGTAGTGACCCTCCTGAACCTTCTTCCCCATCTTCTTCTTCGTCCTCTTCATCTTCTGAAAGTCCAAAACATTCTTCACAAGGAAAAGTTGCACAAAAATCAACTAATTCTCCTTTATTGAAATTAGATGTCAAATTTGAGTTGCCTATGTATAATGGTGAATTGGATGCAGAGAAACTAGATAACTGGCTTAAGCAGATCGAAGTGTATTGCAGGGTTCAACAAATCTTGGATGAATCTTCTAAAATCCAGCTAGCCACTCTTCGAATGGGAGGCACTGCATTGGTTTGGTGGGAGAGTAAGATTCAAGATGATCTTGCTACACACGGTAAAATCATTTCATCTTGGTATGAGTTTACTTATGCTTTAAAGAAACAGTTTTATCCTTTGGGTTATATGCAACAAGCTGTTATGGATTGGCAAAACATAAGACAGGGTAAAGGACAAACAGTTCAAGAGTATACACAGGTGTTTAGGAAGAAAGCACTTACTCTTGGTATTCCTCTTTATACGCAAGAAACTTTATTAAAGTATATAGGTGGATTGCATACGCATTTGAAACATACAATTCTTATGTTTAATCCAACTAATTTTGATGAAGTTTGTGTACAAGCAACCCATATTGAAGCAGGTGGAAGGAACATAAGTTTCAATTCAAAAACGGAATCTGTTCCTCCAACTGAAGGCAATAAGAAGGGTAAGGAGAGGAAAGCAGCTACTGTGAAGAAAGAGGAAGGTGAAAAGCCTACTTGTTCGCATTGTCAGAAGCAAGGGCACACAGATGCGAAGTGTTGGAAATTGCATCCGGAATCAAGGCCTAAGTGGTTTAAGGATCGGAAAGGTAAACAAAAGACTGCAGCTGTTGTTCAGGATCTTGGATCAGATTCTGATGATGAAACAAAGATTTCAGTTGTAGGTTTGAAAGGTAAAACTTTTGCTAGTAATGATTCTACCACTAACGTTTCTAAGAGTATGGTTCCTGAAGATAGCAAAAGAAGTGAATTGTTTCATATAAGGGTGATTTCTAAGAACACTAAGATTAATGCATTGATTGATAGTGGGTCTCAAGTTAATCTAATTTCAGAGGAAGTTGTTAAACAATTGGGATTGGAAACCAAGCCGCATAAGAAACCTTATCCATTAGGTTGGGTGTGCAATGATAACAAATTGCGAGTAACTAAGCAATGTAGTTTGAAATTTGCAATAACATCTAAATTTATAGATGAGGTTGAATTTGATGTGGTTCCACTTGATATCTATGGCATTGTGTTGGGTAGCCCGTATTTATATGATAGGAAAGCAATCTTCTACAGGGAACACAATTAGTATCACTTGTTTAAGGAAGGAATTGAATACATAGTGCATTCTCATCCAATTAAGACTGATAAATCTTTTGTGACAATGGGGCAATTGAAAAGGGTAGTTAATGCAAACAGTAATTTGGCACTTAAGTTTGTACCACAAGGAGTGTCAATGCATAAAAGCATGCCAAATCCTGAGATTGTTTCAGTTATGAAAGATAAACATGATGTTGGTACATTAATTTTCTCATCTGCAAGTTTGGTTTTGTTGTTCAGCCTTCTATTCTCTAGCAGTGTTTGGTTGATAGCAGCAATGCTAAATGTGGATGTGTATATTGCTAATGTGCTTAACAATGTCAGTGCAGTTTTGATTGTTGTTGTGATGAGTCAGATGCATAGGTTCCAGGAAGGAAGGATAGGTGATACTAGGCAAGTGAAGCAAAGATGCCCTCACTTGAATTGCATGTAAAAACAGACCTTTTGGAGGTCCAGAAAGCTTCTCAGTGGGGAGGAATGATGCAGGTGGATCCAGAAGACCTCAAAATTTCACAGTCTCAGAATCAGCCAAAAATAGTCTCAGATCGAAGAGCTCGCTGGCATGATTCCGACGCAACTTGAATCACATCAAAAGGAGGTCGTACGTGCGAGTTATACTTGGTCAAAGGTCCGGTCAAACAGGGTACTAGGGGCTGATAGGTAGTGAAAAAATTGATCATCTTGGAATTCGTCGAAAGCTATGTCAAATCGAAGTGCTCGTCGAGACAAATCCGATGGCGTTCGTTTCGTGGAAAACGGAGCTCGTATGAGCAAGATACGGCTAGTCAAAGTTCAAGTTGACTTGGTGGAGTTGGAGGTATAGGTGATGACGTCAGCATCCGTAGAAATCCAAAGTGGACCAATCGGGTGTTGACACGTGTCATCCGTACGATGACGCCAACATTTTGTATAGCGTGACATGTCAGGTTACGTGGCATCCACGTGGCAGTCCAGTCAACGACATGTGGCATCTGAGTCAGCAGTCCAAGCGAATTGGGCTTGGACACGTGGCATGATGAGTCAGCGACGATATGGCAGTTGATGTGGCATGATCAGTTGAAGCGGTTGTCGACAGTGAATGATATTGAGCCACATGGCGGCATTCGGAGGCGACACATGTCTCTTTCTCTCTCCCTCTTTCCTCCGTCGACATCGGCGTCGGCTACGGCTGAGCTTGTTTCATTCAACAAAAAGCCTATGGGGGCTCGACCCCGAGACCTCCCAAATCATTGCCCGTTGGTTTTTCCGTTACACCGGCTGGCGTGTGTTTACACTATATGGAGCCCGCGTTCTTTTGTTAGATATTTCGTGGAGTTTGTTTCAAAATGTAACGGGCGCGGTTGGAACCCCCGACCCGTCGATTAGCAAAATTTATTGTCACCGCTAGGCCATTCGAACAGCTTTAACCATCTATGGTGACTGTTTTGTTTTGTTATGTGTTGTTTGGCCGAACCATAACAAATAGGCCATTTTTGTTGTTAACTCCCTAACCACTAAACAAAAGTGGTTCTAACTGGCAAAAGGGGTTAGGAACAACCCATAAACGTAGCATAGAAGGGAGTTAGGCATTTATTATTTGGTTAAGCCTTATTTGGCTTATTTTCATGTATAAAAGGGAGGTATGGGAGAGGTGTTAGACATTCAATTCATACTTGTATAAAGAAAATTCTGATCTTTAGATGTTTGAAGGAGACTTGTAAGGTGAATTTGCAAGGTGTTGTCTACACCAAAAATTGCAATTCGTAAGGAGAGGTTGTGTGAAGCTTATGCTAGTCTTGGAGGCTTGATATTGTAAAAAGGTTGTTGACTTCGCAATATCAATAAAGCGGTCCTACGATTGAGAAGCGGACCCGGAGACGTAGCTCATCCTGAGCGAACTCCGTTATCAAAGCGTGATCTCTCTTCCTCTTTTTGTCTCATTATTTCTTCAGCATTTTGATTCTTTAAGATTCTAAGTTATGTTTATTTGAACTGGAATAAGTGAACTTGAAATAATTTCATCGGTTTAGACACATAACCATGCATTATTGCTACAATCGGGAATAAATCTGTATTGGATTAAGTTTTCGACTTACTTTAACGTCCTAGTTTACAGATCAATAACATCACTTAATCAAACCATTTTACATTTCAAAACAATGCAAAATATGAGGCCCCACCACCTCTTTGGATTACATTAGCATTTGCATTATAAATAACATTGAATTTTGAAAATCACCTCAATAATGTTTTACAATTGAATAAATGCAAAAATTGATAATAAATCACTAATCACTCCAAATGCTTTTAAAAGCATTTAAGCCAACTGAAAACTCCCAAGGCATTGATAAAAAATTAACTCACCCCCATTGTTTGCATTTCAAAGTCACAAGTGACTTATGACTAACTATCACTTGGTCAAACAATTCTTCTTTCAAAACAAACAAAAAGACCAATGATTCGTCCTATGTGAGAGGTGAGAAGGCAGATTTCAAAGTCTTGAAGGCATTGCATTTTCAAAAGATAATGAAAAAGCACCAAGGCATAGGGTTGGTCTTCAAAATGAAATTCAAAGCAAAATTGCTTAAGTTTGAAAATGCCACATAAGGAAAAATTGCCTAAGGCATACGCTCCCTTTTGACCATGGCATACATTAAAATGTGTTTGAAATTTTTAAAAAAACAAGGCAAAAATTACCTTGGTCAACATCCATAGGGTTTCAAACCCTAAACAAAATCAATGGGGAGAAAGCAAAACACATCATTTTGCCATCGAGCTTTTCTAGAGAGTTCATTTGCCACCATGGGGTTTGATGGGAGCACTGAAAAAATGATTTTTTGACTAGTTTCTTGATAGATTCAAGTGATTTCAACTGGAAACAGAGGGGTGATTGTTATTTTTGAATCAAATCTATCTTTTTCATACTGTTTGAAAGCCATTTCAGCTTTGAATGCTACAGCTATAAGCATTTTCTAATGCAAAATTTTGTTGCTTGATTTTCTCTGTGGGTTATTCTCCTTGTCTAGCCGCCATGGAAAACTCTTTTCAAGCTTTGTGAAAGCATATTCAGGTAGATATCTTCTAGAGCTAAAGGAAAAAAACCAGTTGGTAAGTTTTGAACTAAATAATTTTTTATGCAAACCTGAAAGTTTCTTTGCATTTTACAAATGAAAAGTAGATTTGGGTCATGGCAATTCATTCTTTTGCATAAATGTTTAGTTGTTCTTGAGTTATTTATAACCCACACCTCCTTTCATTGTCACTATGTAATAGCAAAAAATGAAAATGAGGGCTTTCTGGAAGTTGTTTGACCATTCTGGGTCTCCATGTATTTTCTTGTAAATTCGGCCTCCAGTTGTTTTTTAACATTTCATTTGTCAGCTCAACCTCATGGTCTTCTCATGATATTTTGTATGTAGAACTTGTACTTCTCCAAAAAATGGCACCCATCTTTATGAATAATAGAATAAATGCCCCTTCATTCTCTATATATGCAATTTTATTGCAAAACCCCAAGTGGGTTTTTTGCCATTTGAAGAAGAATGATTTTTCCTTGGACAAAGTAATAGGTCTCATGATGTTCTTCATTATCTACCCGTTGAGAAGCATTAGCCACCCTGTAACACCTTCTATTCACATATTTCCTACCACCATTATTGGCTTCTCTCCTGATGTTATGTTTCTCCTCATCATGTTCATCAGTATAATAAACTCGTGTCCCTAAGATGGACCCAATCCTACTCTGTATGTTCACGGACATGATGCTTATCAAATGCTCAAGAAGGACTTGAATCTAATTCATTATAATATTCATCATTTCCATCAGATCCATGCCTGTTATTATGCCCTTCAGTGTCAATTTGACCTTTAATATACTATGATGTTGAATCTCACTCATCAGAATAATCTACAACCACCTTTAATGTTGAACCTTCCTAGGGTTCCAAAAATCCTTCACCATACACTTTCCCTCCATTGCTCTTCTTTATTGATGGCTCCACATGAAGATAGTTTGAACCACTTGTTGGAAGCCTACAATTGTCAATTTCATTGGCATGGTATGTGTTTTCCTTTTTAACATCATGGAAAGTAGACCTAAAATGCATTTTGTTTGATTTTGACGTCATGTTGCTTCTAGTTTTAGACAAATCCTGACATTTTGACTTGCATCCTTGTATAGAACTGCTATAGAATCCTTCACAAGGCTTGTCAAACATTCCGACCTCATCATTTTTAGCATAGGACTCTCTGCTTCTAGACGGTCTATTGTGCCCCCTATGTCTACTCTAATGTACATTTTATTCTTGCATAGGCTGCCACTAAGACAATTTTTTAATGGTTGTCTTTTTCTATCCAATCACTACCATGTTGTTGACTATCATATAGGGGTTTCCATGACTGCACACTGTGAATGACTGCAAAAATTATCTCTTTTCACTTAATGAGACCGCCTTGTAACAATGTGACTTGTCTTCAAAGGCAGTGTCATTTCTTTGTATAACAAGGGTTATCCTTATCAACATTCATTCACTGTATGCATTATGACAACTATACTATTAAGACTTTTTCTATCACTATCTTTGTCCTTTGAATGCCCTTGTATGATTACATTGTTTGTTCTTTGATTGTGACTGTTCTAAGCTCAGGTTTGAAAATTCCTGATACCTTAGTGATTGAAATCATGGACTATCAATGCTTTTGACAACACTAATGGTTGTTCAAGAGGCTGTTACTTTGATTTTGATGAGTGTGCCTTTGAAGACCACTATCATATGACTATAATCTCTATATCTGCCTCTGGTTTTTTTGTTCTTCCTCTAGGAATGGTAGCCTCAAAACCCCTTGAGATGTTGTCACTTTTGGCAGTGAATAGGTCCACTGTGCTTCTGAAGGTTCCTAGCTATAGATAGTGACAAGGTCACTTTCATTGCTTCCTTTTGTTGTTATCCCTACTATGGTCTGCTCCTTTAGGTTGTTCACTGCCTTTGATGCCATGATGTCCTTTAACTAGGGTTGTCTCAAATCAAAAATACTACTCTACTATTTACTTTAGCCTGCTATATGGCTGGAACTGTCTTGATGCCTTTCAGGATTTTGATGACTTGACTCCCATTATAACAAATATCTTGACTGTATTCTTTACTATCAAAATAGTCTCTTGACTGCACATTGTGATAGTGTTCATCGTATATTGTTCTTGTCTTGTAGCATTGTGAAGGCCTCTCACAATCTCATCTTCCTATTGTATTTCATCCATTACTCTTGACAATGAAACCCTTAAACCAACTCAGTTTGATAGTCTAGGGCTATCACTCTCAGTAAAGATCATTGTATTCTTTGTGACTGGTTCTGCACATTTTGATATATACCCATGTTTTGGCTCTTACTATGACCTTCACAGTTATAGAAGCATCAGTCTATGACTACTCTAAGGGCTTCAGGACTACAAAACTAGGGTTTCAAATCTGCTCCTTGCACAGTGGTGAATGATATTTCATTGTCTTTTGTAGTTGTTTAAGTACTCATTGGTGACTCTATGAGGACTTCTTTAGACTGCTCATGTCATTTGTTGCACTTGAGCTCTTTGTGCTTTGAAAATATTTGTGATTGAAGACTTCTACTCTACTTCCTCATGACCTATAGCTACTATTGCTTTGGAGACTTGACCCTAGAGATTAGGGACTAAATTTTCATTGATGGGTATCTTCAACTCAATATGTTGTTATTGTTCTTGATAGTAGCCTGCTTTCATCACTGTGTTTGTTTCTTTCACTGCCCTCTCTTGTCAAAAGTGACCATATACACTCATATATTCACATTGCTCTTGTGCCATAGGATGTTCATCCTTCATTGTTATCACTACATCTTGAGACTGATACATTTTAATAGTCACTTGGTTGTCTAGACTACCCTATGTTTATTTTTAATGGTTGCCTTCTCCTTTCATGAGATGATTGTTGTTGTCCTCTTATCCACCTAACACTGCCCATTGCAAACTCTTAAAGGTCATTGTTATACTCACTTGGCATCATGACCTTGGCTTCAAAAATGGCTTTCATCTCTATGTTTCATGATTGCTTAATGAATATCAGTACTCTACCATTCATTTTTCTCTAATCCTACTGGGCAGACATATGTCACTTATGGTGGTGACCTGAAAGCTCACAATCCTAAGTTATGTGTGCTCGTTCAATAGGATTGAAGTGAGATGAATTGAACTGTGTATTTCATGCAACAATGCATGACTGTCCTTGTTCCTTCTTGTTGCTCCATATAACTCATGATGGTTTCTAGCATGACTTGATATCTCCATTATATTAATAGATGCATAATTGAACTTGATGCATCATAGAAATCATTTACTTTAATAAAATGGATCTTGGATCCACTTAATAAGATTGAAAGACATCCAGCAAAATATACTCCCCCTTTTGACATGATGGCAGCCTATTGATTGAATTATTGTGAAAATATGAAGGGTAACTCTCTTGACAGTTCACATTATGTGTTGCATCTTTTGAATCTGATAATGAAAGTTGATCAACTGGTGTGATTCCATATTGATTTAATGCATCAATAATTAAATTTGATTATCAATTCGATCAAGTTGCTCAATTTCTTATTCTTCTTGAAACACAAGAGAGCAGCATGTTGGGCTCAACCCTCGTGGGAGCCACATTTTACTCCACATGTTACAATTAACTGAATCAAAACAGTAACAAAGACTTGTCCTAAATCTGCACGTGGAACAAACCAGTTAAATAAACAAAGCATATCATAGGTGTGTTTGATCACTCTTTTCTTGTTTTCCTATACACTTATGGTATGTTGTCTATTTTAATGCTTATGGACATCAGATTACACGTTTATGGATGTTTTGCACATATTTTGATCAATGACCTTTCATTGCTCTAACAACACTCTTTTTTCAAATGCAAGAAACCTAAGAGTAGCGAGGAGAGCGTCAAACAAAAGCAAGACAAGAGAGGAAGACTGAGATGGTGCAGGATAAGGCCAACAAGATTCATCATTCCACCAGGCAATGACAAGTCCCATTTCATTTTATATGCAATTTCCTTTCTGTTTATCTATAGGCGTATAGTCTTTTCTTTATAAGCATTAGAATAACTAGTCCTTTGGCTTGTGAGGGACATTATACACTTATGATCATCAATAAAGATTACATTTGCAATAGATGTTGGTTCTCTTTCTTATTTGTATGTAATTGCAAAAATGGAATAATGCAATCTATTTTGACAATCTCTTTTATACACATTAATGAAATTTAGCAGAAAATGATGTACCTTTTAATTTTTAAATGCAAACACAACAATAAGTTACCTGATTTAGCTGGAAGCAAAAATCAGGTAACAGCTTCCTCAATCCATAGGTTTCATCACAAGTTGTCTCACATTCGACGATCTTCTTATGCCCCCAAAACCTCTTCTCATTTCCCCTATCCACCCATAGGTCCTGGTGTTGAATGCCTCACGGTCAGCAATCTACCAACACACTCAAGACCACTAGCTCTGATACCAATTGATGAAGACAAAAAAATCACACTCAACCAATTCAACAAAACCTAGATTACAAAGACTAAAATGACAATAACTCCTAAATCGACAGTTACATATGTCAATTTAAAATCAATTATAATTGCACTCCAAGATACTCAATTGGAAGACAATTGAAATAACTTTATTCATTCAAGATTACATGAAAATTGCAATCACCAAAACTTTAGGCAACTCCATTGCCTCTCAGCGTTCCTCTTCCTTCTACTCGACTCAATTCCTCTTGGACTTGCAACCTCAACCGCCTTCTGTAAAACTTCTGCAGAGCAGCTCTCTTCACTCACTTTGTTGCGTAATACCTGTTTACTCCTTCCTCTACAAAATTGCTCTCCAATTTCAAGCTGGCACGTTGTCACCTCTTCACTTCTCCATGTCACCCCTCCCTCTCTATTCTAGCACAACTTCTATCAATATGCAATATGTCCTTTACTATTTGCAATTTTCGTTTAAATCCCTCTAATCATAGGCGCGGAACCTCTCATTATACTGCACAGTTTTACCTTTAGCTGTTGTTCAAGTTTTAAATTCATTAAGTGATTTAAATGGTGTTGCCCTCCTTCTATTCTGCCTACACTTTAGTCTCTCAACCTTGGCGTCATCTCTCTGTGCTACGCGACCTGTTCTTAATAGTTTGGTTGACTTCTCTTTTTATTTAATAACTTCCTCCTCTTGAGCTTGTGCACCTCTTTGCCAAACACCACCCACCTCTATACCGTCCCTCCAATCTACAATTTAACCCTCCTCTACTTCGCAGCTCCCATGTCTCATTTTTTTAACTTTAGCACTTACTGGATGGCGCTGCCTACCTAGTGTCTGGTTTTCTTTACTTTCCAAATTGCAGCCATCTACTTTCTTTTTATCGTCGACTTTCCTCTCTTCATGTCTCTTCCCCATCCGACCACTGATTTCATTATCTTTGATTCAGATGTGTAGTCGATGGTAGATGACTCCAATTTTCTGTCTAATACCACGCTCTCCAATGTCCTCTTCCTGGCGCGATCAAGAGGTGGGGTTTTGCATTCCACATGGCTTCCCAACTCCTTCAGCCCCGCACCCCCCTCTCTATCGGGCGTCAAGACACCTTACTTGAGCCGGCACTTCCATTGCATCTGTTTCATATGCCACCTCTTCGCCTTGAGGGTTAATGGATGTACATGGAATTTGAATCGTTTTATATGTTGGAAATAACTACTTGAACTCGTTGAATAAACTCATGAATATTTCATGGCTTAAATATTAATGAACGAATATTCTCATATTTTCTTAAAATTTAAGAATATTACCAACACTCTCCCATCGTCAATAAAACGAATATATAAGCAAAATCGAGATTTGATACAATTTCTTACTAGGAGTCTAGATTATGTTTGAAAGAAGACTTTTCATGAAACCTTACCAAAATCTTGAAACAATCATTTTTTTTGGTGATGTCGATCACCTGTGGCCCGAATACTCCTGCATCACTCTAGGATAAGGTCATTTGGTCTCAAAAATCTCCTCACCTCCTCTGACAATCTCTAATCCATAAGTTGCCCAAAAAATTTGAGAACATCCTTTACAAATCGCTATTCAAAAATCAAATAATTGTACCTCTCATAGTCCTTGTCCCAGATGTAAAGTCCACTCATGTATTGGTAATACTCTTTTTTGTTTGTCCAAGGCCTTGAACTGCATATGGGGGGACCAAATGTCTATCCCACTAAACAAAATCATATGGCATAGCAAGAGTACCATTTGAAGTGGACTATGCTATTGTCCTTGATAGAGTTCAAATCCCTACAAATTTCCTCTGCAATATAACTGACACAGTCATAGGGCTTATTCGCATCCCTACTCTAAATATCAACAACTAGCACCCTTAGATTCACTGGCATTTGAATTCTACAGTCTAAACCCAACACTTGACAAAGTGAGAAATATGTTTTTACAAAATAATCTTCAAAAATATCATAGTTGAATCGCTATTACAATCCACTAGCAAACCTTCTCAATTCTCTGTGCCCTCTAGGCTTAAAGCTTGGTAACCATTTTACCCTATAGTTGTCTCTATGTCTTTGGTATTCTTTGGTTAGGGTTCCCAAATCTATTAGCAGCTGAGCATTAGGGTTTAGGTTGAAAACTTTGTAAATATAGGATTTGTTCAAATGCATCAGAAATTTCCCCTTTGCAATACACAATGCCCTCTTCTCAAGGTTGTAGGCTTGGGCAATTCCCTTGATTAGGTCAACATTGATGAATACATTCGGCACTACCAACTTTCCCAACCCTAATCTCCAAATGTTACAAATAGGTCTGTCAACCAAGCATTTTTTGAAGGCATGTTCGAAAAAGACATACCCCTAAACTAAAATAATGGGGTCCCAACAATTCTCATTCTTATCCAAAAACACTATCTAGAAGAATTCTCAACTCGTGTGATTCTAGGCATCTTGATGTTTCAACCATGATTTCCTCTCTAGGGTTTTAGTGTATACAAAACTAGGGCTTTTAAAATTTTACAACTTCAAAGAAGATTTCTTTTAAAAAAATTAAACAATCCCCAACCTTCCAAAGCCCTAATTTACTTCTTGAGTCTTATACACTAGAAAATTATACCCCTTTATGTCAAAATACGCAGAGATAGTTTGAATTTACTTACTAGTTTTTCATTTGTTGAAACCACCCAAAAAGTTGCAACAATTTCACTTTGATGTCTTAGCTTTGTGTCTTGATTGATGAAAATGCATGTAACTAAGCCAATACCCTCGAGAATTTGGTAGATACAAATCAAATCCACTATCAATGTCTGCATGCTTGAACACGCAACCAATAGTAGCCATTCTCCATTTTTAATATGGACCTTTGATTTGTCAAAAAGAAAAGAAAAAAAACTTTTCTTTTGCACAACGCCGAGACACGTCATCATTTTGATGATTCGCGAAAAAAAGAACTCATACTTTATAAACTTACCCAACAATGTTTTCCTCTGCAAAACATTAAGAACATACAAGATAAGACATGTGGCACAATTTCAAGAGTTCAGGGGAATAGAGACTTGACATAACACTACTCTGCAAAGATTGAAGTTAGCACAAAAAAGAAATGACCTATATTTATTCCACAAAACAAAAGTGTTTCACTCATTCGCAAAGAAAACCTTTTCAAAATAAAAGGCCCCATGATGCATATAACTAGAGTGACTTAAGAGGTCTAAAAGGCACATGTGATAACCAAGACAACATATATTACTAGGAAAGGGGGCCAACAACACAATAAAAGAGACTTCACTAGACAATTAAATTACCAAGAATTGGAAGAACAAGTTACCAATTAAGGAGAATGTGAAAAAACAAAGCTTATGATTTGATTGGCTTAGGACCCATACACATCAACAACAATCAGGAAACAAAATAGTAGCATGAAAAGCTTTCACGAATTCAAGAGATTGCATGAAATGACACCGCATGTCCTATGGGACCTAACAAAGCGTAGAGGTTTAAGAGGTAATTAAAATTGCATGTAGGTAATGGGCTTATCTAGTGTTCGAATAAAAGGGGTCGATAAACAAACAAGACAAAGGCCTTAAAGATATAACTTAAAAGTCTAGACAACCGAAATGAGCAGTCAACAATCAAATATAAGAAAAGTACAAGGTCTCGCGTAGGACTTAGGGTTCCAATGAGGGTAGGACTTAGGGTCCCTAAGGCAAATTTTTTGAATAAACCCTTGCAAATCATAGCATTTTAGGAATTTCAATGGATTATTATAGCTCAAAGGACAAGAATTTGAAAATGCACCACCACACTGTTTCCACATTTATCTAGTAACCAAATCAAACTCTTACCTTTTTAATAGATTGAATCACAATCATTGAATTGCCTTCCACCTTTAACTTAGGCAACATGAGAGATGTAGCAATTGTTAGGCCAATAACCAATGCTTATGATTTTGCTTCATTATTAGACTTTAATCCCAATAATAGAGAACCACTATATAGAGAACCACTATACACAAAATTCCCCATTTAGTTTCAATGCACAAAACTAGATTAGCTTCAGATACACCATCAAACTTCAGTTTAGTGAATCCATTAGAGTGAAAGCCCCAAGCCTCCCTTCTCTACCTTTGATAGAACCTTACTTTCTTTACCTTTTTTTCCTGCCAATTGTTAGACCTATTCCTTAGATGAGACCCTTGCCTAGTAACTATTACTAACATAAATAAGAAAACATAATATCATTAAAGTGAATAACTATTCATGTAGGTCATATTTACATGATTTAGAATTCATATAATTGAAATACTTGTAATATAATTGGGTTGTACATGAGTTAATCCCACATTGGATAAAATTGTAGAATCAATGTGACTTAAAAATTAACAATGAGAGAGTTGTGATAAAACAAAGAAATTCAAAACAAAGTATAATAAATAAACTTTTTTTTTACGGAACTTATATAAACAAAATATATTTCAAAACCAAATTGTTGTGTGCAACCCCAAATTACACCCCAACTATTAGTAAATAAACTAAATAATATTGAGATTCAACCAAAAGATTCTAGTAAGATTAAATCTACGTATAAATGTGTAGAGGGATCATTCCACAAAACTCTACTAGAAAAGAGAGCAAAAGTTCACTTCTACCTGAAAATTGTTAAACACAGTTTTTCCTCCATAAAGACGATTTGGATGCGGCTAAAAACTACTAAAGTAAAAATACTGACAAAAGATGAGCTAAAGGGGCTCTATTATGAATGGTTCATAAGGCACAACACTTGCTGAAGGTTTTGCAAATGGGGTAACAACTCAAGCGGGCTTAACCTTGGAGAAAACTCCTTGGTTAAGCTGCGCCTGGAGCAATACTAGGATGGGTGACCTCCCGCCGGACCGGTGCTTCACCTCTATGAGCATCACCTAGATGCAATGAGTGCTAAGTGGACCATTCGATATCATGAGAGATGGGTTCTTGTTGAACCACTACTCATGAAACATGGGTCAATGAGTTTGACTCGAAACTACGGTTGAATCCTATAGCAATATCATAATTTGACACGCTGTGGAAAAATACCTCCTACTTATCAATTGATGAGCTAAAGGGGCTCTATTATGAATGGTTCATAAGGCACAACACTCTGAAGGTTTTGCAAATGGTAACAACTCAAGCGGGCTTAAAAAACTCCCGGGCTTGAGCTGGAGTAATACTAGGATGGGTGACCTGGGATGGACCGCTTCACCTCTATGAGCATCACCTAGATGCAATGAGTGCTAAGTGGACCATTCGATATCTGAGAGATGGGTTCTTGTTGAACCGCTACTCATGAAACATGGGTCAATGAGTTTGACTCGAAACTACACGGTTGAATCTGATAGCAATATCATAATTTGACACGCTGTGGAAAAATACCTCCTACTTATCAATTGATGAGCTAAAGGGGCTCTATTATGAATGGTTCATAAGGCACAACACTTGCTGAAGGTTTTGCAAATGGGGTAACAACTCAAGCGGGCTTAACCTTGGAGAAAACTCCCTGGTTAAGCGCGCTTGAGCTGGAGTAGTACTGGGATGGGTGACCTCGGGACGGACCAGTGCTTCACCTCTATGAGCATCACCTAGATGCAATGAGTGCTAAGTGGACCATTGATATCATGAGAGATGGGTTCTTGTTGAACCACTACTCATGAAACATGGGTCAATGAGTTTGACTCGAAACTACACGGTTGAATCCTGATAGCAATATCATAATTTGACACGCTGTGGAAAAATACCTCCTACTTATCAAAAGATGAGAATTTAATAATTTATTTATCACGCATTTGTATATTATGCTGTTACCCAGCTAACATTCAATTGGCTCAAGTCACAAATTTATAGCGTTCCCTAGTGTCTCTATAAATCAATGATTTGTATTAATACAAGTAAGCAAATATTGGTTTTTTTAAATCAATTACATTCGATACTCCAATATTTCCGGCCCTGTTCAATAAATGGTTGCTACTTTACATGCACTCATTGTTAGTTTGAGAAACCTAGCTATTTACAATACAAGAATGCTATTATTCTTTCCACCAATGACAGAAGGCAAATCCAATAACTTTCCTCTGCCTAACACATGACAGGCACTAAAATATGCTGCTGAAATTCTATTCAAAGAATTGCATGTAACACCTTTAAGGAAAAGGTATTATAGCAAACAACTTTGAAAATACACCAATTTATAAACATGCTGTTTAATAATAATTTTATCTACTGATCAAGAGGAACCCACTCGAGTTCAAGTTCCAATTCCCCCGACTCAACATTTTGAAGCTTCAAAGATACATCCTGTTTTATTTTTCCATCTATCAGATTAATTATACTATCTCTTATGAGGGCATTATCATTGGTAGCCAGCCATTTTCCTATCTGCATGTTCTCAAAGATGCCGGCACTTTCAAGTACACTTGCAGCAGAAAGTAATGGTTGAATATCAACCTCCGCTTCACCCATGATATCATCTGCCGATAACAAATCTTTATCATAGACTTGCTGCCAAGGAAGAGCAAAACAAAGTTAGATAATTATCAAATTCTGTTTTCAATTTTCAAAAGCTCTGGTTAATAAAAACTAGAATAATCCTTGATAGGAAGCATTTACTTGGTTTGTAGTCAGAGAACAACCTATAGCACTTCGAACCAGAGTTATGGAAATGGATACAATTTTGAACATGGATTACAGCGAAATATGAGGATCCCTAATATAGATACGGCTGGATACGTCAATTATAGAAGTATAAATATATTCAGTTATATATATATATATATAAAAAGGCATAAAACATACTTTCAATTTTAGTTTAAAATTCATTCTCTTTGTATCTTATGTGATTCAAATATGTGTGTTGCACAAACAGTTTTTTCATGTTTTACTACTAAATGATTTTCCGTGAACCCTAAAGTGGATACAGCACCGGGTGGTGTGGTATCCTACCCAGACATACCAGATACGGCCAAAATATAGGCTCGTATATGGATATGTTTGGATACCCCTATCTGGGAGTGTTGTATCTGTATCCAATATCGAATGCATTTATCTGGAGAGGAGGGGAAGTATCTAGTAACGCTGCTTCAATGTAATGTCCCGAATTTAAATTGAGTATGGGCCGACCTGTTTTTGAAATAGTGTTTGTTAACACTAAATTACTAAATAAATAAATTAATAAATAAACTGCTGTGGCCAACACATTTGGTGGTGGCGCCAATTTGATATTAATTAAATTTGAATATAAATATTACATTCTGGTCGACCTCCTTGGGTTTGGAATATCATTAGGTATTTATTTGAGTTGCCTTCATGTTTTCTATCATCATGAAATCTGGGAATCCATTTCTGCTTGGGAAGAGAGCGCAGCTGCTCTGCCAATGCGCTTAGGTGCGTAGTCTCTCTCAGCTAGTTAGTGTTATGCAATCTATCCAACCACTCTCCATTCAGCACTCATTCCACATCTTCATCATTGCAGGGACAGTTGATTGAGGAAGCGATCAGAAGCAATCAGGTCAAGCCTTTGGCTCTGACCACCACCCTAGCCTCACCATTAAAGAGCGATCATTCACATCCCCAGGCAATACTCCCAGTTTGGAGCAAGTTAGTGCGCAGGCATTAAGGTGATATCATCTGCAGAGCAAGAGACTTGCAGCGATCACATACATCTGCAATTTCATCAAGTCGCTCACACTCAGATCAGGACATAAGGTTCTAGGTGGACGCGACATCCCCAAGAGTCATACAATCACAGCAAGGTACCATCGCATAGTGTTTCAAGGGAGCAGCGTCATTCACAGAGCTCATTGGCCAGATCCGATTTTCACCAGTAATAGTCTATATATCGCCTAAAGCAACGCCACCTTTGGGCGCAGCTTATATCGCCTCTCATACAATGATTTACAAAGTATATTGTCCCTGCAAGGAGGCAATCGCAATTACTTCATGTAATCACTCTAGTTTGTTGAGAAATCATTTATATCAATATATGTGTTGCAATTATGTTGTGAGTATGAAATTTGAAGCCTATTAGTAATCTTTGCAAATCTAGGTGCATAATAAGCTAGAAAATCTCTGTGTTCTTTCATTGGATCTTGTTATTTTCTTATGCGCGTGCCCTAGCATCTTACAGTGGTATCAGAGCGTTGGATTCAGCCAACCTGTGGGTGACCATGATTGATGCAACTAAGTCAACGAGATTTGAGAGCCATCGAGAGAGAAAAGAGAAAACTTGAAGCATCTACCCAAAACAACAACAAGGGAATAGGAGGCAAAGGTAACGAAAGGATGGAGGATCAGAATAATAAGCTCAAAGCATTCATGGAGACACAGGATCAAACGAGCCAAACATTGCTGCAATTATTACAGTCCCTTACGGCTGCAATGAACAACAACAAATCTAGGTCCAACAATGCTGAAGAAGGCCATCCACAGCAGAACCTCAAAGGGATCCACTTACAGACCTTCACAGCCCAAATTTTTGCCTAGGTCAGAGGCACATCATGAAGAAGAAGATCAGTTGAGCTATGGTAGCATTGTACAAGATTATATGAAGCTGGATGCTGAGGCTCAAGCAACAACTCCCTTTGATCAGTTCTACAGAGCTAGAAGAAGTGAGGGAAGACAATATCGAGGAAATAAAGATCTTCAACACAAAATCAGCAAGCTTTCACTCCCTACTTTAGATGGTTCAGGAAAGGTGACTGCATGCAAATGGGTGCAGAAACTAGATACATATTTCTCTCTCAGCCCCATGACCGAGGAAGAAGCTATCAAATTCACCATCTTACACTTGGAAGGGTTAGCTCACGAATGGTGGCACCATGGCATCATAACTCAAGGGTTTGGACTTGTGACTACCAAGGTTACCCCAAGTTTCCGGGACGGGGACGGCAGGGGACGGCGGGACGAGTCCCCAAGTTTCCGATTTTTGAGGCCAAAATTAGGGACGGCAGGGGACGGCTATATAAAAATATAGGGAAAATTTTAAAAATATAGGGAAATTTTAAATATTTAACAGATAACATGAATAAGGCATGCATGATACACATTATAGAACATTAACATATAACATTTGTGTTCAACATTATGCCAATACTCAAAGTCAATAGTCAATACGCATTCAAAATTAACATACAGTTACACAAATCATAAAACAACCTCCTAGTTATAATTTATAAACTTATATCAAAATGCCCAAAGGCTACATTGCTGCCATATAGTTTAAAAGTTTGTTATGAAAATCAAAATACAATATCGTATGTCTAATGTATGGAACAAGATAATCCTTGATTATGGCTTTGACTACAAAAGATGCAAAGATTTGCAACGGGGGATATGTATTTTGTAGGTTTAATGATCATGATTCATCATTGGCCTATAACATGCTTAGACCTATAGTTTTAATGAGGTTTTGGGGGAAACACCCCAACAAGATTGAGGGGTAGTGCCCCTCGCGGGGGTCTGGGGGCAGCGCCCCTCGTGGGTCAAGTCGCCCCTTCCGGGTCAAAGCAGCGGTCAAAGGGGGTCTGGGGGGGCAGCGCCGAGGGGCAGCTCGCGGGGTCCCGGGGCAGCGCCCTGGGCGCGCTCCCTGTCGCGATACAGGGCGGGGTCGAGGGGCGGAGCCCCCGCCACCAAGCCCAAATGAAGACCTTCGAAACCACACAAACCTTCATGGCGCACACCATTTAATTAAAAAATTTGTAAATTAAAGATTGCAATTTTTTTAAAAATTAATGTTTTTGGCTTTCAAAACGTAGGGGACGGCCGGCCGTCCCCGAGACGGTTGGGGGACGGCTCAGCCGTCCCCCTTCCGTCCCCGGGACTGGTCAGCCGTCCCTATTTGGTCAACGCCGTCCCCCCGTCCCCGGGACGTTTCCTAAGTTTTTTCAAAAAAGGGGGACGGTCCCCTGCCGTCCCCTAGCCGTCCCCCAGTACCCGGGACGTCCCCGAAACCGGGACGGGGGATTTTGGAGGGGGGACGCGTCCCCGGGTAACCCTGGTGACTACATATGAGAACTTCACGCAGAAGCTGATGGAGAGGTTTGATAGGAAAGATCCCAAAGTGTACTTCCAGGAGTTGACAAGATTGAAGCAAACAGGCACTATGGATGAATATGTTTCAAAATTCCAAAGGCTTGTTGTGATGGTACCGGATGTTACAGATAAGAAGCTCATGTTCTTTTTCATTGAAGGTCTATCAGACTCATTCCGTGGCTTGGTGAGGGCTTTGGAGCCAGCAACACTAGAGGAAGCTATTTGTAGGGCCTTGAGTCTAAAAGACTCCACCAAGAAGGGAAAACCTATTGCCAAGAGCACACTAGCAAGGCAGCCAAGGAAGCCTTTTCCTAAGAGTTTTCCTCCAAATCTAAATGACATGTCAAGAAATGAACTTCGTCGAAAGGGTTTGTGCTACAATTGCAAGGAAAAATGGAATGAGCATCATAGATGTCGAGGGAGAGGACAAGTTTACTACATTGAGGTAGTTTCCGATGATGAAGCAGAAACCAAAGAAGGGGGCAACAAGGAAGACACTAATGGGGAAGAACAAGAGGTCATTGTTGAAGGTGGTCCCACAGGAGGTACTCTCACAACACTTTCAGGAGCACCCCGATACCATTCTCTCTGTGTTCAAGGAGTTCTCCGAGGACAAAGAGTCACAATGCTAATAGATAGTAGAGCTACTCATAATTTCATTGACACGAAGACAATTGCCAAGTTGCGCTTGGAAGCAGAAGACATTGAAGGGTTTGATGTGGCAGCTACTGGAGGAAACATCCTCTCTTGCACTAGACAGATTCAACAAATGGAGCTGATCTTAGGAGGACACAAGATGAGGGATGATTTCTACATTGTCAAGATCGGTGACACGAACATGGTTTTAGGGGTTCGGTGGCTTCATTCATTCATTAGGAGAGTACACCATCATCGGAGAGTACTCCATATTGTCATCTGATGGTGTACAAGGAAGAGATCGAGAAGGCCATCAAGGAGTTGTTGGATATGGGACACATATGTCCAAGATCAAGTCCTTTTGCTTCATTAGTGGTGTTAGTCAAAAAGAAGGATGGGACACTCAGGATGTGCATCAATTATAGAGCTCTCAACAAGAAGACAATCAAGAATAGTTACCCTATTCCCAGGATCGATGAATTGATAGATGAGCTACATGGAGTAGTGTACTTTTCCAAGATTGATCTACATTCAAGATATCATCAGATTAGAGTCAAGGATGAGGATGTGCATAAGACAGCTTTCAGGTGTCATTACGAGCATTATGAGTTCTTGGTGATGCTGTTTGTGTTAACCAATGCCCCCACTACATTCCAGTCTTGTATGAATCAAGTATTCATTTTTCAGTTGAGGAAATTTGTGTTGGTTTTCTTTGATGACATCTTGATCTACAGTAAGACATGGGAAGATCATTTGAGGCATGTAGAGGAGGTGCTTGACATTCCTGAGAAGAATTCGTTTTATGCTAAGATGTCAAAATGTGAGTTTGGGATGACTCAGATTCTGTACTTGGGCCATAAGATCAGCACTCAAGGGGTTAGTGTCGATGAGAAGAAGATCAAGGCTATTCAAGATTGGGCTAGACCCAAGAACTTGACACAATTGAGAGGATTTGTGGGCCTTTGCAGCTACTATAGAAGATTTGTGAAGGGTTTCTCCCAACTTGCAACATCGTTGACTAATCTGACTAAGAAGGGAGCTTTCACCTGGAGTCCCACAGCACAGCAGGCATTTGACAAACTCAAGGAGGTAATGAGCTCATGCCCTATTTTGGCTATTCCAGATTTCTCATCTCCTTTTGTACTGAGTGTGACACTTCAAGAGAAGGCATTGGAGCGGTATTGATGCAAAATAAGCATCCCATAGCATATGAGCGCAGGAAACTCACAAATTCAGAGAAGGCTTTCTCCATCTATGATAAGGAGATGTTGGCTATCATGCATGCCCTTGCAAAGTTTAGACAGTACTTGGTTTGTGGGAAATTTGTGGTGAAGACGGACCATAACAGCTTGAAGTACTTCCTCAATCAACGTGATTTGAATGATAGACAACAAAAATGGGTAAGCAAACTTCAAGCCTATGATTTTGATATTGAATATGTGAAGGGCAAGAACAATGTGGTAATGGATGCACTATCTAGGAAGCCTAATCTTTGTGCTATGACTGATATATCTGCTGATTGGAGGATAGGCATTATAGCTGAGTATGGTAGAGATTCATCTGCTAACGATATTTTGGAAGGAAAACTAATTGATGACAAGTACAAGGTGGAGTATGCTAAAGATTCATTTCCTAATGATATTTTGGAAGGAAAAGTAATTGATGACAAGTACAAGGTGGTTGAAGACCTCATCCTCTACAAAATTCGAGTGTATCTTGTGCCCCACTCCAAGATCAAGGATAAGATTGTGTGAGCTTGCCATGACACTCCTCTTGCTGGCCATCCCGGATTCTATAAGACATACAAGCAAGTGAGGGAACGTTTCTCATGGAAGGGGCTGAAAAATGATATCTTGCAGCATGTGAGAGAATGTTTGGTGTGCCAACAAAATAAAACAGAAAATGTGTTACCAGCTGGTTTGTTGCAGCCCTTACCGATTCTGGATCAAAAATGGGAAAGCATATCAATGGATTTCATCACGGGACTTCCGCGGGTGCAAGATAAAGATTGTATTTATGTTGTGGTGGATAGGCTCACTAAATATGGTCATTTCTATGCCATTACTTCAAAATTTAAGGCTCCTCAAGTTGCAGATCTTTTTTTTTAGATAAGTCTTTAGACTCCATGGGTTGCCAAGAAACATTGTGGGTGACAAGGATGGCAAGTTTATTAGCTTGTTTTGGCAAGAGCTCTTATGTTTGGCTCACACAGAGTTAACCCCTAGCACTAGCTACCACCCACAAATGGATGGACAAACAGAGATCGTGAATAAATGGATTGACGGATATTTGAAAAACTATGTGACAGGGTAGAAAACAGCTTGGGTAAAATGGCTACATCTTGGAGAGTTTTGCTAGAACACCACACATCACATGTCCATTGGAATGTCTCCTTTCAAAGCACTTTATGGTTATGAGGCTACTTCTTTCATGCATCTGATTCTTGTAGATAGTAGAGGTCCGAGTGCTAGAGACATGGTGTAGCAGAATGTGGACAACATGAACTCCTTGAGGGAAAATCTACAACATGCCCAAAATCAACATAAGTTATATACAGATCAGTGAAGGACTGAGAGGGTCTTTGAGGTTAACAACATGGTGTATTTGAGATTGCAGCCATACAGACAGTCATCTCTCAAGGGGAACAGAGCGGAAAAGTTGAAACCAAGATTCTACGGGCCATTCAAAATCACAAGGAAGATTGGAGAGGTTGCATATGAGCTCGAGTTGCCTCCAGGGAGCATAATTCATAACATTTTTCATGTATCACGCTTGAAGAAGGCGTTGGGGCAGCAGATCACGCCATCGATGGAGTTGCCACCCCTTGATGACGAAGGCAAACTAATTCTCGAGCCTGAGACGGTGCTGGACGTAAGAGAGAAGCGCCTGAAGAACAAGATCATTCCGAGTATTTGGTGAAATGGAAGAATCTGCCTACTAAAGATGCTACTTGGGAAGGAGTGGAGATCTTTGAGCATCCTAACTTGAGGTTGCTTGAGGACAAGCAACAATTTGGTGGCGAGGACTGAATGTCCCGAATTTAAATTGAGTATGGGCTGACCTGTTTTTGAAATAGTGTTTGTTAACACTAAATTATTAAATAAATTAATTAATAAATAAACTGTTGTGGCCGACCCATTTGGTGTTGGGGCCAATTTGATATTAATTAAATTTGAATTTAAATATTACATTGTGGTCGATCACCTTGGGTTTGGCATATCATTAGGTATTTATATGAGTTGCTTTCATGTTTTCTATCATCATGAAATTTGGGAATCCATTTCTACTTGGTAAGAGAGCGTAGCTGCTCTGCCAATGCGCTTAGGTGCATAGTCTCTCTGAGCAAATTCGTGTTATGCAATCTATCCAACCATTCTCCATTCAGCACTCATTCCAAATCTTCATCGTTGCAGGGACAGCTAGTTGAGGGAGCAATAAGAATCAATTAGGCCGACCCTTTGGCTCTGGCCGCCACCTCAACCTCACCATTAAAGAGCGATCATTTACATCCCCAGGCGATACTTCCAGTTTGGAGCAAGTTAGTGCGCAAGCATTAAGGTGATATCATTTGCAGAGCAAGAGACTTGCAACAATCACATACATCTGCAATTTCGTCGAGTTAGTGCACAAGCATTAAGGTGATATCATTTGCAGAGCAAGAGACTTGCAACAATCACATACATCTGCAATTTCGTCAAGTCGCTCACACTCAGATTAGAGCATAAGGTTATAGGTGGACGCGACATCCCCAAGAGTCATACGATCACAGCAAGGTACCATCACATAGCATTTCAAGGGAGCAGCGTCATTCACAGAGCTCGTTGGCCAAATCCGAGTTTCACCAGTAATAGTCTGTATATCACCTAAAGTGACGCCACCTTTGGGCAGAGCTTATATCACCTCTCATACAGTGATTTACAAAGTATATCGTCCCAGGGAGGCAATCACAATTACTCCATGTAATTGCTCAAGTTTGTTAAGAAATCATTTATATCAATATATGTGTTGCAATCTGCAATTTCATCAAGTCGCTCACACTCAAATCAGCGCATAAGGTTATAGGTGGACGTGACATCCCCAAGAGTCATACGATCATAGCAAGGTACCATCGCATAGCGTTTCAAGGGAGTAGCATCATTCATAGAACTCGTTGGCCAGATCCAAGTTTCACCAATAATAGTCTGTATATCACCTGAAGTGGCGCCACCTTTGGGCGGAGCTTATATTGCCTCTCATATAGTGATTTACAAAGTATATCGTCCCAAGGAGGCAATCACAATTACTCCATGGTAATCGCTCCAGTTTGTTGAGAAATCATTTATATCAATATATGTGTTGCAGTTATGTTGTGAGTATGAAATCTGAACCCTGTTAGTAATCTTTGCAAATCTGGGTGCATAATAAACTGGGAATTCTTTGTGTGTTCTTTCGTTGGATCTTGTTATTTTCTTATGCGTGTGCCCTAGCATCTTACATTCAAACACAGAGAACACCACCACTTAAGTATGACAAGAATCTAAATCCTTTTAAACCACCGAAATGAGGTGTTGATAAAGGTACTTAGATATTTATAAATAGTAAGATTCGAATATGAATACTGTTTGAGAATGATAAAGCAATGAACACACATTCCAATTACATGTTAACCTATTGAAAACCATTTGCAATGGTGTAGAAATATCACACTTACAT
Organism: Sequoia sempervirens; assembly: GCA_007258455.2. NCBI lineage: Eukaryota > Viridiplantae > Streptophyta > Pinopsida > Cupressales > Cupressaceae > Sequoia > Sequoia sempervirens. The sequence goes on along the minus strand of VDFB02271358.1, from coordinate 828,633,092 downwards.
CTCATTTAAGACAAGGCGAAAAGGATGTAGATCAAATATCTTCATACAATATTCGCTAACGAGAGCTTTGAGAATGGTATTTATAAAAAAAATGAAATAACAAAAGAAGTGGACCTTTGTCTTCCTTTAAAGTTATAACATAATACGCATTTCCTATGTTCAACATGGCATGTGACATAGATCTTGTAAACCAATTGGCCCACTTCCATTGTGCTCTAAGGCCACAAATTAACTAAACGTGAAGATTGAAAAATGTAATTTATCTATTTAAGTCAGTGTTTGTATTGTCCCCTTTTTTGAACTAGCAGTGTAGGAGTAGCACTGAGTGAGTGGACTGGCAGCATAGGAATAGTTAGTGTCTGTTAAATCATGAAATAAGGCCAATGAGTCACTTAGGCTCAGTTAAATAAGGAGATAGGGCAGATGAGTCAATTAAGGTCAATCAAATAAGGATGGATTTGTCCGCTAATTGCCATCAATTGAGGAAGGAACTTGTTAGTCAGACTACCATCAATTGAGGACTGAATTGCCTATGATTGAGGAAGCATAGAGCATATCGGCAGCACTGGGAAGAAAAGACAAAACACATTTCAGAAATTTGAAAACAAAAATGAACTTTATTCTTAAGCTTGTGATGCTATCACAACAATTGGCGACGTTTGGACACAGAACCCTTCAAGCATGTCAACCTGATTTCTTGGCCTTGGGGATGGAAATCCTTAGGAAGCAATTCATGGTCCTGATTTCTTGGGGATGGAAACCCTTAGAAAGCAATTTGCAGTGCAGAGTGACAGCAGGATCATACAGAGTGACATCAATGATAGAGACAAACAGATTTTCAGGTTGTAGAGTGTCCAGAATCATTTAGGCATTCAGATTTGTTGTAGAGTGTCCAAGATCATTTAGACATCAGATTTGCATGCTGGGTGTGCCCAATAAGTTGTATCAACTTAGTGTAGTTCAATGCTTTGTGTGTGTACACACATACATGTATGTATATATGCATATGTATATATATATTTGTTGCTGGAATATTTCTGAATCTGTTTTGTCTTGTATGCATTTAGTTGAGGTTATTATATGTATATCTATGTCTATATAATAACCTCAACTAAATGCATACAAGACAAAACAGATTCAGAAATATTCCAGCAACAAACAAATATGTGTGTGTGTGTGTGTGTGTACATATACATATAGATAAATATATACACATAGATAAATATGTATATGTACACACACACACACACACACATATTTGTTTGTTGCTGGAATATTTCTGAATCTGTTTTGTCTTGTATGCATTTAGTTGAGGTTATTACAAGTTTTAGGACTCATTCAAAATCTTAAACTAGAGTCCTCCCATGGACCATGTAAGGAAAATAAAGTCCAATGTAATTTTATTTCAAATAACTAAATGTTGCCAAATCACAATAAAGCATGAATTATCATTACCATTCGCCCTTAACCACTACAAATCTATCATCCAGCTATTAACAACACTAGACATAATAGCATATGTAGCAAATTGGCATGATGATTAAAATAGATTTAGTCTTTGAACACAATGATATATTATATTTAATTTTTAATCAGGTCCCCAAAGGTGTCTAATACCCAAAGTTGTGAAATAATATTTCATGTACAATATTTGAGGACCCATTCAAAGGTCAAAAGCACCTAAAGGTCTCGAAAATTCCATTGCTGAAATGTGAATTTCTTTAAGTCCAAGATATTGGAAAGATTTTTCAAATGAAAAAGAGGGAATTAAAAATTCCCATAAAGGAAAAAAATAGTTCCAAGCCCCACATTTCAGTACTTCAGTTTAAATTTCCAAGAAACTTTGCTCCTCAAAATGCTTCAAAGCACTACTGAGCTCTTCAAAATTAAAATTTCCCAATTACCATAGTCATTTTCGGAGTACAAGATGATCAATTGATGACCAAAGGTCTGAAATTTTTTAAATGAAGCTAAGAAGAATGCGGTAGGAAGGCCATCATTCCCTGGCTTCTTCTCCTAATTACCTTTCCATCCAACGATGGCTGATGAGCATATGCATAAAAATGATGGTGTTATAGAGCTATAGTTAATATTGTCAGTGTTGCTACTGTTCTAAGTTTCTATGCTGCTCTTTCACTTTAATCTTCCTTTGATTTCTACAGCTGCTGGGTATTTCTAAATTTTATGTCTTGTCTTTTTACAGAAGTCTTGGAGTATTACCTGCTACATTTCTCTGTAAAAATTAATTGTTACTGGCTTCATGTTAATAAAAACAGAACATGCTTTCTTTTTAGAGCCTTTAAGTGTCCACTGCATTCATATTGTGGGTTACATTTATTTTAAGGCGCTAAATGTATTTACAATGCTTTCACATTTAAATATTTACTTAACCTTTACGTGTTATTTGCATTAAGTGTATGCCATATTGTGGTTTAATTAGCATACAATATTATTTTTTTCTGCTTTTGAGGTTACAGCCATATTTTTTGGGTTACTGAAGTTAAATCAATACATATGATCTTATATAATTTATATAGTAATTTACACTATTAACATATTATATGCATGTTATGTGGTATTATGTACTAAATTCTGTGTGCGTGTGTGTGCATATGTGTGTGTCTTTGTGTCTGTGTGTCTGTGTGTGTCTGTGTGTCTGTGGTTTGTGTGTCTGTGTGTCTGTGTGTTTGAGGTTACAGCCATATTTTTGGGGTTACTGAAGTTAAATAAATACATATGATCTTATATAATTTATAAAGGTAATTTACACTATTAACATAATATATGCATGTTATGTGGTATTATGTGCTTAATTCCTGTTTTTAGGGTGCAAATGTGTGTGTGTGTGTGTGTGTGTGTGTGTGTGTGTGTGTTGTGTGTGTGGGGGTGTGCGCCGCACGTGCATGTGTGTGTGTTTTATATGTTTCTTGTTTGAAGCAAACCCAACCTCAAAAAGAAATCATCCATATTAGTATGCCTAAACTGAACCGGTAACTTTAGGTTTTGGATGTACATGTTGGCTCTCAAAACCCTACCCACAATCCTCTAGAAGAGAGACTTGCTACCATTTCAAGGGGACTCTGTGTGTGTGTGCATGTGTGTTTTGTGATTGAAGCAAACCCAACCTCAAAAAGAGATTATCCATATTAGTATGCCTAAACTGAACCAGTAACTTTAAGTTTTGGATGTACATGTTGGCTCTCAAAACCCTACCCCCGGGCCTCTAGAAGAGAGACTTGCTACCATTTCAAGGGGAACAAGATTAGAGTGCCACAGGGGCAAGATTCATCGACAAAGACTGGATAGTTAGAAGCTAATGTTTAAGAGTGGGTAATATTTCCTCAACTAAACCCATGAGGGTATTCCTTGAGGTCTCTTAAACAGGGGCAATTAAAGAGAAATGGAATGGGCACAACTAAGCCAATGAGAAGCTATAACCAATGTATGATGAACCCCAAGCTTTGTCACTAAGTTCATGACTTACTAACAGCAGATTGAAATCCTCACAAGTTAGTCCATTTGGCAATGTATATGATAGAACGAGGGTTGGATTGAGATACTCACAATCTCAATGCTTTGGGTCTTCGATAGACAACCCCTTGGTGTTTCACTCCACCACTCAACCTATAGGTCCTAAAAGTGAATAGGCACCCCTGGTCACTTGCCAACCCTGCTATCAGTTCCAATTTGCTGCTGCTAAACAATTCTTGATGCTGATTTTCTAGTTTGCTGCCTCCAATGAGTTCTTGGTGCTTTTCCACATTTCTTCCATCTAGTCCTTAATCCCTCTAAAGACTAGTCAACCTCCTAAATCCTCCTAACAATGTTGCAGGGGTGTGCATAGGTTCTATTGCATTTAAAACAGCCTTGGAATGCTCACTATCCAAGCTCCAAACTCTATTCTCCTACCGCTTTCCTTAAACCCTAGCTTGGGGTTTGGAAAGGCTACAAGGACTAAGTCTTTTCCCTCAAGAAAAAAAAATGTTAAATACTCCTTCCTTCTGCCTCCAGAGGACTTGGAAATGTCTTCTGCCACCTGTCAGGCCTTTGCTAGGTTCCCAGCAATCTTTTTACGCCTTGGGTTTCCAACAATTAGTCACCCCTGCACATTAGGATTTATTTCCAACTGCCTTTTCCCAACCGAGCAACAATAACACGCCTAGGAAAAGATACTTAGCATGCTAACAACTCTCAAAAAGCATTCTTTATTTACACTATGTACAGGTATGGAGACTAACCTAGCTTCCTCTGCTCCCATACTTCCAGGTACAGGCAGGAAACCAGTTAAATCTCCATTTTCTGGTTTTCACCAGTCCAAAACAGCAATACACAAATAACTTTGTATTTACAAAAAGAAAAGCAAATGATGGAATTTCCAACTATAGAATCAGACAAAATACTGTAAAAGACCTTGCTACGTGTTATTCCATACAGAAAAAGCTTTTATTTCATTTAAAAGTCTGCTGTATCAAACGCAAGAAACCAGAAAAGAGTCCTTTTTCATGAAAATCACTGTTCTTTCCTTATTTTTTCACAAACTGCCATCATCAAAATACCACTCATCTGCTCAAAATGTCGGGCTCCTTCTTCCCAAACCGAAAAAAATCAGTTAGGTTAAAAATTCGAGCTCAAAAGTGGAGAAAAACACGTTTTTTCGAAAACACACTGTGTTTTGCGATTTTCCCAAAATCTAAGGAAACGCCTACCAAATGATTCCTAATTTGTTCCAAATTAAACCTAAGCTTTAAGAGGGTCCCCTTACACCTTATCAATGGTGTATTAGACCATTACAAAACAAAACAAAAAGATTAAGAGCAAAACATTAAAATACGCTTGTATTCAAGTAGGTGCTCCTGCACCATTCTCCCCCTCTCAGCATGAAGATCAAGGACTGGAAGGTGGTATCAGTTTCAGGTCAATTCCAAGCTTCTTGAATTGATCCTCTTGTACCCATGTAGCCTCTGAGTCAGGTTTGCTCTTCCACTTGATAAGGTGCTCCATGTATACCTTATTCCTTGTTGCTTTCTTCACCCTGGACTCCAAGACCTTCTCTGCCTGAGCTTTCTCTTGAATTGGAAGGGGTATATTGCTGATATCTTTAAAGATTTCCTGATTGTTTTGAACTTCATCATTGACTGTACCCTTGTACCTAATCAAATCAGCAACGTTGAAGACTGGAGATATACCCAAATCCGATGGAAGTTCCACCTTGTATGCATTCTTTCCATACTTAGCTATCACCTTGCATGGTCCTACCCGTTTCATTTGCAACTTGGTGGACATTCCCTTCTGCAATCTGGATTTGTTGAGGTGAACCATCACATAATCACCCACCTGGAACTGCACATCTCTTCTTGTCTCATCAACTTTGTCCTTCAACTTTTGTGTTGCTGATGTGATTGTCCTCTTAACCTGCTCATGAATCTCCTTCATGGTTTGAGTGAAGTCTTCAGCATGTCCACTCCTATTCTCCATTGTTCCAAGGTCTCTAAGCTCACAAATTCCTCTTGGATGCATTCCGTACACAACTTCAAATGGGCTTTTTCCTGTAGTTCTGTTCACACTATCATTGTATGCATATTCAGCTTGGGAAATCACCATATCCCAGGTCTGTCCATATTCCTTTGTCAAGCACCTCAATAGGTTACCTAACACTCTGTTAACCACCTCGGTTTGACCATCGGTCTGAGGATGGTAAGCTGATCCAAATGATAAATTAGTTCCCAATCTACTCCATAGTGTTTTCCAGAAATGACTCATGAATTTTACATCCCTATCGGAGACAATGCTCAATGGCAATCCATGGATTCTCACAACTTCCCTAAAAAATAGATGGGCAATATAGCTTGCATCGTGTGTGGTCTTGCAAGGAATAAAGTGACTCATCTTGCTAAATCTGTCCACAACTACAAAAACACTATCAAAACCAGATTTAGTCTTGGGAAGACCCACCACAAAATCCATACTCACACACTCCCATGGTCTGTTCGGAATAGGCAAAGGCTGATATAACCCAGCATTGCTAGCTCCCCCTTTTGCTTTCATGCAAACAACACATTGTTCAACATACTTTCTGACATCTCGTGCTAACTTAGGCCAATAGTAAAACCTTTGTACCAGCTCTAAAGTTTTGTTAATACCAAAATGCCCACTAAGACTACCATTGTGTTTCTCTTGGATCAAATTTTCCCTCATTGATCCTCTTGGGACACACAACAGATTACCCTTGAATAACAACCCATTTTGCAATGTATACTCAGCATATTGACTGTGAAAATGATTTTCAAAGTCTGAACATACCTTGTAGGCTTCGGAAAAGTCTTCGTCATCACCATAGAGATCCTTAAAACTTTCCAATCCTATGCTTTTCAGCTGTATCTCTTGGACTGTCAACATCCTCTTGCTTAATGCATCTGCCACTTTGTTTTTCTGTCCCTTCTTGTGCTTAATGGTAAATGTGTAAGCTTGAATGTACTCCATCCATTTCAAGTGTCTATTGCTTAACTTCTCTTGGGTATTGATGTAACTGAGTGCTTGGTTATCCGTGAAGACCACAAACTCTTTGGGCAGCAAATAATGCCTCCATTTCCTAAGGGACTGCACTAAAGCATAAAGTTCCAGATCATAGGTGGAGTATTTTTGCTTAGCTTCATTGAGTTTTTCACTAAAGAAGGCTACAGGCCTACCTTCTTGACTAAGGACTCCTCCTACTGCTACTCCACTTGCATCACACTCAACTGTAAACAATTTATCAAAACTAGGCAATAACAAGATAGGTTGTGTTACCACTTCTTTTTTCAACTTTTCAAACCCTTTATCAGCCTCTAGTGTCCACTTAAACTTTGTTTTCTGACCACCCTTGATTGTATCTAACACTGGTGCACATATACCACTAAAATTCCTTATAAACTTCCTATAAAACTGAGCCAAACCATGAAAACTTCTTACCTCAGTTGTTGTGGTTGGTGTAGGCCAGTTTAGGATGGCTTCTACCTTACTTGGATCCATCTTCAGCGTTCCTTGAGATACCACAAAGCCTAGATACACAAGCTCTTGTTTGAAGAACTCACACTTCTCAAGGTTGAT